>ML793676.1:69787-90470 GCA_009831015.1 Picea engelmannii | reverse complement strand
TGTTCTTTCAATTTTATAAAACCTTGTCCCGAAATTTGTTGTGTTTGTCTCTAATTTCCATTCAGGAAGGTACACTTTAGGAATTTGGATTATGCCTACATTGGCAGAGATCGTTAAGTCCATAATGCATGATTAAAATAATATTATCCAGATGGGTCTAATAAAGGGCAAGGGACATGCACTTTTTATGCATGATGGTAGCAACACTTCCAATACAAATTCCAAGTAGAAAGGAAAGGGAAAGGCACATGCAGAGCCAAAAAAGGAAAGGTACTCCAAACCCTTCAATGATTATTTAGGATCAAAAGGTGGAAAAGAAAAGAAAGGGATGAAGTGTGGTTATTGCAATTGTGGGAATCATCCAGGATCAACATACAATAAGAAACAAATTGATCTCATGGTGCAGGTACTTTAAAAGAACAATCTTGGGGAACACATTCCTAGTGCTATCAAGAAGAATTTGGAAGATCAACCGCTAGCAAAATGAGGTAATTCCCATGCTTTGATTGTTATTCCTTCCTCTCCCAATCATCGATTTTGGATTCAGACGCATCCCATCGTATGTCAGCCACAAAACATGTCTTTTCATATTTAAATGCTAGCATGGGTCCTCCCATCCTCATGGGTGATGATATGCCAGTAAAGATCACTAGACATGGGATTGGGAGAGTAGAGCTCCAACATGGAATCTTTGAGAATGTCTTGCATGTTTTGAAACTCTCCATGAATCTACTCTCTATATATCATATATCATAATTAGGCACAAGAAAAAGAGTGGAATTCACATTGGAATCTGTGGAAATATATGACATGCATTACAACTCCAATATTGTTGTTGGTGAGGTCAATCACAAGTCTCAGTTGTATACATTCTCTAATTGTATTACTAAATATGATTCCTCATTTCTACTGACTCATTTTGATGATGATAGTATATTTGGGCACGAGAGATTTAGTAATGTAAATTCCATGTACATGCAACACCTCGTCTTCTAATGGAATGGTCAAATGCATGCATCTTGTTTTTAAGGTAGAGAGAGTTAAGGTATAAAATGTGTTAGTTACTAAAGAGAAAAGCTATGGCTGGTTTCTTAACTATATCTGTCTAGCTTCCCAGTGTTCCTGGATGCTTATATCCCGTTCAACTGTTGCCCATGAATGTTCTAATTCAACCTGGGTGTTCGTTGTCTGTAAAATAGTGTTAAATAAGTTTAAAACAATGCTAGTATGAACTGAAAGGTCGGGTTCTATATTGGGTTGTCTTGTAAAAGGTACAGTCATGAGGGATAAAGGTTACAAAATCTATTGCTTTGTTTTCAAGGTTTTCTATTTTTATTTCGGATTATAAGAGAAACGTTCCCAAACTTAAATTAATAATATGATAGCTTCAGAGGTTGTTTCTCGTTCCCGAGTCAAATTCTAAAATCATGAAAGTGATTGGAGAAAAAACATACAGTTGTTTAAACAATGTGAGGCATCAATCATGGAGGAATCTCACTTTGCAACAGGAGAAGAAGAAAGACAAGAGATCTCTAATGAAGCATAAAAATATAGTAATCTGAATAATCTACAGGTCTTAAGCCTGCTAATAACAAGCACAGAGGAAAAACTGTAAACAATTAGATAACCAAATAACTCTTAACCACAGTAGATGTTGTACTAAATTTCATTTAAACATTCATCAAAGATATATAAGGGAAAGATGTTGAAAATGAAAGTAAAGAGGAACACATAACTCGGGGTCGACAGAATCTGGAATCTCCATTTTCTATTCACACTAATCACTGTAACTGAAGAAAACCTCTCTAGTACAATCTGCTGCAAAAAAATCCTTTTCTTAGTCTTACGAAATTATATTTATACAAAGTCACCAATTCTTGACGGTTGGTTATTTCCTAACTCCTAGGGGCTAACGGTTACAAAAATGCAAACATGAACCGTTTGCATGGTTATCTTTTATTTCTCTATCATCTTGATAATATGAGCCTACAATATGATAATTCATTGCTTCTTTGAAATATCTCCTTCTTTTGGTCCGAGACATTCAATACATTTTTCTAGAAAATGCACTAAAAATCTAGGAGGCTCTCATATATACTTTTCCTCGAACAGATAAAGTTTCCTCTGAATTTTTGAAAATCGGTCTTCAATCCCTTTGTCAACAAACTTAACTAATTTCAAATTTAAATTTGGCTTCACCAACCAACTGTCTATTTGGGTAACATCAATTTCTTTTAATTGCAAAATTTAGATCTAAATTTCATTCAAGTTCTCTTTGAGTTTCAGTTGATGTCTTACAATATTGATCTGTCCTAGTAGCCCAGGACAATTGTATTTTCCAATGCCTAATGATCCTTTGTCTAGCAAATCGAATGTCTCTTCGCAATCATCCTTGACTTCCTTGACCATTTTCTTGCTTTCGGCTATGTTGGCCTCCCATAATTTAAGTATGATATCACCTCTGATCTGCTTTGTGACACATAGCCTTGGAGTTTTTGATACCTCTTCTTTTGCCGAAATTACAACTGCCTTTTGAAAAGTAGCTCGGGCTGCTTTAGCTTCTTTTTCTTTGAAAACAATGATATCGAAAGATTGACTTACTTCTTGGAAATAGTTTTGAATAACCTCTACTTTAGAAACCAATCTTTGTTGCTCTACTTCTATTTTCATATGCACCTCCAGTGCCTGGGCTTGAAAAACTTTTAAATCTATCACCTGATTTTGAATAGAATTCAACCTATCCTACAACTACCTTGCTAATTCTTCCTGTTCGATGACCTGCCCTTGACTGGCTTGCATCTTCTTATACATCTCATCTAAACTAGACTTGAGTAGTTGAATCTCATGTTTGTCAGCAACTCTGGCTTGTTCTAGTCCGTTATTTATTTCATCTTTGATATTTTTCTTTGTGTTCCTTATTTGGCTTTGCAACTGGGTTATCATTTGATTCCTTTGCTTAAGCCTTTCTTTCAAGTTATCAACTGAAAACAAATTGGCTATTGCAAAAGCTCCTAAAGAGACTGCTACCTCTATAGAAAAATCTTCCTCTTCTAGGTTTTGTCCATCTACGGGCACTCTGTGTTTCTTTACCATTGTGCCTTCTTTCAAATGCATTTCCTGTTTCACTACAACTTTCCTCTTCTTATTGAAAAAGTAGTCAGAGGAAGGTATCTCTTCTCTAGATATTGGAGTAAGGTCACTTACATATATAACTTCCAGATGAGGAGTCCCAAAAGTTGACTGTAAATGAGTCAATGATGCAATAGGGCTGCCCAACTCTGTGAGTTGTGTTCCTTCTGCTGTTTTGGGACTATCGACAGGAATAGTTGACGATGAAGGAGGAATCGTTTGATCTAATTTTAAAGGAGTCTCGGATTTGGAATTTGTTTCAGACCCTGGATGTTATGTCTGTGAGGTTTCTGATCTTTGTGAAGACCCTTCAGGATTCTTTGAGTTCTCTTATGTAGTCCCTTTATCTTGAGATTTTGATTCGAACCCTGGAGGTATCTCTTCTTGTTCCGAAGGAGAGGTTATTATTTCCCCTTGTAGTATTTTTGGAAACCCACTTCATCTGTGCTTCTGGAAAGAAAGAAAGTTGGTCTGTAGGTCAGGGGGTAACACCTGGACTCTCTCTAATATCTCCTCATATGCTCTGGCTCCTTTGAATATGTCATCACAGGGGGAGTCTTCATGCTCAAACATTTTGATGTTGCAATGAGATAGATGATTTCCCATAATTTGGTATGGGTCGTGATTTTTGAGTTCAAGATATACCAGTTTAATGTCTTCTAATGTTGCGGATTCCACTTTAGAATGGACAAGATTAAGCAATGAAAAATTCCCAATCTATACAAGAAAAACTAGCCAGAATTTCTTCTGAGTTGCTGTTAACTTTGTACCAATGCCTCCTATTATTATCTAGTATGCCACTTCTCTACACAGCAGTCTGTCAAGGATAAATTTAGGGAGAGCATGAAGGGGAATTGAACAACCGAAGACTCTGACATAAGAGAAATTCTCTTCGATAAACCAATCAACAACTGTTTTGAGGTTTCCCATGATTTGCTCTGAAATCTGAGGGGGTGGGTATCCATACAATATTTGATGCACAAGTATCACTACATAGTAACAAATCTCATAAAATATATCTTTTTCTTTCTCCTACCATAGTTGAGAGTGATAGATATGGATGGGTTCTTCACAAGTTGAATTCCAGTTCCAATTCATCAAAGGGAAATGGGTCATATAATAGATAGCATCCATAATATATGCAGACATATAAAAAGACTCAGGCTATCCCTTTGACTTTGGTGTTTGGTACTCTGTGATCTCCTTGGTTAGGTTATCTGATAAAATCTTATTCCAATTGAAAGTGTAACCCTTGGCTACCCTGTGTATGATTGGCACCCATTCCATGGGGAAATGGGTAGGGTTTTTCCTCCCAAATATTCTACATAACATCATTGCTATATAAACTATGTATTCATTTAACGATGTTGTGGCATAAATGCCATGGGTATCATCTCTAAATTTTGTTGGGATTCCCCACCATTCTTTGATTATATCTGGATATGTTTGGTCAAATTTTGTACACTCCTTTCTTTGAAATTATTCTATGAATTCGACATTATAAATGTATTTAGAAATAGGGGATAACTTGTACATTACTTGAATATGTTCTGGTCTGAACGAGCCGACAACAACCTTTTGATGGTTCATGATACTCCTGGTTTGCACATCGGTGTTCATCAGAGACCAGTTTATCATGTCGTTGTATGGAATGAGTTTAGGTCGTGTAGCTATTTTATGAAGCTTGACCTCTACTATATCTCTGAATTTTTTTTCAATCTTTTCGTTTCCAAAATCATCGAGGAAATTCCTAACCTCATGCTCCAAGATTTCAAAAATCTTCATCCAAGACCAGACCGAATCTACAACATGTGGTGTAGTATCAGATATAACATCTGAATTTGGACCTGAGCTTTCACCGGCTTCATCATTATTTTTCTGCGTTTTCATGGGTGACATGATACCTATGATAAGAAGCGAGTAGTTGTCATAGAGAAGAAGGCATAAGCCGTCTAAGTTAAAACTTACTAATTTACTGAAAGTGAGAAAGAATTTGAATTAGAAATCTTTATTCACCTTTAGCCTGTCTTAATTAGACTTTGCTTTCTACAGTTCATAAATTCATTTGCCGTAATGAGGAGAGTATGTATAGAGGTACGTGTCTTACACTATAAGATATTTCATTAATTTATAATAAGTGCTGCCAAATATCGGCGATTCAAAATAGGGATTTCGAAAGGAATGTCTTCGAAAACTTTCAAATAACGAAACGCGAAAAGTCATTTAATATCATTAACCCTGTTTTAATGTTAATTTAATTATGCTTGAGTGCTTAATACTTTCAGGATTTCGGGCTTCGGGGTTTTTTAGTGCGAAAGAGTGATAACTCTTTGATTTTCGGAAGTGTGACTGATTAACGATTTGTTAAGTATGTTTAAAATTTAATTAATCATGATTAAAAGGGGATTTCGTAAAAAAATATGCATCGGGACTTTAAATTGATGTTTAAGTTGATATGGCCGAAAAATAAAATACGAAAGGCTTAGAAAGTCGTTAAACGTTTTTAATTATTCCTTTTAATTCGGTTTAATTTATTTTAAACAATCACTTTTCAAGACTTCGGTATCGAGACTTTGGAGTTGTTATTTAAAAATCATACTTCGTGAATAGCCGAACCCCGAAACTCTTGAAAGACTTTTTAGAACTAAGGGCGGCTCCATAACCAAAGAAAAATTGAGTTTAAGGTTAAAAGAAGAAATAATAAACTTTGTTTCAACATAGGCTCCATCTAGGGATCTCGTCTCCTTAAGGGACGAGAAGAACACGTAGAACAAGTGCCTTTGTTGGGTAAATGCAGTCATTAATGCAACTCTGAGAAACACATTTTGGAGAAAACTCAAAACGAGACTTTAAGACTTCAATCTTAACTTTGAAAACTCTTCAAAACTAAAACATTCGGTGATCGTGAGTTAGGCTCACAATATATTTCCTTCTCTAAAACTGAACTCAAATTTGTGTAAGATAATCGAAACAAAATTAACCATTCAAGTAGGTTTTATCTGATTCTGTTCGCATCAAGGTAAAGTAATTTGAATGTTTCAAATTAAGGGATCCCATAAGCTTGTAATGTAGATCCATTCGAAAGAGGAACAGTTACCAGAGCATCTTGTAATTCATGTATAACAACCTATCAGATATGTAGACATTTCTTCACTGCCAGCGAGCCTATTCAGTACCCCGGTGAAGTTATCAGATTTCCCACATTGAATTTCCTTTCACCACTTCCATTGTTTTCTAGCATTTAAATGTTGAGATGAGGGAAATCATATAATGAATTTCCTTTATTCATCTCTTTTGGACTAGATGGGGGCAATCAATAATGAATTTCCTTTCACCATCTGTCTGTATTTTTTTTTTTAAATATGAAGTGGGGTCAATCAATCAGTATGTAATATACTCGAGAAAATATATGCTTAAAATTTAACAACAGAGGCCTGTCAACTCATTTTAATTGCTCTGGACTAATCCTCTTATGGCCTACAAACATCTTTAGATTTAGGGAAAATCTTAAGGGAATTTTTATTGAAATTTTTCAGGGATTTTCCTTGAGCGAAACCAATCAGTTTATTCCTGTTAGAATGACTAGAAGGAAGTTAGGATTAACCTAGACATACTTTTGGTTTAGCTAAAGTTAGAGGAACTATAAACTTTTACCTATTCTCATTTTGAAGGTTAGTTTATGAGTTTCCAAAATTAAGGTGAGACCCTTTCTTCTCTTAAGAATCTTATGGGAAGATCATCAAGGAAACATATGAAGAGGCAACTTAATCATGGACAGGGGAAAGGTAGGGGTTTTATATATTCTATTGAAGACACAACTTCTCTTAACAAGCTATTCAACTCTCGAAACCTTTCCCTAAAATCTTTTATTGCTTATTTTTCATATATATATATATATATATTATTTTTTTTATTTTTTATAGTGAACATGAGATTATTGTCTTACTCGTTTACGTCTCCTAGAATATTTTAACTTGAGTTTTTAAGACAGAAATTCATACCTCAGTGGTTTTATACTTATAGCCAAATATACTGTCATTCTATTACCTTTTTCGAGAGACATTCAATGTGAGTATCCATGCACGTCACCTTTTCGATGTTTCTAGTCCTTTGGCTTCTCAACAGGTCACCTGAAATAAGATAATCATGATAGCTATCAAGAACTCTAGTAGATTGGAAACCTTCTTATTGTAGTTTTTTTTTATTTTTTACCTATTTTGTATATATTTTGTTTATTTATTTTTGTTTTAAAAGACCGTTTATATTTACAGTAAAAATAAGGACTTACCGAAAGAAAGGTAACTATGAAAAAAATATGAAAACAATCCGGTATGTACAATGAGAGTTCATAAACATATTACTGCATGAAGAGTTTAAGGTACCATATGTTGACAGGGGCAGTAAGAATCTTTCCGTCGAGGTTTTCCAGTAAAAATGCATTCTTTCCCTCTGAGGCTGCAATTTTGAATGGTCTGCACCAGATCTGATCAAACTTACCATGTTTCCCAACATCCTCTTTTCTGGCTTCCCATTTTAGAACCAAATCACCAGGAAGAAATTCCCTATCTTTAGCTTTTCGGTCAAATAAGGCTTTTATATTATCTTGATACTTCTGTAGCTTTTCATCTACTTCTTCCCTATTTTGCTAAACTTCAATCAGCTGATTTATCCTACTGGTAATGTCATTTGGTTCTTCTTGTGAGTCTTGCCAGAGTTTCATTACCAACAGTGCTAGATTTATTGGTAGAATGGCGTCAGCACCATATACCATCTGAAATGGAGACATTCTGATTGACCATTTTGTACCTATCTTGTTATCCCACAAAGCATTCTTTTTTAATGCACATGCCATGCTTTCTTATTTTCAGTCAGTATTTTCTTAATTATAGTGATCAATCTTTTGTTAGATGACTCAGTTAACCCATTTCCCCATGCATAGTAAGTCGTGGAGTGTCCTAGCACAATATTATATTTTTGGCAAAAGATTATCATGGCCATGGACCTGAATGCTTGGGCATTACCAGTAACTATCTTTCGGGGACAACCAAATTTGGATAAAATATTTTCCTCCAAAAAATTGATCACTACCGAGTCAGTTGTGTTTCTCGTAGGAATAGCTTCCACCCATTTAGTGAAATAGTTTGTAGCAGTTAGAATCCATTTGTGTTGAGAACTAGAGTGTGGATGGATTTCTCCAATAAAATCAAGACCCCATTGCTGAAATGGAGCTTCAGTTTTAACTAGAACTAAAGGTAAAGATGGGACTTTCTGCTTGCTTGTAAACAACTGACAAGGATTACAAGTTTGGACTTTAGTGTTTACATCAGTGAATAATTTTGGCCTATAATATCCAGCTCTTAGAATTTTATAAGTTGTTGCTCTCCAAGCATGGTGTCATCCACACACTCCCTTGTGGAATTCATCTATAACCTTTTCGGTTTCGGTTTTGGTTTCTACTAAGAATCTCAGTAGGAAACCCAGGGGGTCCTTCCAATATAACTTACCATCTATAATACAATATTTTACAGCATACAATTTCAATGTCCTAGCTTTAGATGGGGCTAATTCGCTGGGGCACTGAAGGGTTAGTAAATAAGAAAAAATATTGTGGTACCAAACTGAAGAAGAGAATTTTGGTTGTGGACACAACAACATCGACTTCATTTGTCTAAAAAATTCCTTCGTTTTCTTGCAGATGGTTTATTCCGAGTGCTTTCAAATTTGATTCGGCCATCAATTTAGCCAAACCCTGACCTTTAATAGGCTTAGTTGGTTTAACTTCTAGGTCGAATTCTTGGATTTTGGCTAACCATCTGCCTCTTCTTCCGTCACTGTCAGGCTGAACCAGTATATCTTTAATAGAACTTGTAGGCACATAAGCAATGATCTTTGAGTGCAGTACGTAAGTTCTGAAGGCCTTGAGAGCTTTCACCATTGCATAAGCTTGTTTTTCCAATATGTCATATTTCAACTCAACGTCTTTGAAACTTTTACTAAAAAATGCAATAGGTTCCTCAAAACCCTCATCATTTTTCTGTAACAATACAACTGTGATAGTGTGTTCAGAGGCAAAAGAAAAAATCAGAAACTCCTTTGTATAATCTGGGCTTGCCAGAACTAGTACTTCACTTATCACTCTCTTGATACGTTGAAACGATGCTTTGGCTTCAGTTGTCCACTCACCTCATTGTCCTTCTTAAGCATATCTGTAATTAGTTTTACGATTTCAACAAAGTTAGGGATGAATCTTCTCAAGAAATTTATTTTTCCTAAAAAGACTGAATTTCTTTTACATTTCTGGGAATATTTATAGTATCTATTTCCTTGATCCTTTTTGGGTCTATTTTGATTCCATACCTAGACACTATATGACCCAAGAGTTTACCTTCTTGCATTGCGAAATGAGATTTCTTGGGATTTAGTGAAAAACCAAATTTGTGACATTTCTCGAAAGTTTGCTTGAGGTGTACTAGATGTTTTGCATCAGATTTAGAAAAAATAGTCAGATAATCAAGGTAAATAACAACAAACTTATCTCTTCCACCCACGAAAGCGATGCCCATAGCTCGTTGGAAAGTTTCCCTTGCATTCATTAAACTGAAAGGCATTTTGTCATACATAAAGGTACCCCAAGGGGTAGTGAACGCAGTTTTTTCTTTGTCATCTTGATGTACTGCAATTTGATTGTAGCCTGAAAATCCATCAATCATAGAAATTATGTTAGCTCCAACTACTTTCTCTAAAACGTGATCCATCTTAGGTAATGGATAATCGTCTTTAAGTGATGATTGGTTTAGGTTTTTGAAATCTACACACAGTCTGATTTCGTCATTCTTCTTCATTACTAGGACTAAATTAGCTACCCACTTAGAGTATCTCAGTGGGACAATGATCTTGGCATCCAAGAGTTTCTTCACTTCTTTCTCTATTACTGGTAGCAGTATGGGGTTTATCTGCCTGAGCTTCTGCCTAAAAGGTTTGACACCTTGTTTCAGGGGGATTTTATGTTCCATAATGGAAGTATCATAAGTCCTTAATTCATCATAGGACCAAGCGAAAACATCTTTGTATTGTTTAAGCAACTCGACATACTTTATTTGGGTTAAGTGGGTCACTTACTATAAACGCCAACCTGGTTTCTCTATACAAGCACGTGAACTGTCCTCCAAAAATCGGGATCATGGCATACGTCATGTCGAGTTGGAGGGATCCTCCAAGTTTGGCACCCCAAGATCTGGATAACAACATGCCATACTTTGGGGGTATATCAACAACAACCACATCCATTAGAATGTTTTTCACAGGTATCTGTGCAAGATTAAGTACTAAATATTTTATCATACCTATACATTTGACTTTTCTCGAATCAAACGAATACAAATCTCCATAAGGTCGAGTGATTTTGAGACCAATTCTATCCATAATGGATTTAGGCATTACATTGTGACAGGCTCCAGAATCCAACATGCAATTATGGAGCAGGTGATCGTGCACAGTTAGTGTGATATAGAAAGGGGCAACAATATCTCTAGCACCTTCGAAATGTGGACCGAAAATTATATTAGGCTTGTCATCTTATAGATTTATCACGTCATCCTGACTTTCGGTGTCTGAAAAATTAATTAGTTTAGAAATTTGATTTCTGTATATTAGGTTTTTTGCGAGTTCGACAAGAGGTATAGGGATTTTGATTTTGTTAATTTCATTTTCCAAACTAAAATTTCCTGTTGTTTTGTCAATCTCTGTGGTTTGGGCTTCTATCCCCTTCTTTTCAGTTTTACTTTTTTGTGATGTTTTTGTTTCGGCCACAGGATCCTCTGTTTGCCTTGTGTTGATGACTGATGTTTCTATTGGCTTTGCCTTAGTAAGTTGTGTGCCAAAAGTTTTGGTTTTAACAGTCTTCTTTTCAACATATTTTGGAACTACCTCATCTGTTTCCCCCCTTGAAAAGATTCTCTTTGTTGGGGTGGTTGTGACGTTTCTGTCTCTAGGCCTTAGATTGTACTTCTGGTGGAGTTTGACCATTATGTCATCAATGATTCCTTGATAGGTTGAATTTTCTGTAATCTTGTTGTTCTTATTATTTTCAGATCTGTACTTTGTTTTTAAGGATTTTTCATAATCTTTTCTTGTTAAATAAGGTTGTTGACAGTCATCGCCAAGATTATTTATGTATTCTTCTAACTCCTCAAACTCTTTCATGTCTTCTCCTCCTATTAAATTTTCATTTTTGAAGGGAGCTTGAATCTTTTGATCCCCACTCTTAATCTGTCTTTGTTGTGTTTGAGTGTTAGGATTCCTTCTGAAATCCTTTCTAGGGAGATGATCATTCTTTGATCAATCCAATTCCATTATTGAGATCTTATTCGACAATTCTTTAATTATCCTCCCCATGCCATCCATCTTGTCTTCAAAAGACCTACCTAATCCAGAGGGTCCCGCTTGGTCTCTGTACTGTCTGGTTTCCCTATTTCCTGTTTCAAACTTTGTTTTTAGCTTACCTGATGCCATCATATTTGAGTCGATTTCTAAGGAATCATCCTCCATCTTGGTGAGGTCTATTGATCTTCTTTCCCTCAATAATAGAGTGAAATCAGGATCGAAAGCCCCAACAAAAGTTACATTCGCTGCAGGTTGGGAAGGTTTAATCTCAATTGGAATTTTATTATATAATTTATTAAATCTTTGGGTAAACTCGAGAACCGATTTGGAATTTTTCTTTCTCAGAGCCCCAAACTCGGTTAGATAGTAGAGATGGTCTTTCCTTTCTCCCCATTGTCTGATAAAATAACTTTCCAACTCATCGTATGACCCTATCAATCCTACTACTACACCTTGGAACCAGGTTCTCACCTGTCCTTCAAAAGTTTTAACTAAGAGTCTCGAATAAACATCCTCAATTTCAAGACCAAGGATGTCAGCAAATTGATCAAAGAAATTGATATGTTCGACAACAGTTAAATCTCCCTCCCAGTGAATTTCGACAGATTTTTCATATAATTTTCAGGTAGGTCATGGAGGGGAACTGGGAGTACTAGTGGGGCGTATCTAGCGTCTACCTTAGAAAAAAAAATAGGAGGGGGAGGTGGTCCATGACCGCCTCCTCCTCGTCCTTCACCTCCGACACCACCTACTCCAGCCACAGCCATTGAAAATTTAGGAGATGAAACTTGGAGATTATAAAGAGGACTTTTAAAGGGGTGTAGCAACCCTTCGGTTGGGGCTGAATAGGGCGAGATGGTTTCAGGAAACTGGTCGTCAAGGGACAGGAAACTTGAAAAATAAGGGCTTGGAAATCATGGAATGGTTTCTTCGGACTCACAGGGTGAATATACAAGAGAATCGATAGGAGTCGAGTCAAGGTATATAGTATATTCGTCGGAACTCTAAGAGATGGGAATATGAACTTCGGGAAGTGAAGAAAGGTCAATCGAGGTGGGGAGTGAGATAGATCTTTTACTTTTATAGGTGAAAGGAACAGTTAAGAAAGTCTTAGATTTAAATTTGGGTAAGACCAATACAGGCTCTAGGGTTTCAATTCGATTGGTGGATAGTTCTCCACAAGTGAGTGGGGTATTTGACCTTTCAAGTAGATTCTTAATGTTCGAATGTGTAAATTTAGGTTGATAAATCTTATTTGTTGATGAGGCAGTCTGTTTAAGGTATCTTCTTAATTTCAAATTTTTTTTTGGATCAGATATAGGTGAAGTCTGTTTATCATTTGGATTCTTCCTGGTATTCTTTTGGTTAAAATCTAGTTTATTAATCGTGGAGTCACCAAGTGAAAGATGAAAGTAGCCTTATAAGGTTTTCAATCTTTGTTCACTACCAAAGAAAGAAATTATCAATGTCATTCTTCCCAGGGAAAATAGTTTCGTTTCTTCGTTCCCCGACAACAGCACCAAAAAGATGTTCTTAGAGTTTATACTTAAGTCTTTAAAATATAAATTCAAGGCATATGAAAAAGGTAGAGAGAGTTAAGGTATAAAATGTGTCAGTTACTAAAGAGAAAAGCTATGGTTGGTTTCTTAACTATCTTTGTCTAGCTTCCCAGTGTTCCTGGATCCTTATATCCCGTTCAATTACTACCCATGAACGTTCTAATTCAACCTGGATGTTTGTTGTCTATAAAATAGTGTTAAATAATTTTAAAGTAATGCTAGTCTGATCTGAAAGGTTGGGTTCTATATTGGGTTGTCTTGTAACAAGTACAGTCATGAGGGATAAAGCTTAAAAAATCTATTACTTTGTTTTCAAGGTTTTCTATTTCTATTTCGGATTATAAGAGAAAAGTTCCCAAATTTAAATTAATAATATGACAATTTTTGAGGTCGTTTCCCCTTCCTGAGTCAAATTCGAAAATAATGAAAGTGATGGGAGAAAAAACATAAAGTTGTTTAAACAATGTGAGATATCAATCATGGAGGAATCTCACTTTGCAATAGGAGAAGAAGAAAGACAAGAGATCTCTAATGAAGCATAAAAATATAGTAATCTGAATAATCTACAGGTCTTGAGCCTGCTAATAGAAAGAACGGAGGAAAAATTGTAAACAATTAGATAACCAAATAACTCTTAACCACGATAGATGTTGTACTAAATTGCAGTTAAACATTCATCAAATATATATACGGGAAAGATGTTGAAAAATGAAAGTAAAGAGGAACACATAACTCAGGGTCAACAAGATCTGGAATCTTTGTTTTGTATTCTCATTAATCACTGTAAATGAAGAAAACTTCTCTAGTACAATCGACTGCAAGAAAGCCTTTTCTCAATCTTATGAAATTATATTTATACAAAGTCACCAATTCTTGACGGTTGGTGATTTCCTAACTCCTAGGGGCTAACAGTTACAAAAATGCAAACTTGAACCATTTGCATGGTTATGTTTTATTTCTCTATCATCTTGATAATATGAGCCTACAATATGATACTTCATTGGTTCTTTGAAATATCTCCTTCTTTTGGTCCGAGACATTCAATACATTTTTCTAGAAAATGCACTAAAAATCTAGGAGGCTCTGATATATCCTTTGACTCAAACATATAAAGTTTCCTCTAAATTTTAGGAAATATGTATTCAATCCCTTTGTTAGCAAACTTAACTGATTGCAAATTGAAATTTGGCTTCACCAACCACCTGTCTATTTGGGTAACATCAATCTCTTTTAATTGCAAAATTTCGATCTAAATTTCATTCAAGTTCTCTTTGAGTTTCAATTGATGTCTTACAATATTGATCTGTCCTAGTAGCCCAGGACAATTGTATTTTACAATGCCTAATGATCCTTTGTCTAGAAAATCAAAGGTCTCTTCGCAATCATCCTTGACTTCCTTGGCCATTTTCTTGCTTTCGGCTATGTTGGCCTCCCATACTTTAAGCATGATATCACCTCTGATCTTCTCTGTGATACACATCCTCAGAATTTTTTATACCTCTTCTTATGCCGAAAGTACAACTGCCTTTTGAAAAGTAGCCCGGGCTGCTTTAGCCTCTTTTTCTTTGAAAACAATGTTATCAAAAGATTGACTTACTTCTTGGAAATAGTTTTGAATAACCTCTACTTTAGAAATCAATCTTTGTTGCTCTGCTTCTATTCTCATATGCACCTCCAGTTCCTGGGCTTGAATGTTTTTTAAAGCTATCACCTGATTTTGAATAGAATTCAACCTATCCTGCAACTGCCTCACTAATTCTTCTTGTTGGATGACCTGCCCTTGACTGGCTTGCATCTTCTTATACATATCATCTAAACTAGACTTGAGTAGTTGAATCTCTTGTTTGTCAGCAGCTCTGGCTTGTTCCAGTCCGTTATTTATTTCATCTCTGATATTTTTCTCTGTGTTCCTTATTTGGCTTTGCAACTGGGTTATCATTTGATTCCTTTGCTTAAGCCTTGCTTTCAATTTATCAACTGAAAACAAATTGGTCGTTGTGAAAGCTCCTAAAGAGCCTGCTACCTTTGTAGAAAAATCTTCCTCTTCTAGGTTATGTCCATCTACGAGCACTCTGTGTTTCTTTACGATTGTGACTTCTTTCAAATGCATTTATTGTTTCACTACAACTTTCCTCTTCTTACTGAAAAAGTAGTCAAAGGAAGGTATCCCTTCTCTAGAGATTGGAGTAAGGTCACTTACATATATAACTTCCAGATGAGGAGTCCCAAAAGTTGACTGTAAATGAGTCAATGATGCAATAGGGCTGCCCAACTCTGTGAGTTGTGTTCCTTCTATTTTTTGGGACTATCGGCAGGAATAGTTGACGATGAAGGAGGAATCGTTCGATCTAATTTTAAAGGAGTCTCATATTTGGAATTTGTTTCAGACCCTGGATGCTCTGTCCATGAGGTTTTTGATCTTTGTGAATACTTTTCATGATTCTTTGAGTTCTCCTATGTAGTCCCTTTATCTTGGTATTTTGATTCGAAACCTGGAGGTATCTCTTCTTGTTTCGAAGGAGAGGTTATTGCTTCCCCTTGTAGTATTTTTGGCAACCCACTTCGTTTGTGCTTCTGGAAAGCAGGAAAGATGGTCTGCAGGTGAGGGGGTAATGCCTAGAATCTCTCTAATATCTCCTCATATGCTCTGGCTCCTTTGAATATGTCGTCACAGGGGGAGTCTTCATGCTCAAATGTTTTCATGTTGCAATGAGCTAGATGATTTCCCACAATTTGGTATGGGTCATGCTTTATGAGTTCAAGATCTACCAGCTTAATGCCTTTTAATGCTGCGGCTTCCACTTTAGAATGGCCAAGATTAAGCAATGAAAACTTCCCAATCTGTACAGGAAAAACTGGCCAGAATTTCTTTTGAGCTGCTTTTAACTATGTACCAATGCCTCTTGTTATTATCTGGTATGCCACTTCTCTGCACACCAATCTGTCAGGGATAAATTTAGGGAGAGAATGAGGGGGAATTGAACAACCGAAGACTCTGACATAAGAGAAATTCTCTTTGATAAACCAATCAACAACTGTTTTGAGGTTTCCCATGATTTTCTTTGAAATTTGAGGGGGTGGGTATCCATACAATATTTGATGCATAGGTATCACTACATAGTGACAGATCTCGTAAAATAAATTTTTTTCTTTCTCTTCCCATAGTTGAGAGTGATAGATATGGATGGGTTCTTCACAAGTTGAATTCCAATTCCAAATCATAAAAGGGAAAGGGGTCATATAACAGATAGCGTCCATAATATTTGCAGACATATAAAAAGACACAAGTTGTCCCTTTGACTTTTATGTTTTGTACTCTATGATCTCCTTGGTTAGGTTATCTGATAAAATCTTATCCCAGTTGAAACTGTAACCCTCGGCTACCTCGTGTATGATTGGCACCCATTCCACGGGGAAATGGGTAGGTCTTTTCCTCCCAAATAGTCTACATAACATCATTGTTATATAAACTATGTATTCATTTAACGATGCTATGGCATAAATTCCATGGGTATCAGATCTAAATTTTGCTAGGATTCCCCACCATTCTTTGATTATATATGGATATGTTTGGTCAAATTATGTACACTCCTTTCTTTGAAATTCTTCTACGAATTCAACATTATAAATGTATTTAAAAACATGGGATAGCTTGTACATTACTTGAATATGTTTTGGTCTGAACGAGCCAACGACGACCTTTTGATAGTTCATGATACTTCTGGTCTGCACATCGGTGTTCATTAGAGCCCAGTTTATCATGTCGTTGTATGGCATGAGTTTCGGTCGTGTAGCTATTTAATGAAGCTCGACCTCTACTATATCTCTAAGTTTATTTTCATCCTTTTCGTTTCCAAAATCGTCGGGGCAATTCCTAACCTCATGCTCCAAGATTTCAAAAATCAGCATCTAGGACTGAATCTACAGCATGTGGTGTAGTATCAGATATAACATCCAAATTCGGGCCCGAGATTTCACCGACGTCATCATTCTTTTTTTGTGTTTTCCTAGGTGCCATGATACCTGTGATAAGAAGCGAGTAGATGTTACAAAGAAGAAGGCGTAAGCTTTCTTAGATACAACTTACTAATTTACTGAAAGTGAGAAAGAAATTTGAATTATAAATCTTTATTTGCCTTTATCCTGTCTTAATTAGACTGTGCTTTCTACCGTTCATAAATTCATTTGCCTTAATGAGAAGAGTAAGTCTAGAGATACGCGTCTTACACTATAAGATATTTCATTAATTTATAATAAGTGCTGCCAAATATCGACGATTCATAACTAGGATTTCGAAAGGAATATCTTCGAAAACTCCCCAATAGAGAAACGTGAAAATTCATTTAATATAATTAACCATGTTTTAATGTTAAGTTAATTATGCTTGAGTGCTTAATACTTTCGAGATTTCGGGCTTCGGGTTTTTTGAGTGCAAAAGAGTGATAACTCTTTGATTTTCCGAAATGCGGCTGATTAACGATTTGTTTAGTATGTTTAAAATTTAATTGATCGTGATTAAAAATGGATTTCATAAAAAAAAACGCATCGGGACTTTAAACTGTTGTTTAAGTTGAGATGGCCGAAAAAGAAAATATGAAAGGCTTAGAAAGCTGTTAAACATTTTTTATTATTCCTTTTAATTCAGTTTATTTTCTTTTAAACAATCACTTTTCGAGACTTCGATATCGGGACTTTGGAGTTGTTATTTAAAAATCATACTTCATGAATAGCCAAACCCCGAAACCAGAAACTCTTGAAAGACTTTTTAGAATTAAGGGCGACTCCATAACCAAAGAAAAATTGAGTTTAAGGTTAAAAGAAGAAATAATAAACTTTGTTTCAACACATCTCAAGAGCTACATGCACATCCTCTTACACCATACATCCAAGATGATGAGTCCACATATTCAGATTTGATTCTAGATCTAATTTTCAATGTAGATTCAGGGGAGCTAGAGCATACATATGCACAGTCTAGACATACAAATGATGAGCCACAACATATGCCCAAGTGGGTGCAGTCCACCCTACAGGGAGAAGGTGGCCTTGTGGGAGATCCACTGGATCAAAGGAGGACGAGATTCCAATTTAAGGATCCTCCTCATTCATTTACATCTACTGAATCAGTGATGCACATGCATTTCTACATAGTTCAAGATTCAAACCTTCAACCCTATGTAGAGGCTACATGGAATCTCCTCAAGAATGACACTTGTCATTTGGTTATGCTCCCTTTAGACATGAATCTTGTCAGGTGCATATTGGTCCATATGAGCAATAGCCTAGTAGATGTACAAGTGAGCAGCTAGAAGGAAACACAAGTTGTGACAAGACTTCAACGGATCCATACCAGTTTCTACATCTTCAACAAAATATTCACAGAGCATAGTGAAGGAAACAACTTCTTCACTACACCCTAGTATTGTTCAAGGGGGATGTTGGAGATATTACACAGTCACCTTTTTCTAATTTTTAGCTGAGAACATTCCCCTACAAAATAGGGCACTTCTTAAAAAATAGGGTGCATTATTACTTCATTTAGGACTTTATTTCAAACTCAATTGACCTCAGTTGACTAATGGAAGGTCACTCATGCATCTTTTCCCTACGTTTTAGAGCATGAGGGTGCACTTCCTTTACATGAATGTGTTATTTTTTGTCTTCACATGTGTCACTCGGTTAAATTATTTCCTCTTAAACTGTTAATTAAGACTAGCTAGTAGTTGACTCCTGTTACAGTGAGTTAGTGTCCAGATCTCCTTTAGATCACTCCTATGGTGGATGTACTCCATGATATTGGTGCATTGAATCTCTTGGATTATATATTAACATGTGTAATACACATTCATTATGTTGTGAATAATCTCTCTCTCTCTCTCTCTCTCTCTCTCTCTCTCTCTCTCTCTCTCTCTCAACTTTTGTGTGATTTTCTCTAGTTAAGTATTCTATGAATGGTTTTAGGGATTTCACCCAAACTTTATACCTGATTAAATTAATCTACTATAAGAAGATCATAAAATCCAAGCCAAAAGACTAAAATCATCTTTCTACTATAGAGGGTAGATCAAAGATGGAGATTCCTAGCTTAAGCACTGAAGAAACTCTCTTGAGAATAATGATACCATTTAAAGTACTATCATAGCTAATTTTAAAGAGAAATGCAGTGCAATGAATAAATTGAGAATAAGTGAAGTTAAACAAGGTTTCCCTAAGCCTTGGATTGAACACCTCATTGTTCATATTTTTAAAAGTGGTGATAAAAATAACCCCTCCAATTATAAGACCATTATGATTAGTCATGTTTTATCCTTGTAAGCAATTATTTTGGAAAATAAGATCAACTTATGGTTAGAAAGTTATAGAAAAGGGATAAAGGTGAAGTTGTTTTAAGAATTCATTTTTCAACCATAAACCACTTGATTACTCTTAAAATTGTTGCATAAGAATGTCAAAATAATAAAACAAATCTTCTTTGCTCATTTGGAAACTTTAGGAAAGTCTTTGACATAGTGCCTAGAAATAATCTATGGAAAAGATAAAAATATCCAAAGGTTCATTTTGAATTGAGAGATATTAGGATAAGGTTGTAAAGAATGAAATTGCTAGGTTTAGAAATAATGAAGATTGGCCAAATGAAATTAAATTATAATATATAGCTGTAGTAAATTATTAATAATGAAATTAAATTATAATATATAGACTGTGTTACAAGTTTGGATTTATTAATATTTGTAACAAGTCAATTTTTATAATTTATTAATTTATTAAAATTTAAAATATCTATGTAATAATTATAAAAAAAATTGTTTTTTTTTTAATTTTCAAATTAATTTGTATAATCAAACCAACTAAAATCAACATAAAAACTCAAAAAATGTTATATATAATATTTGAAATTTTATAATGAATTTAAAAACTCAAAAAATATTCTATATAATATTTGAAATTTTATATTGAATTTAGTTTGTCTTTGATAAACCTCCCATACGATGAAAAGGTTACTATGAAAAACATAAAGCCCAAAATACCATGTATAATGAAAAAATAATGGTTAACAATGTTTTTTCAATAAGCTGAAATATAAAATGGAAAAATAATGATAGGTTGAAAAAAGATGGAACGCCATAGAGGATTAGGCGAGGGATTGAACATATGAGAAATAATCTATTTAAACAATTCTAATATCATAGATCGAGAGCTTAAGACCTAGAATCATCAAAACCCTAAACCCTGAAATCATAGAGCATCTCAATCAAAGGGCGTGGAGAGCGTCCTCCCTTGACTGTAATGTGACGGGAAGTCCATCCTTGATAAGTAGAGTAAGTGCCAGCTTCGGTTCCACACAAAGCTCCGGATCCACACTCACATCATAGCGTACAAGAACATTTGCAGCCACGCACTTCATGCTGGAAATGAAATCTATATCTGTTATATCGATTCCCAAGACAGGATACCCATGTTTATCACTTCTTTCTTTCTCATTCCCAATCCATCTCTCTGGCTTGAACTCCATGGCATCTTCCCCCCACACACTCTCCATTCGATTCGCACCATAAATTAAACACAAAACAACGGACCCCTCTTTCACAGAGGTGCCATCGGGCAAAACCTCG
>ML793676.1:36696-60554 GCA_009831015.1 Picea engelmannii | reverse complement strand
TGGAATTACAAATCAGTTTTCATTATTCTACACCATGCCAAATTCAAATGCTAGAAATCAAATAAATTATTTTTTCTAATTGGTTAAATAATATAGTTATACCAATTATTTTAGAATTTCTAGAAGCAAATGGGCAAATAAACAACTTCAAGAGTTAATATGCATTTTAATTTTCCTATATTAACATTCAAAATGGGGAATTGAGGTTTTCAACTCTTCCTACAATAACACAATGAATGATTTGTTACTTACGATAGAATGCAATTCAAGTGCATTTTTTTATATGAATACAAAGATATGCAAGGAATAAGATCTCTCTCTCTCTCTCTCTCTCTCTCTCTCTCTCTCTCTCTCTCTTTATATATATATATACATATATATATATATATATATACTTGGAAATGAAAATACATTTGCTTTTAATACTATTCCATTAGTAAAAATAGACATAATCTAGGGTTGGCAATATTGAACCTAGGTGGAGAGAATAACAATCATTCTTCCCAACCACTCCAGCTAAACCCAATTGACAACATACAAGGAAGCATGTATTAATATAGTAACCATAGATAAATAAATAGATTATGAATGATTTATCTATGCTAAGCAATCATGCTATTATCCTACAATAATAATTAATAACATGAAAATAATTCAATAAAATAATAACTTGGCATACAAGGAAACATATGTTAACCTAGTAACTATATTCAATTTTATGAATGATTGATGTATGCTAATCAATCATTATTGTCCTACAATAATGATTAATAACAAAAAAGTAATTCATTAAAATAACAACAAGGAGATGAAAATATATTTAATAAAATAATAAAATTTTATGAATAATTGATGTATGCTAATCAATCATTCTATTGTCCTACAATAATGATTAATAACAAGAAAGTAATTCAATAAAATAACAAGAAGGAGATGAAAATATGTTTAATAAAATAATAAAAAGGAAATGAAAAGACATTGATATGATAACTAATAAAATAGGGAAAATAAACGTCTAAAACCCTCAACAAAAACTTTGAATATACAGTGCTATGTTAGTTTGTAGGCAAGCCAGTGAACAAGTAAATGAACGTTTCCATATTTTATTGTATCGTTGAACACCTCATGGTTTCAAGTTACTAAGTGAATTCACTATAATTAATGGGTCATATTGTGCCATCTAGCTAGCTTCCTAGAAGCTCCTAATAGAAAAAATCCTAGGCTCTAATACCGATATGTAATAGCTCAAATGAGTGTCATTAAATTTGTTGCCATTAATGCTTGAAACCCTTTAGCTATCTTTAATCCCAGCATTGAGTTGTCAATGCTCCAGATTCCTTGAAACAATCCTTTAATCTATAGGGGTGCAGAAATCACAATTTTCCACTCAACTAATGTAATCACCTTTATAGATGTTGTACCTTAATGTAACCATTTTTATAGGTGTTGTATCTTGAAAGAGAGCATGCATATAAATGTTTCGTTCATCAACCAAAACCCTAAAACACAAGAGAATCGATTTGACAATGCAACATCGTCAAATACAGAACCACCTCATCTTCGCCCCCTGAGGCGACCTTCATCTTCACTTGGTGTTTCTGTTAAGGTCCTAACCCGCACATAGGTAGATCAATGTATTTGGATGTAATAAAGGTCAATATTAATAAGGCCTTTCAATAAAATAGAATAAGGCGGATGTAAGAAGACCTAATAGAAGCTTCCTCTTCTAGAAGGATCTTCCTCTAAATGCTTCTCTTAATAAACATATTTAGTATAAATAAGGGTCGAGGGTATGAAAACCCTAGCTTGGAGATTATTGTAACAGAGCGCTGCTCTACTGGAGGTTACCCCCTCGAAGAGGCCTGTGAACATTGCTTTCTGAATCAAAGTGTTATTTCAGTTGTTGTTCTCATATTATTTCTGTGTTATTGTGGATGATTATGCTGGTTATATTACTGTTATTCTGCCATTCCTAGCATTTTATTTTTGTTCTGTGTATTTATTAGATCTGGTATCTTGCAAGTGGTATCAGAGCACTTTCCTTGGCAGAAATTGTGGGTATTTTTTCATGGTAGAGACGTATTTCGACATCTTTATGGCCACAAAGATTTGTCGTTACGCGCATTTCGGATTCATACACATAGGAAATAGAAGTGGTTTTTAAGCGCACATCTGTTGGCCACCCTTGTAACCCCTGTTGGTACCCCTTCGAGTGGTAGCACATCAGACAACACCTGTGTACGGATCGGCCTAGATTTCTTGAAGCCCTCTTTAGATAAACCTATCGGCCACCGGACTGCTATAGTGTCACCGAGAACAGCACTCGGGAAGATACTCTCTAGTACCTAGGTAGTCGGGTAGTACGGTTAAGGGTACAGTCTATCCTCCTTAGTTAGTGCCCTGAGATACTGGGCCGAGTACTACTGTTGGACCCCACACGTATATCAGAGAGCTATAGCACATGGCAAACCCTTTTCTGTAGAACCCTTGAATACCTAACCCTTGGGGAACATAAACATAAACAAATTAAATTGGGGAGATCTATTGTCGCGCATCTGTGTTCGGGTCGCCAAGTAAATACACATTTCTTTTTGGTTAAGAATTGGGGATTTCAGCACTACAACATTCTTTAGACCGAAGTATAACCCTGCAGCTGTTAAAAAAAAAAAAAAAAGTCTAGAAATGTTTTCACCATTATTTGAGACCTATTCCATTAGATTCATCTCTTCTCCCTTATCACATTCATCCATATAATTTTTCTGCAAAAATTTCTGACCCCGGCTGCTCCTTTTTTAGTTCACCCATCCTCATGGCCCATACCCGTAGCCAAGAACTGGAGCCTCACTTCAACACCTTGCAATCTAGTTTCCTCGAGACCCAACAAGAAGTGCAACAACTTAGTGCTACTATTGCCTCCCGTGGTACATCCATCAATACCACCATAAATGCATCCGTAAATGCATCCATGCAGTCCGCAATGGCGGAAGTCAAACACGAACTGACCACCCAGCTTGAATCTGTCTTTGCATCACTCTGCACCAAACTCAAGATCCCTACCGATGACTCTTTTCCTGATGCACATACAAAGACTGAAGGTGAAACTTCTTCCCATTCCTTTCAGCCCTATCACTTTCAATGGGACATACGCCTTCTGCGGGTGGATGTAACCAAATTTGATGGCTCAGACCCCACTCGGTGGGTCACCCAAATGGAACATTATTTCTCTCTCTACAACATTACAGATGACTTGGCCAAACTCCGGTATGGTGTTCTCCATCTAGATCAAGAATGTTGGCAATGGTGGCAATGGAGAAAAATTTCCCGTCAAGGGTACATTGCTTGGACCCAATTTGTGACTAAGCTTTATGAATGCTTTGACACTGACACCAACCATTTGGGTCGTTTGACAAAATTGAAGCAATCAGGAACAGTAGAAGACTTCATAGTTGCATTTGAGCACCTGGCTTTTCGAACAGAGGGCATGACTGATGCTTTCTTTCGAGAGTGTTTTATCAGTGGCCTCAAGGAGGAGATTCGGGCCCATGTCCTCATGGCTCGACCTACGACTTGGGTGGAGGATACTAAAAAATCTAAAGAAGCACAACAAATTGTTTCCTCTCAAAACCGTAAGCCTTCCTTTATCCCTCACCCTAAACCAATAAACCCCACTACTCCCTTCGCCCCATTATAGATCTAAAAATTGACCAGGGCTAAAATGGTTGAACGCCAACTCAAAGGCCTCTGTTATAATTGTGATGACAAATATTTCCCAGGACACAAATGTAAGGAACAAAATATTTTTATGGCCATCTCTGAGGATATTCCGGAAGAGGATGTTGACACTCCCCTTATGCCCGAGTCACTAGAAATCAATGAGATAAACCCTCCCTCAGACCCTCCCAAAGTGGAACCGATCATTTCCCTCAATGCTCTCACCGACTTCTCTGCCCCCCAAACCCTCAAGTTAATAGGTTACATCAAGAACCGAAAGGTCATCATTCTGGTTGATAGTGGTAGCACCCACAATTTTATTCATCGCAACATTGCCCAAGAAACCCATTGCTACATCCATGTTGTCAAAAATTTCCAAATCATGATTTCCAATGGTGGTTCTATGAAATGTGGCAGGCACTGTGAAAATGTGTGTCTCCAAATCGGTGACTACCACCTAAAATCCCATATGTTTTCTATTGACATGGGCGGTTCCGACATTGTGTTGGGTGCAGACTGGCTAAGGACTTTGGGTCCCATTCTCATGGATTTTTAGAACTTAACCATGCAATTCGACCAAGGAGGCCACCAATATAAATTCCAAGGCATCAATGTTGGTTCACCTGAGGTCATCATTTCTCATCGCATGGAAAAACTGCTCAAAAAAGGTCATTCCGGTGTCATTGCCCAACTCCACGCCATACAAGCCACAGAGACACCCCCAGTGCCCCAAGACCTCCAAGCCCTCCTTTCTAAACATCAAATGGTATTTTCCACTCCCCAAGGACTCCCTCCTTCCCACGGTGTTCATGATCATTCCATTCCCCTTGTCCCAGGAAGCCTTCCCCCCAATATTCGTCCATATCTCCACCCCTTTGCACAAAAAAAAGAAATTGAAAAAATGGTCCAGGAACTCCTTACTGCAGGCGTCATCCATCCTAGTACGAGCCCTTACTCATCTCCAGTCGTCATGGTACTGAAGAAATAAGGTTCTTGGAGAATGTGTCCTGACTTCCGTGCTCTCAACAAACTGACATTAAAGACAAATTTCCCATTCCTATCATTGATGACCTCCCGGATGAATTGAGTGGTGCCCAATTCTTTCCCAAACTTGATCTTTGCTCGGGCTATCACCAGATACGTATGAAAGAGGCCAACATTCCCAGGACCACCTTTCGCACTCATGAGGGCCACTATGAGTTTTTGGCCATGCCCTTTGGCTTGTGTAACGTCCCCTCCACCTTCCAGAGCCTCATGAACCATGTCTTCTGCCCTTTTCTCCGTCATTTTATCTTAGTTTTCTTTGATGATATCCTCATCTATAGAAAAACCTGGACAAACCATCTTACTCATGTGGATCAAGTTCTCCGCCTACTCTCTCAGCACCAACTTTTCCTGAAACAGTCCAAATGTTCTTTTGGTGCCTCAGAAGTAGAATAATTGGGTCATCTGGTGGGAAAGGATGGCGTCAGGGTGGACCTGAAAAAGATTGAAGCTATGCAAGACTGGCCACACCCAAAGACTCTCAAAAGATTGCGTGGATTTTTGGGCCTAACAGGGTGTTATCGCAAGTTCCTTAAGAACTACGGAAAGATTGCAACACCTCTCATGGCTCTCCTCAAAAAGAACTCTTTCACTTGGACTCCAGCAGCTACTCAAGATTTTCAAACCTTGAAGATGTCCATGTGCACCACTCTGGTTTTGGCCCTTCCCGATTTCACAAAGACCCTTGTGTTGGAATGTGACACCTCAGGGAAAGGAATCGGTGTTGTCCTTATGCAAGAGGGTCGACCTTTGGCCTTCACCAGCAAGCAAATGTCTGAAAGGAATCTGGGCAAACCCATTTATGAAAAAGAAATGTTGGCGATTCTGCATGTCATTGAGTTGTGGCATCCTTATCTCTTGGGGCAACGCTTCCAAATTAAGACCGGCCATCAAAGCCTCAAGTACTTTCTGGAACAACACATTTCCTCCCAAGAGCAAAAAAAATGGGTGACTAATCTCTTTGGATATGATTATGACAACATTTATAAGAAGGGCAAAGACAATGTCGTGGCGGATGCACTGTCCTGAAAATATGAAGACGAAGGATCCCTTTTTTCTCTTTCCTTCATTGTACCCGATTGGCTCCAAGTTGTGCGCCAGGAATGGCTTCAAGATCCCAAAAGTTTGCATCTGATCCAACAACTGCAAAACAAGTCTCCGGCTCCCCCAAGGTACTCCTGGCTCCAGGATGAGCTTCGATACAAAGGCTGCTTGTATTTAAGTAAACAATCCAAGCTCAAATCCATAGTACTTTCTGAGCTTCATGCTACACCCACAGTGAGGCACTCAGGGTTCACCAAAACATATGACCGAGTCAAACATTCTTTTTTCTGGGATGGTATGAAACAGGAAATCCATAAGTTTGTCGTTGAATGTGAGGTGTGTCAACGCAACAAGGGAGAAATAGTCAAATCTCCAGGCACCCTCCAACCGCTTCCGATTCCCCCTGCTATTTGGAAGGATATCTCTATGGACTTTATTACAGGCTTACCCAAATTGAGGAATAAATCAGTCATAATGGTGGTGGTGGATGGCCTTTCCAAGTATGCTCATTTTTGCGCTCTTCACCACCCATTTACTGCATCCACGGTGGCTCAAATTTTCATGGACCAGGTCTTCAAGCTTCATGGCATGCTGCACTCTATTGTTTCTGATCGTGACCCAACTTTCACCATCAATTTTTGGAAAGAACTATTTAAGCTACAAGGCACACAATTGCATCTCAGCTCAGCTTATCATCCCCAGATGGATGGTCAAACAAAAGTTGTCAACAAGTGTTTGGAAACATATCTGAGGTGCTTTGCCTCTGAAAAACAACACCAATGGGCTCAATGGTTACCCCTTGTTGAATGGTGGTACAACACTACATACCATAAAGCCACTCGCATGACTCCTTTGAAGCGATATATGGAAAGAAGCCACCTTTAGTTCTCTCATACTTACCGGGTACCTCGAAGGTCCAGGCGGTTGACCAAACACTTACAATCCAAGAGGATATCCTTCGTACCCTTAAAGAGAACTTGGTCATGGCACATAATTGAATGAAGAAGCAAGCAGTTCAAGGTCGCTCCGAACGTCAATTTGCAGAAGGGGATTAGGTGTTTCTGAGACTGCAATCATATAAGAAAACTTCCCTCAAGGTCGAGCATTGTCAGAAGCTAGCACCCAAATTTTATGGCCCTTACACAGTTCTCAAGCGTGTGGGACAAGTCGCATATTAGTTATCTCTGCCCAGTCAGTCGAAGCTACATCCTGTTTTTCGTGTTTCATGCTTGAAGAAGGTGATTGGAACCAGGTGCCAAATTCAAACCAATCTTCCAAAGTTAGCTGAAGAAGGATCCATTTGGCTACAACCAGACGCAGTTTTGGACCAGCGTGAGCGTCGCCTACGTCAGAGAACCATCAAGGAAGTGCTAGTACAGTGGAAATATATGACTCCAGCAGATGCCACTTGGGAACCAACTACCATTCTGCAGCAGTTTCCACATCTCAAGCCTTGAGGACAAGGTTGTTTTTAAAGGGGCGGACATGTTAAGGTCCTAACCCACACATAGGTAGATGAATGTATTCGGATGTAATAAAGGTCAATATTAATAAGGCCTTTCAATAAAATAGAATAACGTGGATGTAAGAAGACCTAATAGAAGCTTCTGCTTCTAGAAGGATCTTCCTCTAGATGCTTCTCTTAATAGACATATTTAGTATAAATAAGGGTCGAGGGTATGAAAACCCTATCTTGGAGATTATTGTAACAGAGCGCTGCTCTACTAGATGTTGCCCCCTCGAAGAGGCCTGTGAACATTGCTTTCTGAATCAAAGTACTATTTCAGTTGTTGTTCTCATATTATTTATGTGTTATTGTGGATGATTATGCTAGTTATATTACTGTTATTCTGCCATTCCAAGCATTTTATTTTTGTTCTGCGTATTTATTAGATCTGGTATCTTGCAGTTTCCATTTTTCATAGAGGATTTTTCAAGTAAGTTGAAACTCTCGTCTACAATTTTTTTCTCCACGGGTAGCTCTCTCCCATATACCAACCTTTGTCTCGACCTTGCCTTTTGCTAACTTCTTTGGCATTTAATGTTTGAACTGGAGACGTGGAATTTTTTTTACCCAGGCGATCTCTTCCTACAGAAAACAATTTTAAACCCTATAAACATCTAATTTTGTTGGCTTGGTGCTCATACAACATATGGATTTGCTGGTGTTGATGCGTAAGATTTTGTGACCCATGGGATCTTCCTTGTCATTCCACTGTCGGTGCATTCAAATTTTTTTTTTACTAGGGGTATCGACAACGATGCCCAACTACCATACCGGAGACCCGAGAATGAAATGGACGACTACCACTATTAACCTGGGCTCAACCAGCCTAGGGCACGACCTTCGAGTGCATTTAGTTGAGGTTCAAACTGGGGGCATTGAGTACTTCCTGGAACCAGCTCATCCACTTACCAATCGGCCTACACCACCACCCCTGGTGCATTCAACATTTTTATTTTGCAATGTGGGAATATCCCATATGCAATGAGAAAAATGGTTTTCAAAACTTTAAATATACAATTGTTCATGTCTTCCCCTGACGCATTGTGCATAAATAATACACCTTGTGGGCTCTTCCCTTGGTTGTGGGCTTGGTCTTGAGCGAGCGATCACTTGTGTTTTGTGTTGGCTTGTGACTTGGTAATTGATGCTTGGCTCGGGCTTCAATGATTGGTTTGAAAACTTAGAGATTGGGCCTCGGGTCCAATATTCTTGCCAAAAATAATTAAAAACCATACATATAAACTCGAGAAACAAAATGTTTACCAAAAGAATCTTAATTTTTTTCTAAATGAATGATGTAGTCAGTCTGAGGAGCACATTGTCCTTTCAGAACCACAATTTTTTGCCAAGATTTATAAAAAAATTGCATGTGATAACAATTTCTTCACACAATTCATCATAATTATAATTTTCAAGAACATGCATAAAATGTTCCCATATGTGAATAGAGGTGAATGGTAAAGTCTCACACCAACTTTTAAATCGACCTGCAAAAGCAAGACTGAACAACTTGCATATGACACCTTCATGAGTGATGTTTTTTTATTGTCATCATGGTGAAAAGGATTCTTGCAATAAGTTCTTCCCTTCTCAGGTTTTCCAATGGGCCATCTCACACCTGTTTTGACAACATGTAGCTTGAGATATTGTCCTCTAAAATCAGCTCTCAGTAGTCGTTGATTTGTTCTTCAAGTTGATCTATGTCATTGATCTACGATCTCGGATGCTTATCCCACATGCATTGGGGAGGTTGATTATGAGGGGTTTATATTGTTTAAACCTCCCCATGTAATTCATATTAGGAGTTAGGAAAGGTATAGAGTGTTAGGACCACATTAGAATTTTAACCTCACCTGCATTAGAAATAAACCAAAATTAAAATAATATTATAATAGGTCCAAAAGTCTCATGTCCAATAGATTTTTCGGGAAGAATAATTGGATTGGATCGTGGGAAAGGTAGGATAGTCTCATTGGGTCTGTGGGGATAAAAGTGTGTGGGATTATGAAATTTGTGGGTTGTGTTAGGTTCGAAAAAAGATCGACATGGAAAGTTTGCAAAACTTATAGATTTTGGGTCATGGGAAGATCAAATGAATGCCAAAAGTACTCCAATGTTAATGCCCGCGAGGATTATCTCACACAGCTTGTGGCCTGGTGAGTTGCAGGGACATGTGAAACAACAAGGATCAGAATCCCGATAGGAGAAACCTTCATGCGAAGAATGAATTTGATTAGATCACGGGTCGTGGGTCATGGATAAAACAAGCACAAGACCTTGTCTTCACGATGGGCCCGCGCACGAGGATTTCCCACACAGATCGTAGCTCGTGGTTCAAGGATTACATGGTTGTCTCTCATTGGGTCATGGAGAAGGAAGGTTTGCGGGGAAAGGTGTCTGATCAAAAACCTTGATGAAAACCTCAAAACATGTGGGATGTGAGTTGCGGGTTAACATGAAACACTACTAACAAGTATCCCAATGAGACAAACCCGTAAAGGAAAAACTTCATAGATATGTGACTTTTTATAACCCTATGTTTCATAGGAGCACCTGGTGATTATAATCTCTTCCTCTAGTTGTATTATATTGTAAATAATATTTTGTTCTGCAAATGATTTACAAAAGAAAAAGAAAAAGAAAAAATAAAAAAAATCAAAAGAGGGTATAAAAAAATAAAAGGAGAAAATATAAAACCCCATCAAAATAAACTTGGTTTGACTCATACTGCGTAATCATGATCAAACCTTTTAAATTTATGTTGATAGGATAGTGAATAAATTTGGCCAAACAGTTTAAAATTGGCCAAATTAGATAGGCTAGTGAATAAATTTGGCCAAACAGTCTGATCTTGGCCAAATATCTTAGGTTAGAGTCATTATTGATCCAACAATTTAAGCTGGATTAATTTGTTAGGTGATTAGATTAGGATTTAGGTTAACATGGTTTATTTCAATAAATATTTGCAAAACATTGTTGAAAATATCTTTTATTTTGAGTTAATTTGATGTATTTATCTTTGGAAATAACCCCTTGGTGAAAAAATAAAGAAGGGGAAGCCTAGCACTACCCACAATATGTTTTTTATCCTAAGTTCTATCGGGATTTGACCTTTTGGCGCTTTGTGACTAAAGGGCACACAATTTTTCAGCAGTCGATCAAGTTGTGCTCAGATCAACAACCAACAGTGATTTTCGGACCCCCCCCCCTGTCCTTTCTGCCTTTAACGATGGGGGGGCGTGTCTGGGAGAGTTTTTTTCCCAGTGTGGGCCTTGCACAATGTGTCAGATCCACATCTTACTAGAACCCCCCCCCACTCAATTTCGCTTACCCACCTACCCCCCCCTCTGGGAACCTGCCTAACCGCTCATCCAATACCGCCCACCTCACTTTGCCACCGTACCCCAATACCCTGTCATACATCACACTCATATCCACCTATTGGCCAATCAATGTCATCCACGTCACACTCATATGCACCCGTTGGCCAATCAATGTCATCCACGTCACACTCATCTACCAGTTGGCCAATCAATGTTGTCCCCCGTGACTGTTACTCGTCTAGTCACCACCCGTGCCATAACGGACACCCCTTTACACCGTTTAGCTTCATTTTTTCGCCATTACCATACTGTTCATTGGTCCATAAATAGTTGTCATAGCATCATTTCCAGTTTTCAAGCTAATCGTCAGTAGGCACACCATTAAACTAGGTAATTACAGTCAAAACCATTTCCTCCTTCGGATCTCTAATAGTTATGGTGCCCAAAATCAACTGTGTTGAAACAACCGAAAACCCGTTTCTTCCTCCTCCCATCGACCTGGACCTTTCCCCCCTAGCTGATAAAGATTACAGAGTTGCAGAGCCGAAGTGTGAATTTGATTTCTTCGAATTACACTTCTGGATAAAAGACATTTTCTTAGACCAGAGTGACGATATTAGACTCTGGGAGTCCAATATACCATTATACATGTTTCCCCAGACCTATCATTTCCCAGAGTTCTCCAAGTGTCAATACCACTACCTTTCCGGCCAAAGGGCCATCATGTCTTTATCTGGTGAAACTATGTTCACCATTACCCATGAATCAATAAACTAGATGCTACAGATCCCCTGAACTGATTATGCCAACCCTTTCTCCATTGAAATCCTGAACGACCTCTATCAGAAACTTTCTTTCCCTCAAAGAGCCCAAATATTCAAAATCTTCCTACCAGAAGATGCACAGTTGCCTAAGAAAAACCCTCCTTATCCATATTCTATTTTCTCAGTCAGAGCCAACCAAATCATTTCCACCCTCTGTTTCCTGTTAGGATATTTTTCTGATGAATGGGTAGACGAACCCATCATGGGTTTTCTGTCCATTTTTTCCACAGAAGAGAAAGCTACAAACCAGTTCAATTTCAGTCAGTATCTAGCTGATAATATACATGAACAACTCTTCAAGTTCTCAACAGAGGGAATGTTCATGTACTCCTCAATTTTGGTGTACTTGTTCCTTTTCTTCCAAGCCGACATATTCTCTTGTGCTCTCCAAAAATTGGATCAGGATGAAAATCCTCAATCAGTGACTTCTTGGACATCACTAGTGAGGAAGAATTCCACTGAGTTCAGCTTCAAACACTTCATTGGTCAATTTTACCATCCAGTGGTGTGCATGCTCGGAAGCAGAATGGAACCAAGGATAAATGAGGAGGTCCAGATAATTCTTCATCTATCTAACTTCGCCAAAACATGGGACTTGTATCTTTACCATAACCATACCGAGATCAAAGTGTATGGGTGTGAATTGCCACCATATAAACTGCCAAAATACCTCCCTGTCAAAATCTTTGCATTGGAATACATAAGGTAGTTGATAAACTCTTATGACTTCCACTTTGTATCATTTAATAAGAAACAACAACTCAGGATCAAGAGCCAAATTGGTTCTTTCATATGAAACAACAGAGCTACAGGAGAAGAGGCCAAAAACCTCTTGAAATAGATGGATTTCAGTCTGAGCTTCCCATGGAATTATGAACCCTTTGGCATTATATCATAAATCAAGCTCAAACAAAAGATTTCTCCTTATGCTCATGTGCCAAAGCCCGAGATAGAGAATTTTATGAATCAGACAAATTGGCAATTAAATAAATTACTTGAGACAGAAGAACAACCTTCACCTGCCAACATTTCACATACTAGCACTCCTCATGTGAAAAATGAAAAAAGAGCAAGGAAATAGGTTTCACCTTCAGTCATAGAGGTGTCAACTAAAGATTTCCAAGTTTATAGGAAGAGGCCTAAAAATAGCCACACACCAGATAGGTTTAGAGAAGGAGAAACACAGTCCACCATAGTCATGGGGGGACCACATTCCTCAACATTCTCAGGCAGTCAACACATAGTGTCCACATCCTCCTCCAAGAAGAAAGAAAACACTACACTGTCAGCTAAGTCCTCTCATGAGCCAACAGGATCAAGCATTTTTTACAAATACAAAATGATCAAGCAGAAGAATGAACTTCTGAATAGTAGTACATATGCCCAGTTTTGGAAGCAGACATCTACATCCCAACAAAGATTATTATTTTCATTTGACACAGAGAAGGGAAGGATGCATATGGAATTCTTACAGGCATAGGTCCCCAATCCCAAGAAAGATTTGGATTACAAAAAAGCATCCTTTGAGTTTGATGTGAAGGAAGTTCATCCAGCAAACCAAATGGACATGCATAGACAAACAAGGGACATTATTTTCTCCACATTGACAAATACATCATTGACTGCTGCAAAATTGCAGGTGTCTCTAAATAATGTCCAATCTCAGTTGAGCTTGAAAAGATATCCTCTATGGCCAAAGATAATAAAATCAAATCCCTAGAGGAGTTGGTGTTGAAGATTGGTTATGACCCTTCTAATGTCAAGGCAACTGAAGAGTTACTGAAGAATAAAAATGCTGACATATCCTCCTTGAGAAAACAATTGAAACTTCCAGCCACTGAGGATTCATAAGCAAAGGAAATAGCTAAAAGTGAAGGCCACAAAGAGGAGATGTTGAAACTGATAATGGAGCAGAATGCAAGGATAAAAGAGATGGAGGCCGAGTTAGAAAAGTTGGTTAAAGAGAAAGAACATAATGTGCATATGATTGTTATCCCACTTGATGCAGTTACTCTCACAGGAGTTAGTACAACAACAACATCCACAACAACAAAGATTCCATCAGCCATCCTAGTGAAAGTTCCAGATGCTTCTGAGAAGATGGTAAAGTCTATGGAGGATATGTCACTGCAAGGAGAAGAAATCAAAAAATTGCAAGAAGAGGTGAAAATCCTCCAAGACCTGAAGTCCATGTTTCAGTCCAGTTATCATGCAGAGATGCATAAATCTCAGAGACTTAGTCAAGAATTACAGAAGCTGCAGAAGGAGACTGTCATGGCTAAGACATTATCTAAGGCCAAGGAAAACATATGGATGGATATCAGGAAGTCCATGGCAGAGATATGGCCATTCATACAAATTGTTTTTGAATAAGATGAACTGGTCCAGAAGGCCAGAGAAGCAATTGGAAATATAAGGGAATAATTGGGGGAGAATCTTATAGAGGCTACCCACCTCATTAGGTTCCTAAACTCCAAGACCAAGCAGGAGTTAGAAGCATTGGAAATTGAAGATAAGACAGAGACCATCCTTGAGTTCAAGAAGGTCTTGACCAAGAAAGGATTGATCTTGTATCTAGAGGAGAAAGCTTAGATGATGGACATTGGAGTTTAGAGATTTTTCAGCAAGGTTGACATGCTACACAAGAAGGGACTCCCTGGACTACTAGTGATAAATGACAAGCTCATCACTCTGTCAGATTACAAGCAGAAGATCAACACAGTGGCAAAGGATGGTTCTAAATTTTCAGGTATACAAGGAAGCATTATTGGAAAGGATTTCTTAGAAACATTAGAGTTGGACCTGAGCATCCAACATGAGATAAAATATATTTTTATTACAAAGCCTACTTTTGCCAAGTACACTGAGATGGACGAAATATACAGAAAGTTACTCAAGGTTTCCATCCTTAGTCAAAAGAGATGGGGAGACCTGTGTTTTTTACTTGAGTAAAGGTGATGTGGATTTCCAACTTAGCATGGAGTAGACATTCAAGTCACAGTGATGAATCATCAACTACTTCCCCCAGAATCAACACCAAGGATTTGAATATATTAGCAACATTCCTATTATTTTGTAATTTGTAATCTAGTTAGTTAGATTTTTTCTGCACAATATCCTAGTCATTAATGACGGGATCAGCTGTAACTATTGTATAAATACTTCTCACTTCGAAGTATTTAGGGTTGATTTTTGCACCCAAGGAGCTATTTGTGTAATCTTTTCAAAAGGATCGACCAGTAATAAAAAGGCTATTCACATGATTCTTGTGTTTGATTGTTGGTGATGTTTCTCTTTCTTTGTTAAATGTTTTACTTTTCTCTGTGATCATTATGTTTTCAGTTTCTAATCATTAAAAGGAAGTTAAAGAACATAATTTGTCTGGTACACTCTATTTCTGGTCTTTTAATGGTCTATATGTTTTTCATTTGTAGTTAAGTAGAGAAATTATTGATTGCTTCTTTACTCAGCGGACTCTCACATCTTTTTCTGTCCATTCCACCTCATTTAATCTTAATAGATCCAACGGTCTCACTACCTTACCCTGTGAAGGAACCTCATAAAAGTTGCCTCTGATTCTTATCCTTAATATAGACCCCATATCCCAATGGAAGTTTAATGCATTTCTTCAACCAATCTTTATAAACAAACTAACTAACTTAGACTATCTTAACTAGCCTAATATCTAAAACCTAAACAAATCTAAATCATACAGACAGATCCCTCTCTGAAACTGGCAGGGCTAGATCCCAGTTTCAAAAGTGGTTTTGATAAGTTACCTCTGTCAATTTATTCTACCCTTGACAACCTCTGGGAATTACAAAGTGCTAACATAGTGGTGACCATACTGGGGAACTGAACAAATTTTCCAACTTTATAAATTGTCTTCCCTAGATAAGAAAACTTTATATATGAATAATCAAAGATCTAGATTTTAAGAGATAAATGTTCAGATGTTGTTAAAATTTGTAAATAATTAGGTTTCTGAAAGTTCAAAGTTCTGGCTTCAAAAAGAATTCATACCAGATCTCACCTTGATCCAGAACCTGTAAAAATAATAGATAATCCAGAAAAAATAATCAGAAAAAGAAACACAGTAGAAGGTCAAGGGAGTAGCAGTCCTCTTCATAGGGCCACTTCTCTTCCTGAGAAGCTTGCCACAATCCAGTACATTGAGTTTGACCTACCTTTTGAGAATATCCTTTTCAGAACCAAATCTGATAGCTTTGTGGATGAAATAGTACTAGATCAAACCATCCTCCAACCTAGAACCCCTGAAAGACTCTCTCCTGAAATAGATTTTGATCAACATATCCTTCAAGAGTTTGAGAAACTACAATATCTAGCATAAAATCTTGACCAAGTGTTATATGAAGCCCATTTTCAACAGTTTGTTGAGCTCTCTGCCCTTTCTATCGCTGCAGCTTCTAACAATCCTCAAGTAACTCATTATATACCTCCCAGCCCTACTTCTTCCATATCTTCTGTCACTTTTCCACCAATTGTACAGGTTGTCATTCAACCTCCTCCACCAATCATGGTAGCAAGATATGATTCCCTAGTGTTATCTACTCCCTTACATAACATGCCCCAGGACTATCAAACTAGGATTCCCCAGTTAGATGGCACTAGAACCCTTAATGCACAACAACATGTGGATAAAATGAATGACTTTTTTTATTTACAGGAAGTTGATGAGGCATATGTTCAAATGAGACTCTTTGCACAAAGTTTAACTGGTGATGTCAAGAAATGGTTCAAATCATTACCTACAACTAGCATTGCTGATATTGTTGCTTTTCACCGATATTTTCTCAATAGATGGGAGGTAAAGAAAAACCCTCTCCAAATTTTATCTGAATATGAAAATATCAGAAGAAACCAAGGGGAAACTGTATAGGACTATTGCACTCGTTTTAATAATATCTATAACGCAATTCCTATTGATATCAAACCTCCTCAAGGCCTAGCCTTGATCAAGTTCCCTAATGGATTCAATGTTGATATCTCCTACCAACTGAGAGAAAGAAATTATGCAACTCTGGAAGATATGCAGAAGAGTGTTGTAAGTGTTGAAGCAAATCTGCTGGCTAGAAGAGCTAGGAAAAGAACTGAAAGAAGAGTTACAATTAAAGAAGAACCTTCCACTTCTACTTCAGATGCCAATTGATTATTTAGTCAAAACCATGGAGAGAACGATGGAAAGACTAGAAATCGGTAACAGAAACCCACCTAGAGAGAATCAACCTGGCCCTTAGATTCAAAATCCCAATTTCAGAAGGAATCCTCCCCAGATCAGATAAAGAGAACCTAGAGCCCAAAGGGAACAGAGAAGTCCTGATCAACAGATTAGGCCACCTCTTCAAGAAAACTATGTTGATGAAGGGGAAGAGATAATTGAATGATTAGATGACATTCACATAAATCTTATGGGGGTTAATGACAATGATTCCATCTTTCTCAAGAACAAGAACTTTTTCTCCTTTCACAGACCGAAGTAGATGAGGAAGAGTCAGAACAACAAGCCTTCAAAAATGCAATAATGGATGTCCACAGACAATACAACTTAAGGAGTAAAAATTCTAATGACAACCCAACTAAGAAAGCTTATGAAATTAAGAAAACCTTTGATACTGTTCCTAAGAAAGTTCATGAAAAGATAAACTCTAAGGCTCCTACAAAAATATTGCCTGACTCCATACCAAGAAAAACTCAAACTGAGGTTTCATCCACAAGTCAGCCTAGTACTAATGCACAAAAAAATGTGCCTGATAAATCAGATTTTCAGAGTCAAAGCATAAATCCTACCACATTCAGCCTGGAAAGTGAATTGGCTAAACTGAAAATACCTATTCCTCTATCAAAACTTATGAACAAGAATGCTTATAGATCACAAGTGATCACAACCTTGAACATAGAACCAAGAGTAGGTACATACACCATGAACATTGTTGATGATCAAACAGAGTTGTTTTTGGTCCTGAGGTTGAGGGGCAAACTGACAATGGTTTTGTTCCTCCTTTTTACATTAGTTTAAATATTCATGATAAGACATTACACAATGCCATGATGAATTCTGGTGCTTCTCACAATATTATGCCCAAGGCTATGATGGAGAAATTAGGGCTTGATATCACTAGGCCTTACAAGGAAGGACATATACTCCTTTGATTCAAGCAAAGTTAAATGCATAGGTCTGATCAAAGACTTGTGTATTACCTTGGCACAAATCCCAGCCAAAAGCATGGTAATGGATATTGTTGTTGCAGATATTCCTCCAAAATATGGAATGTTATTATTTTGATCATGGGGTGCCAAGTTAAAGGGTACCTTATAGCTAGACATGTCTTATGCCACCATTCATGTATTTGGTCAACAAAGAAGATTGTACAAAGAGACTCTGTTGAAATACATGGTCATCTATCAAGAGAAACCACATAACTATCCTTTATAATCTATTCATTCTGATATGGGCTCCTTCATTTTATATAATGATGGTGACATGGATAGTCAAATTTCACATTTGGAAGATGAGGTGTATAATGTGGAGGAAAGTAAAGAAACCCATGAGGAAGATAAAATAGTGACAATACAAACTGATGAACCAACAAAACCTCTCTGGAATTTAGATTTCGATGGAGCTGTCAGTAAAGAAGGATCTGAAGGTGGGGTGTGGGTACATAATCCAAAATCAAGGTATTTAGAAAGTCATTCTTATAAATTAAATTTCCAGTGCACCAACAATATAGTTGAGTATGAAGCATTAATGCTTGGCCTAAAATTGTTGAAAAAGCTTGGTGCCAAAAGAATTTCAGTAAGAGGTGATTCTGAACTTATCATTAAACAGATCAAAGGTGAGTATTATGTCAAACATCCAAGGTTGAGGGCCTATAGAAATGTTGTTTTGTATTTTTTACAATGTTTTACTGAATATGACTTGCAGGTGATTCCCAAAGGCCAAAACATACTTGTTGATGGACTGGCTACTTCATCATCCACTTGTAAAATATTGTTTCACCCAAATCACCAATACACAGTGGAGGTGAAATGCATACCTACTGTCTCAGACAATATCAGGTACTGGAAAGTGTTTGGTAATGATGAACAGATTGGTGACTTCCTGCAATCCAAAAATGAATTTGAGTGTGCAAACATTGATGTAGATAGTGATAATGAAAGTGTAAATAAAATAGATTTAGAAGAAATAAATGAAAAAAATGAAAACTCATATATTTTGCAATTGAAGAATAATATTTTACCTAGAGGGTTGGTTCCTTTAGAAGAACTGTTTGATTTCGATGATGTAGCAAAAAAACTAAAAATTGAACCTACTGGAAAAAAATGTTGAGGAATGTAATATAGGGACAGATGAAAAACCAAAAATGATTAAATTATCCAAGTCTTTTCCTCCTGAGAAAAAACAAAAATATATTGAATTGTTCAAAGAATTTGTAGATGTTTTTACTTGGAGTTATGAAGATTTAAAATCTTATGACACTAGCATCATACAACATAAAATTCCCATACAAGAAAATCATAATCCCTTCAAATAGAAACTTAGAAGGATTAATCCAAAGTTAATGCCTCTAATAGAAAAATAAATAAAGAAAAATTATGATGCTAAAATAATAGTTCCCCTGAGATTTTCAAAATGGGTGTCAAATCTAGTTCCTACCAGAAACAAGAGTGGAGAAATCAGGCTCTGCATTGATTTCATAAACCTCAACAAAGTCTCACTTAAAGACAACTATCCTCTGCCTAAAATGAATCATATCCTACAAAAGGTAGTTGGATCTAGTAGAATATCATAATTAGATGGTTTTTTTGGCTATAACCAAGTCCTTGTCCATCCTGATGACCAAGAGAAAACAACGTTCACTACACCCTAGGGCACTTTCATGTATGTGAAAATGACCTTTGTTTTAATGAATGTCGGTGCCACATTTCAGAGAGAAATGGACATTGCTTATGCGTATGAACTTGAGAGATTTATTGTCATATACTTGGATGACATAACTTTATATTCAAAAACTGATGAAGAACATTTACAACACCTTAGGAAAGTTTTTGAAAAGTGTAGGAAATTTGGAATCTCATTAAATCCCAAGAAAACTCGGTTTGGTTTAGAAGAGGGAAAATTGTTAGGACACATTATATCTAAAGATGGAATCAAAATAGACACTAGTAGGATTGAGGCCATCCAAAAGATAGACCATCCAAGAAACATTAAGGAATTGCAATCTTTCATATGGAAAATAAAATTTCTGAGAAGATTTATCCCTAATTTAGCAAAACTCCTCAGAAACATCACAAACATGCTTAAAAAAGATACAAAAATAAAATGGAACATAGAAGCTAAGTAGTCATTTGATCAAGTTAAATAGGAATTGACACAAACCCCTATACTAATCAGTCTTGATTATACCAAATATTTCCTTTTATTTTCTTTTGCTTCTGAACATACCATTGCAGCAGTCCTTTTGCAGAAAAAAAATGAAGGCTATGAACAACCTATAGTATTTTCCAATAAATCATTAAGGAATGATGCATTGAACTACAACATCATGGAGAAACAAGCTTTTTCCTTGGTAAAAGAAATTAAGGATTTCAGAGTATACATTCTCCACTCACATGTCATTGCTTATGTTCCTAATGCAGTGGTGAAAGATATGCTGACTCAAGATAACCCAAATGGTAGAAGAGGCAAATGGATTTTTTTGATCCTTGAGTATGATATATAAATCAAACCAACCAAACTGGTCAAGGGTCAAGGATTATCCAAACTGATGGCTAAATCAAATTTTCATGTTTTAGATATAAATTTTCTAGCTACAGTTGATGAACAAGGAGAGAAGACGAATCCACATGTCAAAGAGATTTTCTCAAACTCTCCCTGGTATGTAGACCTCATTTATGTTTTACATCATCTACAAGATCCTCCTGGTTTGACAAAACCTAAAGCTAGATTTTTAAAACTTAAACCTTTGAAATATTGCATTCTGAATGGAAATATTTATTGGAAAGATGTTGGAGGTATTTTACTGAATTTTTTATTGAAAGATGAAGCTAACAAAGCTTTGTAGGAGTTCCATGAAGAAGACTGTGGTGGACATTTAAATTGGAAGACTACTGCTAATAAAATTCTTAGAGTTGGTTTCCACTGGCCAACCTTGCTTGTAGATGTCCACAAAAAGGTAACCTCCTGCCACAAATGCTAGATCTTTGAAGGCAAAAGGAAAAATTTTCCTTTTCCATTGAAGTCTATTTCGATTGAAGCTCCATTTCAGCGATGGGGTTTGGATTTTATTGGAGAAATTCACCCACCTTCATCAGGCCGGCACAAGTGGATCCTCACAACTACTGACTACTTCACCAATTGGATTGAAGTTGTACCCTCCAGGAAAGCCACAAATGCTGTGATTATAAAATTCTTGGAAACTAACATTATTTCTCTATTTGGATGCCCCATGAATATTATCATTGATAATGCAACAACATTCAAATAAAAAAAGATGATAGAATTTTGCAACAAGTATCAGATCACTTTAGGACACTCTACAACCTATTACCCTCAGGTTAATGGATTGGCAAAGTCTTCTAATAAGATTTTGGTCAATATTATCAAGAAGATGTTGCAGGAGAATAAGAAATCATGGCACAACAAGTTGGTTCATGCACTTTGGGAAGACAGTCTTACTACCAAGAGGTCAATTGGTATGTCTCCATATCAATTGGTCTATGTAATGGATGTTGTTTTTCCCACCTCTTTGGGTGTTAATGTTATGAAGCTATTACAAGAAGTATAGGTAGAACCAAATGACATCCAAAGAAGAATCAATCAAATGATACATCTTCAACAATCCGGAGAGGAATTTTATAACCAGACCCGGGTGATTCAAGAGAATATTAAGAAAATATATGACAGAAGAACCAAGGAGGATGATTTTAAATTGGGTGATATAGTACTGAAATGAGATTCAAGAAATGAAGAAAAGGGAAAGCATGGAAAGTATGACAATTTATGGAAAGGCCCATTCATAATCTAGGCTTATAGAGGAAACAATGCATTTTTAATCAAGGACATGGATGGAGCAGATCTACCAGGAGGACCTATCAATGGCAGAATGCTCAAGCATTATGTTCCACCAGAATGAAGATCTTTTCTCACTCATCTCATTGTATAAACCATTTTTACTTTTATGTTAGGTGTGGGTGATTTTTATCAACAGGTTGAAGCCCGAAGAGAAGGCCCTAAGACACTAATCAAGATCACCATATTTACAGTTAAAATAAAGAAAATCAAGATGCAGAAAATCACTGGAGAAGAAGATTCAAGGCAGAAGGTAGTTGGTTCTTGGCACCTCACAAGGAGAGCACCATCCCCATGTGGAGACACTGTTATAACCCTATGTTCCATAGGATCACCTGGTGATTAGAATCTCTTCCTCTAGTTGTATTATATTGTAAATAATATTTTGTTTTGCAAATGGTTTAAAAAAGAAAAAGAAAAATAAAAGAATCAAAATAAAAAAATAAAAATAAAATCAAAAGAGGGTATAAAAAAAAAGAAGGAGAAAATATAAAACCCCATCAAAATAAACTTGGTTTGACTCATACTGCCTAATCATGATCAAAACTTTTAAATTTATGTTGATAGGATAGTGAATAAATTTGGCCAAACAGTCTAAACTTGGCCAAATTAGATAGGCTAGTGAATAAATTTGGCCAAACAGTCTAATCTTGGCCAAATATCTCAGATTAGAGTAATTATTGATCCAACAGTTTAAGATTGATTAATATGTTAGGTGATTATATTAGGATTTGGGTTAGCATGGTTTATTTCAATAAAGATTTACAAAAAATCGTTGAAAATGTCTTTTATTTTGAGTTAATTTGATGTATTTATCTTTGGAAATAACCCCTTGGTGAAAACATAAAGAAGGGGAAGCCTAGCGCTACCCACAATATTCTTTTTATCCTAAGTTCTATCGGGATTTGACCTTTTGGTGCTTTGTGACTAAAGGGTGCATAGTTTTCAGCGGTTGATCAAGTCGCGCTTAGATCAACGGATGAAAGTGATTTTTGGACCCCCCCATCCTTTCTCCCTTTAAGGCTGGGAGGGGTCTGGGAGAGTGGTTTTCCCATTGTGGGTTCCATGCAACGTGTCAGCTCCACATCTTACCGGACCCCCCCTACTCAATTCTTCTTTCCACCTACCCCCACTCTAGGAACCTTCCTAGCCACTCATCCAATACTGCCCACCTCACTCTGCCACCATACCCCACTACCCTGTCACACGTCACACTCATATCCACCCATTGGCTAATAAATTCCATCCACATCACCCTCATCTACCCGTTGGTCAATCAATGTCGTCCCCCGTGATCATTACTTGTCCAGTCACCACCCGTGCCATAACGAACACCCCTTTACACCATTTAACTCTGTTTCTTCAGCATTACCATACTGTTCATCGATCCAAACACAGTCGACACAACGTCGTTTCCAATTTTCAAGCTAACCGCTACCAGGCACACTGTTGACAGGCACCATTAAACCAGGTAATTACTGTCAAAACCATTTTTTCTTTCAGATCTTCATTAGTTATGGCGCCCAAAAAAAAATCTATTGAAACAGTTGAAAACCTATTTCTTCCTCCTCCCATCAACCTGGATCGTGCCCCCCTGGTTGATAAAGATTACATAGTTGCAGATTCGAAGTGTGAATTCAATTTCTTTGAATTACACTTCTGGTTAAGAGACATTTTATTAGACCAAAGTGAAGAGATCGGACTCTGGGAGTCCAATCTACCATTACACATGTTTCCCCATACCTATCATTTCCCAGAGTTCTCCCTTAAGTGTCGAGCCCACTACCTTCCTGGCCAAAGGGCCATCGTGTCTTCGTTTGGTGAAAATTTGTTCACCATTACCCCCGAATCAATAAACCAGATGGTACAGATCCCCAAAACTAATTCTTGTAAATGTGTTGAACCTGCACATAATAGATCTAGCTAAACAATAATACACACATTTGCAGAGAGAATTGAAAAGGAAGAAGAAGGAGAGAAAGAATGGAAGAATTCTCATTAATCGTATTCCACACTCAAAGAGTGAATAATTTACAATATATATAGGATAATGAGTAACTAATGAGCCATAGTGGTGGTCTAGATTGATCTGGACACACACCAAAAGTTACAAGAGTAAACTGCTACCTAGTCTAGTCTCTCAGGCAGTTACGGGAGTGAACTACCACCTATCTGAGTTAACTAGTCAACTAGTCTTCAATTAACTGACTGAACAAAGAGTAGTGAGTTGGTGATGATCCCAATGTTGCATGGTGACAAAACCAATGCAACATCTAAACTCAACTCAACTAGTCAAACTGAAGTGTCAACTGAAA
>ML793675.1:189225-201968 GCA_009831015.1 Picea engelmannii | reverse complement strand
ATTGAAGATTCACCACGGTTAACTACATGCATGTCAGATCCAGTGGAGACCCAGTTGAGATAACAGGTGAAAGGGACAGTTTGGCTATCAGTTGTGATTTGATCACACATGCATTGGATATGCTTATGAGCATGTGCAAACTAAGTAATTCGTGAATGATTCGATCATTGTGAGAATTCGAATTGTAGAGATTGTGTAGAGGAGGCGGGCTATCTGGACACATAAATTGGCACATGTATTTGCTGATTTGTGTATGACAGTGTGAGACGATTGTATTGTACTGAGAGCTCTTGGATTATATTTTTGTATGAGATTGTTTCATGATTCATGATATACATAATATATGATAGTGGGGTTTTTAGCTTTATGCTTTCCCGATAAAACTTCCATGTTATGTGTTATTGATATTTCACTTTGTGATTGTGGTTGTGATCGTGGTTTAATTTTCCGCAAGAATAATAGTAGAAGCGATTTTGTATTTAATAGTGGCGTAATTGTTAGATCAAGAGAATCACAGGAAATACATTAAGTGTATCAAAATTTCTACATCTTTATCATGAGGCAGGAATTCACTTGCAGCACACAGTTCCCTATACTCTGCAACAAAACAGAGTTGTTGAGCAGAAAACAAATCTCTAAAGGATATGGCATCTTGCATGCTACATGCAAAGTCACTTCCATAGAGATTATGGGCTGAAGCACTTAATTGTGAAACCTACATCTAAAACAAATCTCCCCATAGATCTGTCAAGGATAAGACCCCCTATGAGGCTTGGAGTGGCCTCAAACCAGAAATGACCCACTTTCCTATTTTCGATTCATGTGCATGGGCCCAGATTCCCTCTGAAAAGAGGAAGGCACTTGATCCACAGAGCACAGAGTGTATCTTTGTTGGATACCCCGACGGTGTGAAGGGATACAAACTCGTTGATATTTCCTCGGACTAACTCATCATTGAGCATAGTGTCCAATTCGAGGAAAGTGTCTTGCATGTACCTCAAAAATCGCATGCAGACACCTTTGTTCTTCCACCTGTCAGAGATGATGAGCATGCACATGCCGACTCTTGTTCAAATGAGAGTTATGATTCAAAGGATTCAGATGATCCAGATACAGAGTTAGTACAATTAGATGCAGAATCAATGCATGCAAATGCGAATGTAGAGCCAAAGTCAAGGCCCAAGTGGGCCCATACTACTCTTCAGGATGTAGGGGATCTTGTTGGTGGTCCAACTGACACTAGGAGGACTCTATTTGATTTCGAGAAGCCTCCTCTTGCACTCATTTCCACTGAACCATTTCCACCCAGGCATGTTTTCTTAGTTCAGTCTTTAGATCCATAGTATTATGGCAAGGCTACTGGAAATCCCTTTTGGGAATCCACCATGCAGAAGGAGTACAACTCCCTCCTCGAGAAATAGACTTGTGATTTGGTTCCCCTTCCTTATGGAACAAAACTTTTCAGGTGCAGATGGGTCTACAAAACCAAGAGTGCAGCGGATGGATAGATTAGGAGATAGAAAGCCAGGCTTGTTGCCAAAGGATTCTAGCAGGTGCATGGCATTGACTATGATGAGACCTTCACTCCAGTGGTGAATATGGATTCCATACAATTGGCACTTTCCATTGCGGAAACCAAGGGATGGGAAGTCCATCAGATGGACGTGAAGAATTCATTTCTTCACGGTGATCTTTCTGAGGAGATCTATATGGAGCAGCCCTAGGGATTTATGCAAGATTCATCATTGGTCTGTCTAATCAACAAGTCTCTTTATGGCCTCAAGCAGGCTCTGAGGGCATGGTATGCCAAGATGAAATCCTACATGTTTTCATGGAACTTTGTCCGTTGTAAGTCATACCTGAATGTTTACATTCTCAGGATGATTGACTCACTTCTACTCCTAGTTCTGTATGTTGATGATTTGTTGATCATTAGTTGCTCGACTTCAGTGATTGTTGCAGTCAAGAGGATTCTACATGACAAGTTCTTGATGATGGATATGGGTCCACTACATTTCTTCCTTGGACTCGAGATCAGTCAGGATGCATAAGGAATCAAAATGTCTCAGGCCAAGTATGCAAGATATCTCCTTGAGATATTTCACATGACATACTGCAAGACTACCTTGAATCCTTTTTTATCAGGAGTCAAACTTGAGGATGGTAGGGACACTCCACTGGTTGATAGCACATTGTATAGACAATTAGTGGGGAGCTTGTTGTATCTCACACACTCCAGACTAGACCTCTCCTATGCAGTTGGCGCAGTCTCCAAGTTCATGTAGGAGCCGCATGAGCTATATTGGAAGGTTGCAAAGTATATCCTTCGATACGTACAAGGAACCATCACCTTTGTGATTCGTTATGAAACAAAATCTACATTGGATCTCATCAGTTTCACTGATTCTGACTAGGATGGCGATATCACTAATCGCAAGTCCACATCTAGTTACTCATTCAGTCTTGGTTATGGGCATGTCTGTTGGTCGAGCAAGAAGCATGTTGCTATTGCTCTATCTTCAATCGAGGTAGAGTATAGAGGGGTAGTTAACATAACCATTTAGGCTATGAGGCTACAACATTTTCTCACTAAGTTGGGCATTCAGTTTCATCGACCGATTGTCATCTAGTGTGACAACCAGAGCACTCTGAAGTTCTGCAAAGATCCAGTTCGGAGGAAGCAGATGAAGCACATAGAGATCCACATGCACTATGTTATCACATAAAATTGTTAGGGTCTTGTGGGTTTGTGGTTTCTACCCAGGTCTGTAATTTTCCCCTGTCTCTCTCCTTTGCACAGGCCCTAGCTTAAGTTTTTCCTTTCGACTTGAAGTTTCTTTTCTGTTCACCTTCATCCATTTGGGCGACCTATTTTTCCTTGATTGTCTTACCTAAGAAGTCTCGACCCTAAGATTTTCTTTTTTATTCTAAGTTTGATCACTTCCCTCTCCACTTCTGTCACCGATCCTTTTTCTTTCCCTAGCCCTCAACAAATCATCCAAGTATTTGTTTACAGAGGTCGCAGCCATAAGCACAAGCGTGACACTTAGAGCAGTCTGATATGGACTTGAATCAAGTGAGCGAGCAAGTTCAGTTTGGTAGAGGAAATTTAATTTTGAAGTTTAGAGATCAACGAAAATTTATAAGCATGGGAATCGGGAGTTCGGAATGTCGTTGAATTTATTCGTAAAATATCTGAATTCCCGAAACCCAAAATCAGCAGGAGTCGTCTGATCCAGTAGGACGTGTGGCAACAGATCCGAAACATGGAGAAAGTCATTTTGGGAAAATTGAAGTAAGGAGTGTGAATATTTCCCGAGTCCCAAAATGTCGAGGTCCTGAAATGTCGATATTCATCTACACCGCCTGATCCAGTGGGGATGTGTAACACCTGATCTGAGAGATCACAATTTCGTGACTCTGAGGTTTGAGCATGGAGCATGACATGAAGCGCCTGGGAATTAGGCCCGTGGTCATAGCCCAAAGTCATATGGAAAGTGGGGATATAAAGAAGGGCATGCGCCTATTAGGCACTTGGCGACTAAGGTTATTTGGGGAGACGATCATGGCCGTCAAATTCAAAGTAGGTCTGACTGTCGATCTGGATGGGCCATTTCGCAAGTTCAAGTATCAGAATATTTGGAATAAAGTGGAGTGAATATTCTCGAAATGTGAAGTCCCAAAATTTCATGAAAAGAAGCCCCAGTTCATGACCTGAGGTCACATGAATCGATGGACAGGAGCCATTCTAGAAGTCGAGGGCACCCATATTTTCACAGGGGAATATATATGTGGTCTCAAGGTGACAGGATTGACTTGAAGGAGTCGTGAACATCTCCTGGAGAATTCATGGGTGTCAGGTTTCATCCCAACCCCGATGAAAGTAGTTAATGGAAATGGAAAAGGTGGTTGAAACCTTGTTTTATCCCATAAATGGAAAGCATGGAAAATATAGTCATGGAGGCGTTAGCCCAGAGTTCCCTTGTCAATGAATTCTTCTACAAATCCCATACTGATCAAATATCGTGTTTAACAGAAGAATGAAGGTGTAGACTGACAGAAGAGACGCAGACACAAATCTTTGATTGTAGTAGCCAGGTCACACTCCTAGTGATGGCAAGTTGTTCTGAGTATAAATACTCGGTTTTAATATTTTGTTAAGGTCGATGGTAAAGCTAAGCTCCTATATTGTAATGTTTTAATGAAGCTCTAGTTCTTTGGTTATGTAACTTGATATGAGATTTCTTGTTTAATGAAAGCCAACTTCTATTTCCATATTACTTGTGTCTTACATTGAATGTTCATGATCGAAGGATTCTCATGGATTGCAGTGACTGTGTTCTAATGAATGTTTGATTGCAGTGCAGTTATAATGTTTTCAGTTTCTTGAAACTTCGAATTCAAGTGGATCTTGTTTTCAAAGTTTTCCTCCTTAGGCTGCTGGAAGACCTGATGTCCAAAGGAGACCTTTACATATTCTTCTCAATTCCTTACTCCTACTCACCCTTACTACAACTTACTGGATGAAGTTAATCAAGACCTCATTTTCTTGTGCATATTGCCCCAGCTTTCTGAGTTAAACCGATATTCTCTCGAATCTGCCCCATTTGAACTCTTTAAATCCATTAACCATGACATATAAACTGATGGGTATTGGGCTTACCTCTGCCGCAATCCAGAGGTGACTTCTGGTGCTACATTTATGGCATCGTTGCCGATGACAAATTGAATATTTTCCCTAGGATTGAACGACAAAGATTTTTGGTTCTGAAGGTGCATCAGAACTCAGAACATTGAATATTGCAACTGTGCACCTAACGACTCCACTGTTACGACTCCACGGTTTCAGCTGTGGATTCTAGAGGCATACACACAAGGTCTACTCCACAGCTTCCTTTAGTGACACCTCAAGTTGATACAAAGAAAATTATCAAAAGAAAAAAGACCCTTCAGGAGGGTATTTCTATTGTTGAACCGGGTGATTCTGGTAACTTTCATTATTCTCCTATAGGAACTCCAGTAGTTGTGTCTCATTTTCCTATTGCACCATCTATTGGAGCTTCTAGAATTTTAAATGTTGGACGTTTTCCTGTTGATTACCCCTCTCCCAGTTTCACCACTCCTCCTGTTAAAGTTGTTTCTTTTATAGAGAGAGATACCTCTGTTCCCTCGATCCCTGAGGCCTTTTCTCCAGATCCTTAGTTGTTTCCCTTTGTTTCCAGAAGCACACCTCCAATCTCCCCTTCCCGAACTCCTTCTCCTCCTAGTTCTCCTCCAATTCACGTCCAAATGGTGGGTGCTAATCCTCCTAGGAACATGATGGCTAAGATATTGGCTGCTAGATACGCTCCTCTGGTTTTACCTCGGCCTATGAATTCTCTCCCAACCACAGACTACCTTAAGTACATGCCCCAATTCATAGGGGAGGGATATGTGACTGCAGAAGAACACCTTTCATCCTTTTATAGATTCACAGAGATTTGGGCCATCGAAAATGAAGATGTGTGGATGAGAGTTTTTGTACAGAGCCTTGATGGTGATGCTAGGGATTGGTTTAAGGACTTGCCTCCTGGATGTGTTGACAGTATTACTGCTCTGGATGATTCATTCTTAAGACATTGGGGGAATAAAAAATATCTCCTTTATATTACATAATTCAGGGCACTTAAGAGAGAAGAGGGGGAATTTGTTTCAGACTTCTCGGAGAGATTTAATAATATGTATAAAAATATTCCCGCTGAAGTTAAGCCTACCAAAACCTCCACCAAGATGACTTATGCTAGTGATTTCAACCCTGATTTTTGCCTCATGTTGAGAGAAAGAAGAGCTACCTCCTTGTCTCATATGCAAGATGCAGCCCTTGAGGTAGAATCAAATATATTGGCAGCTGAAAAACTTAGGGAGAAATTTGATAGACACAAAGGAAAAGGTAGGTATGAAACCCCTAATTCTAGTTCCCCTGCTGCCCCCCCTCAAACAGATGAAGTGACCAAGCTACTAAAAATCACTTTTTGCTAGGATGGAAAAGATCGAATTAGAAGGAAAGAAGGGCTATAGGAATTCCCAAAATACTGAGAATAGGGGTAGTTTCAAAAGACCAACTAATGCCTCTCAAATCATCCAAAGAGATCAAAGAAACAGAGATAGAGATGATCAGAAAATCCAATATCCTCTCCAAAATAACCTTGTTACTGATGAAGAAGGAGAGGAAGAAGAGTTTGACCCTAAAATTCATTGTCTGGGGGACACCTCCTCATTCCCTCATTTAACCCAAGATGCATATGAAGAGTCTCTCATGGATAGTCAATTAAATGAGATGAGCAAAGGGGAAAAGACTAGTAGCAACCTAAACAGATATAGCCTCAGGTCCAATAAGAAAGAAGGAAACCTTGATGTTCTCGATCAACCAAACAGAGCAGAGAAGCTTGCTGATAATGTGGCAGATAGTAGAAAAGAAAAGGAGGTACAAAAACCCCCACTAGTGGTCAAAGGTCTCGTCCTAGAAGTGAAGGAAATTTTGAATCCCTCTCCCTTTTTCAACTTTGACCATGAAATTCAAAAGATTAGAATCCCTGTACCCCTTTCCGAACTAGTCAAGCATGAAGATTTCAAAAGGAACCTCTTTAAACTATTGCATTTTGAACCTACGTATCAGTCCACAAACTTAGTCAATTTGCAAGATGAAAAACCAGATGTCATATTAGGACCTTTGGTAGAAGATAGAGATGATTCCTCCCCTCCCTTATACACTTCATTGAAAATCCATGATAGGGTGTTGCATGACTACTTGATGGATTCAAGGGCATCTCACAATCTTATGCCTAAGATTGTCATGGAAGAACTCGGGTTGGAAGTTACTAAAACCTACCACGACCTGTATTATTTCCACTCCAGGAAGGTGAAGTTCCTTGGGGTTATCAAATACCTGGTCGTGTCTCTTTTCCAGCTAACAATGAAGAGCATAGTCATGGATATCATAGTGGTTGATGTTTCCCCTAAGTTCGGGATGCTCCTGTCTAGATCTTGGATAAAGAGACTGGGGGGAACCTTGCAGATGGACCTTTCATACACCACCATTCCTGTGTTCGAGGGTGAACAAAGGAGACTTTACAGGGAAGCACGACTCACATACATCATCAGTGATGAAGCAAACCCCACCAATCATCCATTTTTTTCTTTTGACACTGATTTAGGATCCAACATATTGTAGCTCACCGATGCTCCTGAAACTCCTCTTGGAATAAAAAAACAACCCATTACTTTTTTTGAAATCCCTTCCCCAACTACCTATGTTTGGAATATGTTCTTTGACAGAGCCTCTTCTAAGGAAGGTGTTGGTGTTGGAGTGGTCCTTATTCCACCTTATGAAGAAGATATACCTTTGTCCTACAAACTAGAATTCAAAACTACCAACAATGTGGCAGAGTATGAGGCTCTTGTTTTGGGTTTAAGGGCTACAAAAGACATGGGGATTGAAGAGCTAGCAGTATTTGGGGATGCAGAACTAATCGTTCATCAGGTCAAAAATATTTATCAAGCTAAGCACCCAAGGTTAAGGGCCTATATAAATGAGGTGTGGGACCTAATAGACAATTTCTTCTTAGATTTCAACATTTCATTTATTCCAAGAGAGGAGAATACCAAGGCTGATTCTTTGGTTGTCTCAGCAAGCCATTTCAGAGTCCCACTGCCACCTAAACTCAGGTATGACGTTGAGGTGAAATATAGTCCCTCTATACCTGAAAATATTAAGCATTGGAAGGTGTTTGAGGATGATCTCGAGATCAGAAAAATTCTTGAGTCTATTGATGATTTCTCTGCATTATGCATTGATCAGGATCATGAGTCTGAAAGTAACCCTCATGCTGATGTATTTTTAAATAAAATTGCTAATCACCATATCATTCAGCTGCCTAGTAACCACATTCCAAAGGGACTAGTTCCTTTAGAAAGATTGTTTGATGGAAACAATGTGGCAGTAAATTTTAAAGGCTCAACTCGTGATGTTTATGTATTCGAGTGTAATATTGGTACATAGAAGGATCCAAATTTTGTCAAATTGTCAAGCAGCCTGTCAAGAGAACAAAGGGCTGAATATGTTGAGCTGTTAAAGGAGTTTGCTGATGTGTTTTCCTAGACTTATGAGGATATTAGAACATACGACACAAGAATCATTGAGCATAAGATCCCACTAAAGGAAGAGGCCAATTCCTTTAGGTAGAAACTAAGACAGATCAACCCTATGTTGCTGCCTATCATGGAGAAAGAGGTAAAGAAGATTTTTGATGCCCAGATTATCGTTCCTTTGAGGTATTCTTAATGGGTGGCCAACTTGGTCCTAGTGAGAAAGAAGAATGGAGAAATTAGACTTTGTGTTGATTTCGGGAACCTAAACAGAAGCTCCAATAAAGATAATTACCCATTGCCGAAAATGGAGAACATATTGCAGAGGGTGATAGGTGCATCCAGGATGTCCATGATTGACGGTTTTTCTGGATACAATCAGATTTATGTCTTACCTGAGGACAGAGAGAAGACAACATTCACCAATTCATGGGGTACATTCATGTATGCCAAGATTCCCTTCGGATTCATGAATGCATGAGAAACTTTCCAACGCGCTATGGACATCGCTTTTATTGGGGAAAAGGATAAATTTTTAGTCATTTAAATCTCCCTGTGGATAGGTAGATATCCTCAAAGAGCTAGACTCTTAACTCTAAGACAAAAAGTGCTTATCATGGTCACTAACTTCCTTTTAGATCTAGGTGGACTAGTGTGTGAGGAGGAAGGAGAAAAGAAGTACCTTTTACCGGTGTTTGTCCCTGCACGCTCCGAGTTGAGCTCTGATTTTTCGCTCCTCGATGAGCCGTATAGAAAAACAAAGTACGACTACTTACTACTCTATCAAGATTAGTCCAAAATAGGTCTATCTACTAAAGAGACAAATTCGTGTGAGATTGAACACGAATTAGAAATAAACAGGCCAAGCAAATTATATTAATGAGGACAAAACATTGCTTACAGTCGTAGATGCGAGTGCAGCAGTTTCGTCAAGTCCTCCTTGTCTACCCCTTGCTCAAAATATCCACGATCCGAATGATGATAGCTTCACCGATTGCTCCCTATGAAATCATAGGTCTCTTGCTTCCAAAATATCTCTGTTCCAGCACCACTTATGAGATCATAAGTTTGGTGTGATTCTCTCTTTCCAGTCCCCTTTCACCATTAGAAAGATTGCATATATAGCCTTGGAGAGGCTTTAAACACTTGAGATATCCTTGGGGAAGTTGAGGATTTGCCTCCTTCAGTTGAGGATCTACCCTAAGATCATGGCTGGACAAGGGATTCGAATCCAACTGCCTTCCAAGAATGAAAGGATCCTTCCCCCATTCATCTCAACAACTCAAATTCTGCCTAAAATAGGTAGCGCTCCCTCAAAAGGGACATCAGAGTGCTACAACGCTCCCCAGTAGGCTTAAGGGGGGTGCCAATGCTCCTAAAGACACCAGTGCTTCCTCAAAAGGGCCAAAGGAGCTTTATAACACTCCCAGACAGTGTAAGGGGGAGCGCCAGTGCTCCCAAAAGAGGTATAGGGGAGCGCTCCCCTCCAAAAACTCATTTTTTGGGGTGCTTTCAGATGGCAAAAGGTTTATAAGCCTGTTGACTCATTTATTCTCTTCCAAATCAAATGTTTGAGGTGTTTCAAGTGTCCTTTTCATGTCGTTATATGCACGACATAGACATCATGACAGTATGATTTCTTTAACACTTGTGACACTTGTGAGCAAAGTGCGACACTTGCGACCTTTGTAATGACGACACTTGCGACACTCTCAAAGTGAGTAATTTCGATGTGTAATAGATTTCCCCCCAAAGTATGAAGTTAGAAGACAGGAACTGATAACTGAAATGCTTTGTAGACTTTCAAGCAAGGGTATAGACGCAGAGAACTTGACAAAAGTTGCACACAAACATCCAAAAAATATTATGACATGTTTCAAACCCAAGGAAGGCATACCTATGCTTGGGTGATCAAGACTTGCAAGATATGGCCGCCATAAAATACACTGGAGATCCATAACTGTATTGATAAAAAGGTATAGCCACTGAAAATACATTGTGGATCTAAACGCTTATGACATGAATTGATCGTAGCCACGAAGAATACATAGTAGATATACGATATGACAAGACATAGCCACGACCAATAAAAAGTGGATCTATGTAACAGTATATGTGTCATTTTTCAAAAGAAACTCCATCGCAACCTGGGAAAAGTACATATCAAAGTGATCACTCAACCTAGGGTCTTCTTACCAATCATGATGTGGTACGAATCTAACCATGCGAATAGATGTCGTGATGTCGAACATGGAAGAAACCACTTGATTACCAGTCAATGATGTAAACCGTTAACAAGCTCGAGGGAGATCACCATTAATGTCAATGATTCCCAAGGTACCCTAGTACATTCCAACGAATGTGAATGGATGAGTTGAAGTCAAACATTCGTGGAACCATTCGATCAGAGGTCAATGATGTAAACCCACTGTTGAATGTGAGGAGGCCTGCCATTGAGGCATGCAGGTCCCAAAGTACTAATTGGTTTCTAAGTCTAATTCCTGGATAATTTGTTGAAGTTGACAGGAATAGGCTCGTCGAAGGAGGGCCTTGATGTATCCCCCATCAACGACATGAAACAGACACATAGATGTAATTGTTAGATCAAATGAACATGGATTGACATGGGTATTGAGTCAAGATATTTGTGATGGATGAATCATGAGATGGATACTTCCCTTGAACAATGAGGTATGACAACAGAAACATGACATGGACCAAAACTTGATTATGCAATGGATGTTGTGACTTACATCAGGTGACCCAAAGGAGTGAAATAAACTCAAAGGATTCGCTCAGTGCAGAGGTTCAATGGATTATAATGCATGCAAAGACAAAGTGTCGTGTTCAAGGGTGACTCTAGGAGTTACTTAGTAAGGTTCTCAAAAAATTGATCGGCTCGCTTCTTTCAATTTTCCCCCCATCCAGATAGACGAGTACCTCTTTTTTATTTAATGAGCTCAAGGAGGATAACACATGCTCGATAAAACTCACCTTCGGTAAGTTCCTCTTCCTTTGTTTTAACGAACTGGAAGAAGTAAGGGTTCGATCCCATGTGGGCGTGTCGATGTTTTGTTTAGAGAGTCCAAAGATAGAAAACGCGAAGGTTTTTCATGATTATAGAGTCTGAAAAAACACTTAAAAGAGAACTCTCTCAGTTCCTTTTTCTTAAAGTAGTCTGACGAGACCGAAAAAGAGATAAACTATCGCTCAACAAACGTTTTCTTCAAATACTTTAATGAGCGTGAAGAGAACAAGGTCGCTCGGTAATATTTTCATCTTTAGAGAGTCTAAAAAGAACTTAAAGATGACTCCAATGTTGTCCTTTTTCGTAATGTTAGTCTCGCGAGGCCGAAAAAGAGATAAATTATCACTTGAAAGACGCCCTTTCAAACCGTTTAACGAGTGGGAAAGAAAGCAAGATCACTCGGCAATATTTTCATGTTTAGAGAGTCTGAAAAGAGCTTAAAGAAGACTCCAGGGGGTTCCTTTTTCGTGTATCCATACAGGTCCGAAAAAGAGATAAAAGTCTACCTGGATGCATTCTCATGTATTTACTAGCACGAGAAAGAACAAAGACTAAGCTCGGTATGCCCCCATCTTGAAAGTTGGCGGCTTAACTCTAGAATTATCATCAAAGGCTGGAGACATTCCCTCCAAGATTCAGTTCATTCACCGGCTCTAAGGTTGTCACCAATTTCTCTAGTAGATGAGAAAAAGAAGAAGGGTGGATGAAAAGAAGGTTTAAGAGAGGTGACTGTTTCATTTTTTAACGAGCTTGACACAGGAAAAGAACTATGCTCAGGACCTCTGTTTCATTTTTTAACGAGCTTGCCACAGAGAAGAGAAACTATGCTCGTGGTTGCGTCCTGATCATGGCTTCCGAGAGGATAATGCTCTGGAAGGGTACCATGTCAAGGGACAAAACTCGGTCATGGCTTCCAAGATATCTTCGCCGGATGGAAGATGATCACTCTGGAAGGAACACATGTCGAGGGTCGTGATAGGGGAAAGGAGATCAAGCTCCAATAACCCTACCGAAGAGATAACCATGTCAAATACCGGATCCAAATCATCGGAAGTTGAGGTCATGGGAGACAACGCCACATAATTGACATGTGGCGGGGGTGATATTGTCTGCATATAAGAACCACTTAGGGAGGTAACCCAATCGGTGTCGATGAATGAAAGTTGATCAATAGTCACAATTCTTCCATTGTGAGGGAAATATATCACATGAAAAAGGGTGGATACAAGAGCTTTCATAGCATAGACATAATCCCACCCAAGGAGTAAAGAGAAATCCAAGGGGTCTCGGACTACCATGACATCGATAAAGACAGTTTTCCCTCCCAAAGTTATAGGAAAGTGAGGAAGGATCCCTAAAGGTTGACTAGTTCTTCTATTAAAAGCTAACATATTATGTGTAATCGGTGCAAGTTGTGGACAACCCAAAGCGTACCAAGCAACAGAAGACAAAATACTAATGGACGCACCTTCATCCATCAACATTTGAGGAAAGTCCCAACCACGAACCTGTACTGTAATCTGGAAAGGAATGTGAGAGGGAAGACGAGGTCTAGTTAGCACACCCCAATCAAAAAGGACGGCCTCATTAC
>ML793675.1:153245-177387 GCA_009831015.1 Picea engelmannii | reverse complement strand
TATTTAAATAAGTGGAATCCTGACTTTAGCCCATAAAATGATATACCCTTAGCATTCCCTGTCTGGGTAAGACTGCCTTTCCTTCCCCTCCATTGCTAGAACGATGAAACCATAAGAAATATAGGAAACACTCTCAGAAAGTATATTGATCATGTTGAACCATGAGAGGGCCTACAGGCTTGTGCCAGGTTGTGTGGAAGTAGATATGGAAAAAGGACTCCCAGAAGCAATACAATTGAACCTAGACAACTGGTCATACATACAACAAGTGGACTACGAACAAATCCCCTTAAAAATCAAATCTTGTCATGAATACAGTATTTTTTCCAAATCCTTCCCTCAGGCCAAAGACACGCAAGACCAAGATCCACAACAAGATCATTGGCAACAACCAAAGAGTAAAAAAGAAAATGAAAAAAATTAGCCCATCCCGACTCAGAACCAACGATAAAAACCCCCATATCCAAAAGAAACACATCCAGGCTCTCCACACAAAGGAGAATCAAGTCACAATAGATATGTTGGCCTCAACTTAGAAGGAAATGTAGAGGAAATTAGAGAATCCTAGGAAGAAAATAACAGAAAGGGACAAGAAGAGGCAGGAGAAGGGAACAGTAAAGGAAAAGAAAAAGAAAAAGAAGTCTTGGAATTGAGTGAGGACTCCTCACCAAAATATCTCCCCAACCAAACCTTGGAGAACCCATAAATGTCATAAGAAGAAAGATAGGACACCTTATATAGTGATTCTGATCTAGAGCTAACTCAATCGTCGAGCACCAAGAAAACTGGAAGAAAATCCCAAAGAAACAAAAGAGAATAGGCGACAAACAAAGAAAAAGAATTGGGCATTCAAAAAACAATCGAGGAGGCTCTAAATAAAAAATGGAAAATATAGGAAAAATAAGGCATCCCAACATAAGGGAGTAGCATCATAGCCCTCAAAAAGGGGGGCACCAAAGCACACTGATAAATGATGAAAGTCGTCTCCTGGAACTGCAGAGGATTGGGAAGAAAGGTCAAGAAAGAAGAAGTTAGAAAGTTGATTCAAACAGAAAAAACCCTCAATTCTCATGCTCCAGGAGACGAAAATGAGGGAGTAGGAAACCCTAAAAGACCTGCCAAAAATTGGAACAAAAGTGAAGGATGAGCAGTCAGTTCAAGAGGGGCTTCAGGAGGAATAGGAAATTTCTGGAAGACTGAGGAATTTGAATTAAAGGGTCAGGTGAAAACACAGTTCGGGATAATGGTCAATCTCCTCAAAAAAGACTCAGGTATGCAATACTCCATAATAAATCTTTATATTCCCAATAACTATATAGAAAAAAATGAATGTTGGCAATCCCTTCTGGATCTGGCCACGAAAAATCCCCCCAAGAACCTTATTATTTCCGGAGACTTCAATACAACTAGAGGGTCAAAGGAAAAATGAGGTGGCTATGTTGTGAGTGTTAAATTTTTTAATTAAAGAAAAGTACCTAGGCAATTGTTTCTCATCCCTAGGTGCCAAAGGGGTGAGAAAGTGCCTAATGTGGGCCCTAGTCATTTAATTTGTGAGATGCAAATTAAAAGGTGATTTTATGACTTTAGTGAGGGGGTGAGTGAAGAGACACTTAATCTCAACCACTCATCTAATCTAATCTCAGCCATTGGATTAACAAACTCTTCACCTACCAAGCATGAGGTCGATTAGGGTTGGAGAGTGCACCCATTGTTGGGTTGTTCATTCATTGTTGAGAGAGCAAGAGAGAGAGCATTTTAAAGAAAAACAAAAGAGGATATTTCTGAGAGCTAGGGCATGCATACCAAGGAAAAATAATAGCACAAAAATCGAGGCAAAGGTTCAACATACACAGGAGGTCATACAACACATATTTTGAGGTTCGTACAGTCACTTGTGTGCACAAAAATTGAGACAACAGACACCATTTAATTATGTTTGTACGGTACAGATTTTATCAGTCTGTACAGTCGTACTTTGGCACAAATTTTGAGGAGGGACAGAAAACCGTACTCAGGTCATACTGTACGTATTCCATACAGGTCCGTACAATCCTTTCTTGGCACATAAATCTAGACATATTGTTGTTTTTTTTTGGAAAGTTTGGCATGATTTTTAATGTGGTCGTACAACCATTAATGCACCCAGAAATTTTCTAAAGAAGTTGGAATGAATTTTGAGGCAGTCGTACAACCATTTGGAGGCACAGAGAATGAGGAGCAGACCTGTAATTTGTTTCTGGAAAGAGTTTTGAGGAGTTTGGTTCATTTTTCTGTGAAGACTTGGCATGGTTATCGAGATAAGTTTGTCATTAAATTTCTTAAGATTGACATGTTGTAGCATAATTTCTTTGAAGCTCCTAAATAATTAAAATCTCCCTCTCTCACTGGTTTTCCCCTAATGGGTTTTTCCAAGGTCGAAGTTAGACCAAAAATATCTGTGTCAATAATTTTCTGAGTTTTATATGCTACTGATATTTTATTTCTGCGTTATAAATGATGTTCAAAATCCTCATGTTTTAGTTCTGAAATTAATTTTCTGCTGAGTTTTATTTGCTGATATAAAAACTAGGTTTGGGCATTAAACATTGGCTGAAAAATCAACGATATTGAAACTGAGTTGGGGTATGAAATTTTACATGGTATCAAAGATGAGTTGAAAGGAAGTAGAAATTTCAGCAGTCAAAAAGTTGGGACAACAATCACTTCACAGGGTAGAATTTTGAATTTATCATTTTCAGCAGAAAAGGGTGAACGGCTACAGGTTTGAGAGTTGAGGAAAGATTTGATGGGGAAGAAAATTTTGGTGCATCGAAGGAGAGTATGATCTTGATGTTGCAAGAAAACGAGTTGTGGGACATTATTGGTGGTACCAATTGATGCTACTCTTCTTGTAGCTTACACTAAGAAGAGTATCAAGGCTAAGAGTATTATTTTTGATGCCATCAAGGACCATTTGATTCCTCACTTGACAGGGATGAAAAATGCCTATGAGATGTGGGAATCCTTGACAAAATTGTACCAGCGTACAAATGAGAACCAGAAAATGGTTTTTAGGGAAAAACTAAAGAGCATAAAAATGACCAAGGCTGAAAATGTGGTCACATAACTTACTAGACTGACACAGGTGAGGGATGAGCTTGGAGATGTGGGGGAAGCCATAGTTGACAGTGATTTTGTGAGAACAACATTGAATGGAGTTTCCAAACAATGGGTTGTTTTTTTGGAGGGCATTGTTGCTAGGGAGAAGCTTCCCAATTGGGAATGTCTTTGGGATGACTTTGTTCAGGAGGAGACCCGGAGAGGTTATGTACATGGCAGTTCATCTACAGGTCATGAGGAGGAGAATGTGGCTCTTGCTACCACTAGCAAGAAGAAGTTCAAAGAGGGTCCAAAGGGAGGAAACAAGCCCAAGGGTGAAGGGAAGAAAGACACGATCAAATTCAAGTTCTTTGCATGCCATAAGTTTGGGCACTATGAAGGTCAGTGTCCTAACAAGAAGAATAAACAAACAACAACTTCAACATCGGTGGAAGAGTTTTCCACCAAGTTTGACAAAGAGTTTTCTTTGGTTGTGTGTCTATCCACGAGGACCACTCATTCAGATACTTGTTATATTGACAATGGTGTCTCTCGCCATATGACAGGGGTTCGTGAGCATGTGACATACCTCACATAGATTGGATATGTTGAGGTAGTTCTTGGTGATGATCGGGAGGTCAAAGAAGTTGGTTCCAGGACTGTATCATTTCAGAGGGAGTCTTTGCCTCCCATGACTTTGTCAGAGGTTCTATATGTTCCGGGCTTGAAGAAAGACTTAGTGTCAGTTTCTACTATTGAGGAGAAGGGATTTGAGGTCTTGTTTCATGATGGGAAGGTGCTCCTTTTCCCCAAGGGGTCTAGCATCACTTTAGCCAAAGTGATTGGTACTAGACATGAGAAACTGTACAAGTTTTTATTTCAACCAGTGAGAGCATTGATTCATACTACCAGCAGCAACAGTGAGCTATGTGAGCTATGGCACAGGACGATGACACATTTTCACCATGGGGCTTTGAGGGTTCTGAGGGAGATGGTGACATGAGTTCCATATTTCAGTTTAGAGCACCATGAGTTGTGCAAGGGGTGTTCTTTGGGAAAGTACACCAAGACTGTTTTTTCAAGCAGTGAAAATAGAGCAGCATAGGTTCTTGATCTTATACATTCAAATGTATGTGGCCCGATGTATTCGACATCATTGACTGGTTTTATATACTATGTTGTATTCATTGATGAATTCTCACGAAAGTATTGGATTTTCTTCATGAAGACCAAAGGACAGGTCTTCAGTCAGTTTCAAGAGTTTAAAGCTCTTGTGGAGAACCAGACAGGGAATAAAATCAGAGTCCTGAGATCGGACAATGGGGGTGAGTATACCTCCAAGGATTTCATAGACTTGTGTGTAGGAGAGGGCATCAGGAGAGAGTTGATTGTTCCTTACAACCCTCGACAGAATGGGGCTGCAGAGAGGAAGAACAGGGCCATTTTTGGGGCTACGAGAGCCATGCTACATGATCAGGGGCTGCCACTATTTCTATGGGCTGAGGCATGTTGCACTGCAGTTTATCTGCAGAACAGGAGTCCCCACAAGGATGTGGGGAGTATGACTGTTGAGGAGGATTTTTCTGGGAAGAAGCCCGAAGTGAGGCACCTTCATATTTTTTGGTGCATCACATATTCACATGTCCCTTCTGAGAAGAGGAAAAATCTGGAGCCCATGACAGAGAGAGGGATATTTGTTGGGTACAATGAGACTTCAACAACTTTTCGTATTTACCTTCCTTCATTGAGGAAGACTGTCTTGAGGAGGGATGCCAAATTTGAGGAGGATAGAGCCTTTAGGAATTATAGAGGGATAGAGAAGGGTGAGTAGTATTCACCATAGATTCATGTGAGTCCACAGTAGACTTCAGTGACACAGAATTCAGGGCCACCAATTTTGGTGACGACAGGTTCACAGGTTATAGGGCCATAGAGTTAAGATTCGCGGGCTATTGGTCCATAGGTTTCAGGATCAAGTAATCTAGATTCTACATCAAGATCATTTCCTTTAGGAGATGGGGTTGAGTAGGGAGAGTCCCCTCCACAGGACACTACTTCAGAGAGGAGGAAGCCCAAGTGGCTTCAGGACACTTTGATGGAGTCACAGGGTTCAGTGGGGAATCCCAAATAGGTAGTGAGGGAGAGTAAACCTCCTGATAGGTTTTGCAGCTACATTTCGATGGTGAGAAGTATTCGGGAGTCTGATCCTTCCACTTTTGAGGAGGCTATTGGTAGAAAGGTATGGAGAGATGCCATGATGGAAGAGTACAATTCCATCATGAAGAACGATGTCTAGGAAGTTGTTCCTAGACATGAGGGGAAGTCAGTGGTGACTTCTAGGTGGTTCTATAAACTAAAGAAGGCTGCAAATGGCAGCATTGAGAAGTACAAAGCTCACTTTTTGGCTCGAGGGTTTTCACAAGTTGAGGGAGTCGACTATGATGATACCTTTGTGTCGGTTTCTAGATACACTTCGATCATGGCAGTGATCTCCATTGTAGTAGAGATGGGTTGGAAGATCCACCAGATGGATGTGAAGACTGCATTTTTGAATGGTCTTATTCAGGAGGAGGTGTACATTGAGAAACCATTGGGGTTTGAGGTGCATGGGAGAGAGTTTCATGTGTGTAGACTGAAGAAGGCATTGTATGGGCTGAAACAAGATCCCAGAGTTTGGTATTCGAGGATATATGCCTATTTGCAACAGTTGGGTTTTGAGAAGAGTGAGGCAGATCCCAACTTATACTACATTGCGGTTGGAGATGATCCTCTCATTCTTCTACTATATGTGGATGATATTTTCATTACAGGGGTAGAGAGACTCATCAGTAGCTGCAAGGAGAGCCTTTCTTTAGAGTTCAAGATGACTGATATCAGACTGATGCATTACTTTTTGGGATTGGAGGTTTGGCAGGAGCCTGGACACATCTTCGTGGGACAAGGGAAGTATGTATGTGACATTCTGAGAAAATTTTAGATGGAGTATTGTAGGCCCATGATTACCAACAAGAAGAAGCTTCATGCTTTTGAGTCACAATTTGTGGATTCTACCTTGTATTGTCAGTTGATCAGGTCATTGATGTATTTGGTCAATACCAGGCTAGATATTTGTTTTGTTGTCAACACTCTTAGCCAGTTCATGGTGGAGCCTAGGAGAGTGCAATGGGTGGCAGCAAAACATGTGCTCAGGTATCTTTGTGGTATGGTAGATTATGGTCTGGACTATCAGAGAGGAGATGGAGTTCATTTTGTTGGCTATACATATTCAGATTGGGCAGGATGTGTCAGTGACAGAAAAATCACTTTAGGGTGTTATTTTGGATTGGGATCAACAATTGTGTCTTGGTTCAGTCGAAGTCAGTGGCTTTGATTTCTACAGAGGCTGAGTATATGGTGGCCAGTCAGGTCAGTTGTGAGGCCCTTTGGCTTCACAAGTTGTTGGTGGGATTGTTCAGTGTGCAGTTGAGGCCTACCATGATTTACTGTGATAATCAGAGTTGCATCAAACTCTCGAAGAATCCAGTTTTTCATGACCAGTCTAAGCATATCGAGATTCATTATCACTTCATCTGTGACTATGTTTAGAGAGGATTTGTGGAGCTACAATACATATCTACAAAGGAGCAGGTTGCAGACATACTCACCAAGGCATTGAGCAGAGGCAAGTTTTTATTTTTCAGGGACAAGCTTGGAGTGGTGAGTAACACTTTCCTCGGTAAGAGGGAGTGTTAAATTTTTTAAATAAAGAAAAGTATCTAGGCAAGTGTTTCTCATCCGTAGGCACCAAAGGGGTGAGAAAGTGCCTAATGTGGGCCTTAGTCATTTAATTTGTGAGATGCAAATTAAAAGGTGAATTTATGACTTTACTGAGGGGGTGAGTGAAAAGACACTCAATATCAACCACTCATCTAATCTAATCTCAGCCATTGGATTAAGAAACTCTTCACCTACCGAGCATGAGGTTGATTAGGGTTGGAGGGTGCACCCATTGTTGGGTTGTTCATTCATTGTTGAGAGAGAAAGAGAGAGAGCATTTTCGAGCAACAAGAAAGAGGCTATTTCTGAGAGCTAGGGTATGCATACAAAGGAAAAATACTAGCACATAAATCAAGGCAAAGGTTCATCATACACAGGAGGCCATACAACATGAATTTTGAGGTTTGTACAGTAACTTCTGTGCACAAAAATTGAGACAACAAACATCATTTAATTATGTCCGTACGGTACAAATTTTATCATTCCATATAGTTGTACTTTGGCACAGATTTCGAGGAGAGACAAACAATCATACTCAGTCTGTATCATACAGATTTTGTACAGGTTTATATAGTCCTTTCTTGGCTCAGAAATCGAGACAGATTGTTGTGTGGTTTTTCTGGAAAGTTTGGCACTGTTTTCAAGGTAGTCGTACAACCATTAATGTACCCAAAAATTTGTTGAAGAAATTGGCATGAATTTTGAGGCAGTCTTATAGCCATTTAGAGGCACAAATAATGAGGAGTAGACCTATAATTTATTGCAGAAAATTCTGGAAAGATTTTTGAGGAGTTTGGCTCATTTTCTTGTGAAGACTTGGCACGGTTATCGAGATAAGTTTGTCATTAAATTTATGAAGATGAACATGTTGTAACCGAATTTATCTGGAGTTCCTAAATAATAAAAATATCTCTCTCTCACTGGTTTTCCCCTAGTGGGTTTTTCCAAGGTCGAAGTTAGACCGAAAATATCTATGTCAATAATTTTCTGAGTTTTATATGCTACTGATATTTTATTTCTCCATTATAAACGATGTTCAAAATCCTCATGTTTTAGTTCTGAAATTAATTTTCTGTTGAGTTTTTTTTGCTGATATAAAAACTGGGTTTGGGCATTAAACATTGGCTGAAAAATCAGTGAGACTAAAACTAAGTTGGGGTCTAAAATTTTATAGTGAGGGATCAATTCTCGAAAAGGTTGGATGACCTTATATCGAATCTGGATCTTTTTTATGTTCCTTCGAACAAGAGAATGTACACTTGGAATAATAGAAGAGATGGCCCAGAGAACATAGCATCAAGGTTAGACAGATTCTTGATCAACAACTCACTCTTGGCACTTCCAGACATGTCGTTCTCATCGAACCTCCCTTGGGCAGGATCAAATCACCGACCCATAAGACTGGTCTTCGAAGCCCAAAAAACCTGGGGCCCCATTCCATTCAAATTCAACCCACTATGATTGGATCGCCTTGAGCTCATCCAGTCCATTTCCAAAATATGGAATAAGTGGATCACAGGCTCACCCAATTACATATGGGAGCATAAGCTAAAGTTGGTAAAATATTTCCTAAATATTTGGGCAAAAAACTCTTCGCAAAGCAAAACCAAAGACAAAAAGATACAGCTAGAAAATCTACAGGAGGAAATTGTTGGCATGTTTACAAGAAGAGCGTGCTTGTCATTGATGGAAAGAACAACAACAACGATGGCATGTCTACAGGCAAGAACAATAGAAATGATAGCATGCTTACAATTATTGATGGCAAGAACAACAACGACGAAGGTATGGTTACAGGAAAGAATAGTAGCGACGTTGGCAGGTTTACAGTTGGGAGACAACAATGGAAAACAAGCAGGCAAGGAATATCAGCAGCGATGATGGCATGGAAATATTAGAAGCGTAAACTCCATTTCAGAGTTTTGGATACCGAGAGTTGGAGGAGTCAAGGAAGCAGCTCATGGCAGAAAATCGAGAAATGCGAAACCACGACTTAATCTCCATTTCAGTGTTTCAGATACCGAGAGTTGGAGGTGTCAAGGAAACTCATGACAAGAATGATGAAATCTCAAAATGTGAAACCATGATGTTTTGGAGTTTCAGATACTAAGAGTTGGAGGAGTCAAGGAAGAAACTCACGGCAAAAACTCGCGATATGAGAAATCACGAAAAGATATGGACCGTTGAATCATCAAGATTGCGGACGGTTGATTTGACTCCATTTCAGAGCTTCAAATACCGGGAGTTGGAGGAGTCAAGAGTCGATAATCTTCATCACATGAGTCTCGAAGTTGCGAAATGCGATACGCCGAAATCCCAAAACAGGCACATCAACAAAGACTCCATTTTGGAGTTTCGCAGATCGGGAAATCAAAGATCAAAGGAACGGGGTTCCCTAACCTCTCGAACTCGCGATATGCAAAATTGTGAAATAATCCTAGTCGTTGGATCAAGGAAAAATCTGGGTCGTCATACCCAGGAGGTGAATGTGGCATATCATGTCAGCAAGGATAGGTGGTAGCCTACGTCAGAAAGGACATGTGGCGCAATCATATAAGGACAAGTGTCAAGTTGATTTGGCATTTCAGGAACCTGGAAATCACAATTCTGAGTGACACATGGCAGACACATGGATCACGACATGTCATCGAGTGATGGCATTCCAGGAATTTAGTTTCAGGAGTTTTAGCATCAAATATCCCCCAAAGTCCCGAAAGCTAAAGTTCTGAGGTGGAGGATAGTCGTCTGATCACCACGGATCATGGACCGTTGATCTGAAGAGAGAAGCGCTCAAATGATTAGTGAGTGGTCATAGGCTGTGGTCACATCGTCAAGAGTTGGAGGAAGGCACTAACAACTAAACTCCATTTCAGAGATCGTGACTTGGAGAGTCGAGATGCCTTGCAACAGGAATTTGTGACAAGTGAAATTGCGAAATTGTGAAATGCGAAAAACACCTTTTGGTGTAGGCTATGGTCACCATCAGTGGTCATGTGAGAGGGAAGAGCTATCACCAAGCTAAGATCCTTTTTGGCGATTGTAACATGAAGAGTCGAGACTCTTCACCATAGGAATGCTGAAATGCCAAAATGCAAAATGCATGTTCAGAATTGGACCCTGGTCATAACCTATGGTCACATCGAAGAAGGCTCAAGGGAGGAGCTAGCACGAAGCTAATCTCCATTTCGGAGATCATGACTTGGAGAGTTGAGATGCCTCACAATAGGAATTTTCGAAATGTGAATTGCGAAATCACCTTCTGAATAGGAGTGTGGTCACCGCCTGAGGCCACATGTGAAAGGAAAGGTGAAAGGTGCCAAAGGCATTAGGCTCAAGAGGTTCACAGTGTAACTGCCAGAAACCACTGATTGTTTCTGCATAGAAAAATCAAAGAGGCCTTAGTGTGATTTCCAAAGGAGCTGAAGAGTCTCAAGGAAGATGCCAGTGGAATGAAGACTTTTCATAGAGACGATTGACAGATCGAAGAGCGTTGAAGCCTGTAACTACAACAGAGAGGATGAGCTCGACTATGATAGAGAAGATGAAGAGTCTTGACTGCTAGACAGGATAAGGAATCTCTGCATAACACCCAGTGATGATGAACACATGGGTATAACCACCAGAAAAGCCGAGGAATTACCATGATGATCAGGAAGAGGACTCGACATGACGAGAACATGCAAAATAGAGAGAGTGTTTTGATGCTCGAGGGAGTGAAGCGGTGGCAACGTGGAGTGACAGTGAATATCTCGATGTGGAGAACAACGATGGGGTGTAGAGAATGCAGAAGCATTGTGCATATAGTATGCACAAGGTGTATAGAGACTATAAAAATGAATAACAAAGAAGATATGATCAACAAACAAATCAGGAACTTCATTGTTGTTTTGTTACGGTTACATAGGCTTTTAGGTGCTCTAGCATGTAGTTTTAGTCACCAACAGGTTAGCACATGCATACCATAAAATATGTAACACACCTCTAGATGTTTATTGTTAAAATAATGTTGTTCTAAACTCTAGAATACATGAAAATTAACACAAGTATATTTGGTCAACATGACCCTAGATAAACCCCCCCGGGGAAAACTAGTTTGGATTATAAGTCTATATATGTGGAGAGTAGAAGGTAGAGTACAACAAGTACATGAAACAAATGAACCTGATACAATAGGAGTTTGTCTCAATCTACAACACAAGTCCAAGAATGAAAGATGCGCCCTAGCATGGTGTGCCCTCCTCACTTGTTGTCCAATCCACTAAAATGAAGCACCCTTGCTCCCTGAAGCTCTGGTGAAGAAACCCTTGCACAAAAACTAGTTGTTGTGTGCTACCTCTCCACTGAATCTATCCTCAAAGCAATCTGACCACTGCAAGACCTCCCTGCTATAGATGCGCCCTCCTCATCAAGTGTGCCCTCCTCCAAGCAAGAACAACAACCACAAATAAATGAGGGTCTAAGCCTCCATGAGACCTCCATGAAAGAAGGCGCCCAAGCTTCCATCAACCATAGCCTCCATCATCACCTCAATGCTCTCTCTCAAACTCTCCAAGTGAACATAAGTGTGAATGAGAATCTCCTTGCCCTATGCGCCCCTCTTGAACCTCCACAAGGAAACCTAAAAGATGGATGGATGAGACCATCCCATCTCATATCTAATCAAAGGTTGAAATCATCCCATAATAATCTCACTCACAAACCCACTTTGGTTTAAGTTCCCTAAGTTCACTTTATGTCTCCTAATTTACCCACAAAATGAATTAATAGTCATTTAGGCTAAAATGACAAAATTTCACTTTTGACTTAAATCTCCTAAGTCAAAGTGAAATTAGACATAAAGTACAAGGCCCATAGTACATAGTACTTCCCACTTATGTTTAGAAGCTCACAAACACAAGGGGGCCACTTCCCAAGGTACACAAATCTCAACAAAAAATGCTTCCTCAAGGGTCTAAAGTGATGTCATTTCAACCTTGTCCCTATGTTCAAGGCTTAGGGTATACATAAAAGATAGCTTATCTTTAGCTTCTCATATTGAACAAACTTGATATAATTCAACAATTCTATGAACTTCCTTCCCAATTCATCATTGGACATCTACTCTTGCTTGAATGCCTCAAATTCATGATATTTCTCTAGTAGAATTGCTCAAAAAGATATTCTTCTTAAAATACCTCTTGAATTGCTTCCACTCAATTCTCCTTTCATTGGGTTCCTTCACTTCATTGTACTATTCCCACCACAAAAAGTTATTTCCTATTAAAGTATAAATGGCAACTTTCCCTTTCATGTTCCTAGAGTAGTTGTGAAGTGTGATGTATTTTCTCATACCCAAAAGACATGCCTCAGCTTCTTGTCTAGATTTTGTTTCATCGTTAAAGGTAGGTGGTTTTGCTTTTCAAAATTCTTCCTTCAAGTTATCTCTATGATGCCTCTAATTATTTGTCCCTATTGATAAACGAATTAAGTAATTGGGTTTTTAGTTAAAACCAAATGATTATTTGTTGTTGTCATACAAAAAAAATAGAAGATATGAGTTACTGATTAGTGTTATAGATGGTTGTTTCAAGGTGGAAGGTTGGTATTGGTTAAGTCTATCATGGATAGAATTCCAATGTATCTGTTGACATTGATGTACATCTTGAAAGGAATGTTGAAAAAAATTAGAAGGAGATGTTTTAATTTTTTGTGGACGGGCAAGCAAGAGAAAGAGGGGATTTCTCTGGTAAAACGGTCCAAGTTAGCTAATCAAAAGAAGGCAAGGACAGGAGACTAAAGAATATTTTTATGTTTAGTCAAGCTCTGGTAAGAAAGAGTATGTGGAGGTTGACCCACAACGAAGGTTTATGGGGGAAATTGATGAAAAATATATATAGGAGAAAGTTGTATGGAGAATTAGATAAGGAAAGAGAGGAAATCCATGAAGGGAGCATCTATAATTTGGAAAGCGTTGGTCAAATCTTTCCATCTAGTTGGCAAATGGTTAGCATGGAAACTAGGGAGAGGAAACATGGTTAGATTAGGAAAAGATCCATGGATAGGATGCCTGGGTAATTGCAAAATTTCTAGCCCTTCATTTGAAACTTTGCATGACTCAGGAATTTTCAGTTAAGAGGATGCTTCCTCTCAAACTGACATAGAGGATTGGACACAAGGGTGGAAATATGCAAGGGTTGTAGACTTGCAGAATGAACTAATGAAAGAATGGTCAGAGTTTATAATACATTTAATGTTAGTTTTCTAAACCTAGCACTTGACATTTTATTTCGAATAAATTACTTATTAATAAATTCACAGCTAGGTTTTAACCAAATTACAATGGAAGCATAATAACTGAAATAAACACAATGCACTAAGATTTCTAGGTAAAAACCCCTAGAAAAACCCCAAAGGGAAAACCAAATCCGAGTTGATTTTATTAAATAAAATCTTGGGCTCACGTCCTGGGATAATGGCCCATCTGAGGAATACAAAACAACAAAGAGCGAAGCCCCACAAACCTCAAGATCGGTCCTTCGATCTTGTTGGTTGGTTTCTATCTCCCTTGCTGCCCCTTTGCGCCTTTCCACGACCCCTACCCCTACACACTTGGATGGAATTCCTTCTCCACCCACTCAATGAGATATCACTTACTCATTTTGTGTGTGACACAAGCACATGAGAAATGAGTTAGCATTTTCTCAAATGTACTTTATGTGTGTCTCATCCTCTCACTTAGGATGCCTTTTATAACATTGAGTTAAACCTAAATCCAAGACCCTAGATCTCTAAAGTGATCAAGGGTTGAGATTAGATATCACCTTCACTTTAGATCTAACAACAAGGATTTAATCAAGTCACTTAAGTTACTAATGCCAAAAACTTAGGCATTTAACTTAATTAAACTTGTATTAATTAAACAATGCATTCACTTTAATTATTGACTCATAAAGTGAATTTCCTAAGGTTTTGAGAGCTAATAAGGATGACTTCCACATGCTAGACACCAAGCCTATGTGGAAGTACATGTTCAATGCTAAATACATCAACACTCCCTCTTAGCAAGGAAGGTACTTCTACCACCTAGAGGTGGCTCTGTCTTCACTATCAGATCTGCTACCATAGTTTCTCTCCAATCCACCTGATTCGTTGCTCCCTCTAAAATGAAATCTATCCCTACCATCTTGTGTGGACCTTTCATTGAAGACTTCCCTTTAATCATGCTTCTAGAAGCCTCCTGCTCCTAAGCATCCTGCATGGTCATCTTGTACCATGACTCCTTCTTGATAGACTTGGAAGTATGTTCCTTCCCACCTGAACCTGAAGCTTGACTCCCTTTGAGCTGCTCAACCTTCAAAGCTACTTGCTCCTAGTTCTCTGCCACTCTGTCACTTGTCATTGATCGCAAGCCACTCAACAAACAAAAAAATGGTTGCCCAGACTCGGTTGTCCGCTACCCCGATCCACTACCTGTTGCCCAGAACCCCGCCTGAAGCTACCCACAACCTTTTTTTGTTACCCAGGTACTTCTCTGGGCTATTCGAGTCCTTTTTGGATGCTACTCTTTGGCCAGGCGCTTCTCGAATCTCTACCCACTGCCTAGGGTTGTCTGCAACCTACTCCTCCGCATACCGTTTACTACAGTCCACTGCTACTCAACACCCACAACCTCTTACCTACTCTTGTGCCTTCTACTACCTGTCGTAACCCCTTTTCCATGAATGTAGTACACCCAACACCCACCTACTCCTTTACCTCTATCAGCGTCTAGTTTCTCCACAATCAACGCTCAGTCTGTACCATTCCCCTGTGTGCCCTCTACTACCTGTTGTAACCCCTTTGCCATGAATGTAGTACACCCAACACCCACCTACTCCTTTACCTCTATCAGCGTCTACTTGCACCAAAATCAACGCTCAGTCTGTACCATTCCCCTGTAGCTCCAGCAACCACCACTCATGCTACTCCAACAACCTACGAGCCCGCTATTTCTCTAGCCGTCAAACCCCTCTCTCAACACCCGCAAACTCCTTCTCTGCCTGCCAATTTTGTCACACCTCAACTCTACAAATGTTTGTAGGAACAGGGCTCGATCCAACTATAATCACTTCTACGGATCTTCTCTGCAATCATGTGTCCATACATCGTCTATATCATATGGTTGCCACTCTTTTATTTATTTTTTTAATTTCTTCTTTTCAGCCGGAGGAAAAATATAAAAAAAATCATGTTGTTGTCCTTTTTGTTAATTTTTGGGTTTTACCCACAACATGCAAAAACAAATTCCTATGCTGCAAATCTCGATCTCATGTTCTTGGTTTCCCTTCTTCAGATTCCAAGCTCTGACCATGTTAGTTTTTCGAACCTAGCACCCGACAGTTTATTCAGAATAAAATACTTATTAATAATTGCACAGCTAGGTTTTAACCGGATTACAGCGAAAGCAAGATAATTGAAACCAAACACATTGCACAAATATTTTAAGGTAAACACCCCTAGAAAAACCCCGAAGGGAAAACCAAATCTGAGTTAATTTTATTAAATAAAATCTTGGGCTCCCGTCCTGAGATAATGGCCTATCTGAGGAATACAAAACAACAAATAGCCAAGCCCTACAAACATCAAGACTAGTCCTTCGATCTTGTTGGTTGGCTTCTATCTCCCTTGCTTCCCCTTTGCACCTTTCATTGGCCCCTGCCCCTACACACTTCAATGGAATTCCTTCTCCACCCACTCAATGAGATCTCACTCACTCATCCTCTGTGTGACACAAGCACATGAGCAAAGAGTCCTTCATTGCTCCGATGTACTTTATCTATCTCATCAACTCATTTAGGTTGCCTTTTATAACGTTGAATTAAGCTTAGATCTCTAAAGTGATAAAGGGATGAGATTATATCTCACCTTCAGTTTAGATCTAACGGCTAGGATTTAATCAACTCACTTAAGTTACTAATGCCAAAAACTTAGGCATTTAACTTAATTAAACTCACATTAATTAAACAAGACATTCACTTTAATTATTAACTCATAAAGTGAAATTCCTAAGGTTTTGAGAGGTAATAAGGACGACTTTCACGTGCTAGACACCAAACCTATGTGGAAGTACCTATCCAATGCTAAATACATCAACAATTAAAACATAGTGCAATCATGCTTAACGATCGAAAAGATGAGATTAAATGGTCAAAGAAAGATGAGATTAAATGGTCAAAGAATAAAGGCATGGGTGTATATACAGCTAAATTATGATAAGCTGTCAAAATGGAAGAAGAAGAGGTCAGGGGGAAAAATGTTGCTGGAAGAAAGTGTGGAAACTGAATACCCCCCTTAAAACAAGAATTTTTATGTGGCTAGCATTGTCAAATAAAATTTTAACATAGGACAATGGGCAAAAATGAAATTGGATAGGGCCTGGTAGGTGTATTCTATGCAAAGCTAATGAAGAAATAGTTGACCATCTTCTTGTAAAATGTCCATTCTCCAAAGAGGTCTATAATGAAGCTCTCTAGTTATCAAGTGCCAGAAACAGTCGGAGAAAGACTCTTTCATAGAATGTTCTGAGAATTGGTTTTATGATAAATATGAAGTAACTGATAAAGTATTTCCCTGCTTTGTTATTTTGGGTCTATGGATTACTAGAAATAATATAATATTTCAAGGAAAGGATATCCAACCTGTTAGTGTTGAGAGTCACCCTCGGATTGTAGGAGGATAAGCCCAACACCCATCAAAATGTTTGTGGAGATAGGTTTATGATTGGAGGTCAAATGGACAAAGCTCAGCATAAGAATGTGTAAACACAGAAAACTGGGGTAGCAATGCATAAGAAAGTGAGGTTTTCATTAACTTCAATCATTGGTTTAAGGCTAAAGGTGAGAATGAGGAAGACTTAGTGAGAAAAGTGGACAAGTCTTCCATGAGCATCCGGCCTTCAAGCAGCTTGGTGCAGAAAAACTCAGGCACAAGAGAACTCTTGAACTTAAGTTTAAGATACTGAAATATATCACATAAGCATTATAATCAAGCCTCCATTACAATACAACTACAACATCTTGTTTGGATCATCTATGCACGAGCATTTCAGCATAAGAGGAAACATGACAGTGAAAGAAAATGATGAAAAAGATCATCACAACATTATAATCAAACTTCCATTACAATACAACTACACCATCTCGTCTGGATCATCCATGCACGAGTGTTTCAGCACAAGAGGAAACAAGATGATGAAAGAAACTAACTTCTATTAATGAGAAAGTCTCGGGTTTCATACATAACCAGAGAATAGCTCTACTATCAAACTATTACAAATAGGGAGCTCTGCTCAACCATCGACCCCTAACATATTCTTCCACTAATTTATTTATACTAAGATCAATGGACAACCGCTAGGAATGTGATTTGGCCATCTCATCCACAGATCTTCCATCTGTGTATCCTTCTGTCAGACTGTGTGTGTATCCTTTTGTCAGACGAAAGCTCAGATCAGCATGGGCTTGCAGGAAAAAATCATCCCTCATGGTACCTCGAGCTGACAGTTATGTCTCCACGGCCAGACCCTCCATGCTTTTCATTTATGGAGTGAGCTGAGGTTTCAACTACCAGTCCTTGTTCATTAACTGATTTCTCCTTGGGATCAAGAAGAGGCTTGATGACTAGGGGCGACCACGTGCTGCTATTGGATTCGGCATTGAATGAGCACGTGATTTAGGGGTCGTCGAAAGAGGTTTGGACCCACACCACTTTTGGGCTCGAAACTCACCATCTTACACCACGTATCTCTCCCACAATACCATGGTTTAGATTTCGGCCCACTCAAAGATTTTAAAGCCCAAGCATGTTGCGGCCCTGAAATGAAGCGTGGTCGTTGATCTGGTTGCGATCTACGATCTGGGAACACCTGCTATTTTAGCGCCCCCTCTAAATCTTGTCTGCCTGCCAATTATAGCGTCCTTCAAACCGTGCTTAGAGATGGCACTAAATTGAATTGCACAGAGGATCTATATTGTTGAAAACCACACCCGCCTTCTTGCCTGTGCTCATGGCTATCACTTGCGACCCTTGACAACTTCATGTGATAACATTGGCTCCACAGGGGATGGCATGCTTCCTGTGAGTTGCTAAGAACAAGCAGTTTCAGTGCCTTAGCTATTGGGTTGTGTAGTCGAGCTCAAATACATTTTATTGAAGACAACAGACTGAAATGTACACTACTCAACTTAAAAATAAAACAAACACACATGCTCCAGAAGGAGCTTATTTATGTACAATCCTAAACTAACTGATTTGTACATTTCGCTAGGTGAAAACAAACTTCCACCAGAACCATTCAAGTAACTTCCTAACTGAAAACTTATTTACTCTGTCACTGATCAACAAGGGACAATAAAATTATGGCAGAATATTAATTACATTCTTCAGATTACCTCCCAATGATGAAGGTAAGATCAAGCTTGAAGGCTTCAATACATTGAGGAAATGCAACTTCGTGTACTCCCCTACAGGGTCATAAAATAGGTGATAAAACTTACTGGGTTGGTAACAAAAAGTCTACTTTACTTTACAACTCCTCACATATGGTTGAATGTTTGTGGAAAGCACGGGTGACTGAATGGCTGATGTGAGTTGTTGATCCACTTCTCTTTTATCTTCTCTGATAACATCTGCTAGCTGACGGCAAGAAATCTCCTCATGTATATCAATGAATGGCTCTTTCTCTTTATCATGCTACTCTTGGTAAAAGATTTTATTTTCATTAGAAGGATGGTCGCTAATGCTTTTTTCTTCTAAGACAAAAAACACCCCAACATCTTCATCAATGTCTCCGTAATGATCAAAGAAAGGAGGAGTCTCGAATGACATACCAAGAGGTATCCTCTGCCCAAAATGAGAAAAATGTTCTTCATTATTAAACAGAGGTTGCCTTTCAAGATTCAATCTAGGAAGCAATATCTTATCATCACCATATGAGTCAGAAATAGGCTGCTCATATCTAGGTTTTTTAGAGACAGGGTTACAAAGAGTATCAGCTTCCAGAATAGACTCAATGTCTGCACTTTCCTTATTTAGACAACAAACTAAGTTTTCATCTGATGTAGATGAACAGGGAAGAGAAAGAGTTGATTCCTCATCCAAGGAATCTTCTTCTTCCTCACAGCCTTCATAAGAATCAATTATATCATGAACACAGTCTTTATACTCCTCACAACAACGATGACAAATTAACTCAGAGGAATAAAACTTTTGACAATGAATATTGAAAACTGCATGAAACTCTTCGAGTGAAGAAACACTAGAAATCTTAAGAGAGTGATACCAAATACGAGCATCTCCTTGAAGAGAGTACATAAACAACTTCATATGTATGTCTTCATGTTGGATGTCAAGTTACTGCATCAAAGCATGAAATTCTAGAACATGCTCAATAGGGTTGTCATTCTCACCTTCATAAAATCTTGGTAGAAGATCTTTCCATTCATCAGTTTGAGGCACAGGATGGGGATAACCAGCTATGGCTGAGAAATTGAGTGGGGCAAACCTCCTAGTCAGGATAGCCTCCACAGCCAATTAACTTGTCTCACTCCTGCACATTCACCATGGCGACTCCATTCTTTAGAATTTGTTGGTGAATCTAAGAATATTAGTACTGAGAGTCACCCTCAGATTCTGAACAATGGTGTCTCCATGGAGAATGTGCAGTCTTGAAGGTGTCCAACTTCAGTAACCATCTAAATTTGGAACTATGCAATGTAGTTCTTCCCGGGGAGCTTTTCAATCTGGAACAACAGCTGGAAATCCTTCTTGAGAAAGCTTTCCTTTCTTGATAATCTTCTCTGGGTCAGCTTCAGGTGTTTCCAAAGGTAGATGTGGATTAAACCTCGTGTCTGCATTTAGGAGCCACAATTGAAACAATGGAGTCGTCAGGTGCAAGCTGCAATCTTCAAGGTATTGATTTATGATGCACCTTCAGAATCATAATTTCTTTGTCGTTCAATCCCAGGGAAATGTATTCAATTTGTTCCCCAACAACGACGCCAAGAATTTTAGTGCTGAGAGTCACCCTCAGATTGTAGGAGGATAAGCCCAACACCCATCAAAATGTTTGTGGAGGTAGGTTTATGATTGGAGGTCAAATGGACAAATCTCGGCATAAGAATGTTTAACACAAAAAATTGGGCTAGCAATACATAAGCAAATGAGGTTCTCATTAACTTCAATCAGTGGTTTAAGGCTAAAGGCGAGAAGGAGGAAGACTTAGTGAGGAAAGTGGACAAGTCTTCCATGAGCATCTGACCTTCAAGCAGCTTGGTGCAGAAAAACTCAGGCACAAGAGCACTCTTGAACTTAAGTTTAAGATACTAAAATATATCACATCAGCATTATAATCAAACCTCCATTACAATACAACTACAACATCTCGTCTGGATCATCTATGCACGAGAATTTCAGCATAAGAGGAAACGAGACAGTGAAAGAAAATATTGAAACAGATCATAGAAGCATTATAATCAAACCTCCATTACAATACAACTAAAACATCTTGTCTGGATATTCCATGCATGAGTATTTCAGCACAAGAGGAAACAAGATAATGAAAGAAACTGACTTCTATTAATGAGAAAGTCTCAGGTCTCATACATAACCAGAGAACAACTCTGTGATCAAACTATTACAAATAGGGAGCTCTGCTCAACCATCGACCCCTAACATATTCTTCCACTGATCTATTTATACTCAGATTAGTGGACAACCGCTAGGAATGTGATCTGGCCATCTCGTCCACGACTCTTCCATCTGTGTATCCTTCTGTCAGACTATGTGTGTATCCTTCTGTCATACGAAAGCTCAAATCAGCATGGGCTTGTAGGAAAAAACGTCCCTCGTGGTACCTCGGGCTAATAGTTTTGTCTCCATGGCCAGACCCTCCATGCTTTTCATTTATGGAGTGAGTCGAGGTTTCAACTACCAGTCCTTGTTCATTAACTGATTTCTCCTCAGGATCAAGACGAGGCTTGATGACTAGGGGGCGGTCACATGCTGCTATTGGATTCAGTGTTGAATGAGCACGTGATTTTGGGGCCGTTGAAAGCGGTTTGGACCCACACCACTTTTGGGCCCGAAACTCACCATCTTCTGCCACATAGCTCTCCCACAATACCATGGTTTAGATTTCGGCCCACTCAAGGATTTTAATGCTCAAGTATGTTGTGGCCCCGAAATGAAGTGTGGTCGTTGATCTAGTCGCGATCTACGATCTGGGAACACTTGCTATTTTAGCACCCCCGCTAAAGCTTATCCGCCTGTCAATTATAACGTCCTTCAAACCGCACTTAGAGATGGCGCTAAATTGAACTGCATAGGGGATCTCTACTGTTGAAAACTACACCCGCCTACTTTCCTGTGCTCATGGCTATCACCTATGACCCTTGACAACTTCATGTGATAACACAACCCATGTAGGTTGTACATCAGATAAGATTTTCTTATGGAGGTTGTTGGAAGCCCGAAAAGATCAAAACTCAAAGAATCCTTAAAAAAATCAATTATTCAAAAGCACGGGGTAAAAGAAAGTTGAGGTATGTGTGGTGAAGGTAGTATTTTACTATGTTTCTTTGAAGTATGCAGTAGGTCAAGGAACAAATAATAGAGACGAATTATATGCCCTATGGTTACTCATGAAATGTGTTACAGATAGAGATATCGATAAGGTACATATTTTCAGGGACTCAAAAACACTCATGGATTGTGCAAATGGAAAATGTTAGATTGAGAGAATTTGGTGCTTATTCCAATTATGAACAGGGTTCTCGAGGTAAAGGGAAAGTTTTCTGACATCACATTCACACACACTTATAGAGAATTTAATTCTCAAGCAGACAAATTATCTAAAGAAGCCTTATCATTACAGGAAGGGACATTTTCTGAACAGGAGTTCAAGGATGGAGAACTCTCTCTGGAAATTGTTTTTTCTTTGTATTAATGGTTATACAGGAGATCTGCTATGACAGGTCCAATGTATTTGGGAGAAGTATGGGAGTTTTGTTTAGTTGATATTATAGCCTGAAAAGGCATCTGCTATTTGTGTATTTTTGGGTGCTTTGATGCACAAAAGGAGGCCTAGAATGGCCCACAATGACTGTAATAAGTGTTAAATATATTGTACCCTCAACAGTCTGACTGTACAATGTCAGCTATACTGGACAGTTGTACTTTCTATTTTTGTCTTGCTTGAGCCTATTTAGCTCAACCATCTCCCATTGCATTGTACTTCAACTTCTTAACTTCTTCAATTCTTCATTCATTCTAATATACTGTTCTATTCTTTTCTCTCTGCATTTCTCTTTGCTTCACAATTTATCATGGTATCAGAGCTTCAGCAGTAATTCTTTTCACACAGTTTGGAGAGCAACACGATCCTCACAGCGCAAAGCTTCACGGATCTTGAGAGCATGCGACATAGTCTCTTTCACAAGGTTTGGAGAGCCGTCCATCATACTCTCAAAAGAACCTCGCAGGAAACTTCCACGAGGAAGAAGACCGTCTTACATTGAAAAGATCAGCGTAGGAACCTTGCAGAGGTTGCAGAGCATACTACGCTCGAAAGAACGAGGAAGCAGAAATCGAGAGAGCAGAAACATTAAAGATTCTTGTAATTTTCGAGAATTGTCAAAGATTGATGCAGACGAGCTACAGAACGGAAGAACGTTTAAAGAACTCGTAGAATTCATTCAAAACTGTTAAAGATTGCTGTAGAAGGCACAATCGTTTAAAGATTTTTGGAAATCGCTCAAATCTGTCAAAGATTGTAGCAGAGAACGAAGTACTCATGAAATTCTTTCAAATCTTTGAAAGATTCACGAATCTTTTCTTCCACAGGAGAAATTTCGTCAAATTCGACAAAGATCGCGTCAAACAGGCAAGGAACAACCATTGAGGCCGTAAGGTTTATCTTACGAACGGATCCGAGGCGGGAAACCAGTTCAGAAGGGACGAGGAGAGCGTGGAAAAGGCGAAATAATTTCAGCAGTCAGATCTTGCGCAAAGGCCCGACAGCCGGTAGATCAGCAAGAAGGTGCACAATGTTTAGTCGTTTGAAGCGCACCGGAGAATTTTTGACTTGTGAAGTCCCGACGTCATCTTGACCGTCCATCAAGAAATACGTGGCGAGATCTCGACATTTCATGACTCACAGGTGTAAAGGTTAGAAGACATGTCTTGAGAATTCGCGAATCACGAAACCACGAGTCATTTTGGACCGTTGAATCAAGAAAGATCAAGAGCCGTCGATCTTATCACATCGCAAAATCGGTAATCGAGAGTTGGACGAGCAAAAGATTGCACTCCAAAACTCCGATACGCGATATCGTGAAATCCTGAGAGGACTTGTGAGCCGTCCATCTCAGAGGACAGGTGGCAGTAGATCCGAGAGTCGTTACATTGACATATCGGAGTTCGTGGTTTTGAAAGACCGTCGCAACAAGACTTCGAAACTCGTGAAATTGCGATACGCGAAATAGCGATAAGATCTCAGTCGTTCTTTTGTTTGGACACGCGGCGGACATCGAAGAACCTGTCGGCATTTCGGCATTCGGGGTTTCAAGTTGACAAAGAAATTGTGTCAACGGAGCATTGCAAGTTGCAATATCCCGAGGTTGAATCAGGACCGTCCATCTTGTGAGGACGCGTGGTGTAAATCCGAGGATTCAGGAAAAGTCCCGACAAGAAAAGGTCATCGGCATTTCGGGATTCGAGAGACCAAGTGGTCGCACGTTTAAGTCGCGAAATCGCGATATGCGAATCTCCGACACAATCTAGGTCGTTGACCTCAAATCAATGAGGATCGTTGATCTTTGAAATCATTTCGCCATTTCGGCAACTCAGAGATCGGGGAAACGAGGAGGAAGAGCTTGTCATCAGAACTCACGAAGTCCCGATTCACGATATCCCGATAAGATTTGGACCGTCAGATCACAGCACGATATGGACCGTTGAAAAGTCCAAAGGTGAATTTTCGCATTTCGGCATTTTGAAAGGCAAACAATGGGAAAATCCTGTAGTGCTTTAAAAGAAAGACGTGTGGTCACATTGCAAGGAGACCAAGGGCCAATTCAAGCCCGATAAGCTCCCATCGGCCATCGGAAAATCGACATTTCACCGATCGGAGGTAAATATAAAATTTTCCTCTGTACTTCTGCAAAAAAAAATTAATTCAAACATCATGGCGTCGTCAAGCAATCTAGGCCCAACTTAGGGTTCGATTCTTCTTGGTAAGAATTATGAATTTTGGTCTCTTCGAATGAGGTCGTTCTTGCAAGCACAAGAGTGT
>ML793675.1:106918-149544 GCA_009831015.1 Picea engelmannii | reverse complement strand
TTTGAATAAACTGTTAGAAGTCACTTCAAATAAACTGAGGGAGGCTTAAGAAAATCATCCATTAATTCATCACTAAAGGTAGAAGAAAAATTAGTGGGACCTTGATTCATTGGTGAGATGGACGGAGCATTGAGCCGTTCAAAGCTAGTGGGACCTTGATTCACTGGTGAGATGAGAAGAGCATTAGGCCATCTACTGGGTTCCATTCTGACTGTGGTCTGCCCCACCCAAATGGCATGTCGAAAAGGGATGATGCTGAAATTGGCACATCAAAAAAGGACAAAGCCAGGATTGGCATATCAAAAGGGTTGAGGTCAGGTGCAAATTGGGTGATTTTGGCACATTAGGATCTAGATAAACCTCAGGCCCAGCACCTATACTGGAGGAAGTCCATGATGTTTGGCCGGCTGCTGATCTTGGGGTGTGTTTCTTGAATCAACTTTCTACATTAAAAACAAAAGGTGAAACAAAGATTCAGCGTGGGCATACCTTCGCACAGCCTTCGGTGATCTGGGCAAGTGTAATGAGAGCAGAATGATGTTTCCACCAAACATGATTGGCCAAATATACAGGAAGCAACTCAAAGGCAACAAGAACAATGGTGTTTCCTCCTCAAGAAATAGCCGAGCAATCCAAGCACTCTTGGCCAACACTGTAATTACTGGATTCTTGTGAAAATGCTTCTCAACATTGAGGATGATCCTATTTGGCATGCCGCCAATACTGAGGACAAGGATGCAGATGAGAGCTATCGTCATTTTTATGGTCATTGCATTCCCCACCATTCTTGGAAGACCTACAAGAAGTATCTGATACTAAAAAATTATACTTCTCAAAGGATCTGTTTTCAACTTTTCAGTTCTGCATGCAAATGCATCATTATCAACATAAGACATGTGAATTTCATTATTTAATTCTTGGGCATGGGAAGTTTCAGGCATTGCATACCATTTGTGAACCCTCGTCCAGCTTTTCTGCAACCTAAGTTTTCCAATATTTCAAATTCGCCATAAGTCTCACCTAGAAGCAGGATAAGTTTGAATTTCTCATTTTGAAGTGAAAGCCACTCTTCATCACAGTTATCATAACGAACATAATGCAACTTATTCGTTGGATCATAGCTCTTGACTGAACCATAATACCACTTATTAGCAAGTGGCCAGAAAACCGTGATTCACCTGTCCAAAATCTTGAAGGCATCCGTTACGCTGAAACACATTTCCTTGGAATACTTTCTGCCACTGGCTTTTTGTCTACGCTTCATTGCCCAGAGTGCTCTTACAGTAATCTGCTTTGCGGAGGTTATTGCGGCATTCTTAGAATCACTCGGACAACGACCTGCAAATTGAGGGATGGTGAGGAAACAACCGGTTCTGTGGTCTGTTGTGCCACTCAGACGAAAAGTGCCACAATGTCAACTAAACAGAGATGTCAACATTCTAGCCACATTTTGTTCTAAATTTGCTCCTGATTGACAACATTATTTAACCTCACATTATAGGACTGGGATGATAATGGTTTCTGAACTCTGCTTTGAAACAGTTCTCTTTCTATGTCAAGCCGTGTGGTTACTCCACTTGAGAGTGGCGTTATTTATTTCAGCTGAACATATCTGTCGATCCTCAAAGACAACGTAAAGTTATCGATGCGGCAATGACAGAATTCCCCCGGTCTTTAGCAGTTTTCTCCGTCTCAATAGGAACAAGTTGATCATCAAAAGTCGTTGCAGCTTCCCCTTCATCGTTCTTCAAAGAATGTTCAGAGTGCAAAGCACTCGCCTCGTTCTTGTTTTTCGAGCTAAAACCTTTCAAACCCGGGAAATTATGATCTGTTCTAACAGTCTCTCTGACAATTTCCAATGGCTTCACTCTAAGTGTTAACTAAAACGCTCTATGTTCGTCCGAAACCAGCAAATAAAAAAACTTTCATTTCTGAAAGATCGATTTCTGGAATTGCCTATTTGATGTTATGGATCGATTCAGAAACCCCAAAAAAAGCCCTTTAATCGAATTTGTGATTGGGTGAAGTTGCAATTTTTTTTTTAGCATTTTCGAAATCCCAGCGAAAAACATATAAGAAAAATTGCGAGAAAATAAGGAAAACCTACCGATGAAGGGAGCATTTTAGTTGACACTTAGCCCACGCGTCAATTTCATTTCTATGATAATCAATGTCTTTCCTCCACCACTATCAAATTCAAAGTACTCTCAAAATGGATACTATTGACGTGGGTAAATGAATTTTGTGAGTATGTTGCTCACCGAGGGAAAGTACTAACTTAGAACTTCCTTCCTTGAGTTGATCTATTATAATAATAATAATAATAATAATAATAATTAGGTTATTGAAAAGTCAAGGATCATAGACCTCTTTACTTTATGACTAATCAATGCATATAAGTATATCATCACAATGTTCATTGTAACATTGTGAATTCATATCCATCAATCATTATTCGATATTTTAATATACAATTGTAAAAACATTATGTCGGTCTCGCAATAAACAGAGACTATTTATTCCATTTAGTATTAGAGCCAATTTCATGACTAGTCGTGGGTTAACGCCATAGTTATTACTAGTAGTTCAAGCTACCTCCAATCAATGGAAATTCCAGACAATGCGTCATCACATCAACCATATAGTCGTATAATTTCTATACTCTAAACATCAGCGGTACAACCAATACGCTCAACTATCATAATTGTTGTCGTCCTCTCACAATACAACCACTTACATCAACCTACCTGCAATTCTTGAACCATACATTATTCCATTGGAAATTTGTATATTGTCTTCTTAGTCGATGTACCCTAGCATATGCCACTACCTTCTACCTTCTGTACACCCAATTTTTAGTCCACATGACTTTTCCCTAAGTCATGCCCCCTCAAATCTTTCAAAAAAAAAATTTAACTTTGGAATTTATATACCAAAGTCTACTTACTTTATAAGGTGAATGAATTAAAATAAATTAAACTTTATATAACAGGTTATATACAGGTTATATAACATGTTATATTATTTATATACATATTATATAACAGATTATATTATATACATATTATATACCACCTTAGTGGGCCTAATGGTTAAGAACATGTGTTTCCTCTTAAGAGGTCACGGGTTCAAATTCAGAGGGGGTAGGGTATGTATACCTTCGTAGACTTTACCAGTCAAATCGTTGGGCGGAGGGGGGTCCCTTGTCCCACAAACAAAGGGGTCTCATATACCAATTTGATGTGCTGGCTTGGTTGTGACCTTAAAAATAGATTATTATTATTATTATTATAAAATAAAAATAAAAAAGTGGATTCTATGAAGGAAAAAACAACACCAAAATGGTTAACAATGATGAATTATATGAAGATGTTACTCATTGTAGAGATGAGGTCAATAGTGTAAGGCATTGCTTTGGTAACATTGAGAATGGACAAAAAGAATTAAGGGGAAAATCGACAAATTAAACAGGGATAGAACTAACAAGATAATAGAAGTTCACAACAATGATGGAAAGACTTAATACGAGGTAACAATAAAATGGACAAAGCATCAAGGATAACTTGTGAGCATAGAGAAAGGATTGATTGACTCACTAAACGACGAGATGAGTTAACAACAATACCCTTAACTCAAAAAAATCCACTAATAATGTAGAACTCGTCGACCACAAATCATGAAATAAATTAGGGTATAACAAGTCAACCCAATAACGATTATGGCTTGGTGACTAGTGTTAGCTTTTATAGCTCGGGAGGTACTCCGCATGTTTGTCTTGTATGTGGAAGTAGTCTTATATTTACACTACTAGACACTTGACTTTGTAATGGGTTTTTATAAAGTTGTAATAAAGTGGTTCTTTTATGTAAGTGACTTTTTAATAAAGTGTACCTTCTAATATCAAAGTGACTTTATTTTATAAAGTGCATTTATGTTATAAAGTGAAATTGTACTTTAATATTTAAGTGATTTATTTTGGACGAAATGAATCATGTCTCTTAATCATGTAAAGGCAAGATTAGATCTTGGCCTTTGGATTTAGGGATGGGGAAGGTGAAAAGACACTTGGAAGGTGAAAGGTCATTTTCGAATTATAAGAGAATGCATTGGGTAGTGTGCAAGACACAATGAGAATAAGAGATTGAGAGATTTCCGAAAGATCTTTGAGGAGGAGAGGAAAGGGCAGCAAGCTGGGCACATTTCCCAAGAGAACTTGGGCACATTTCCCATGTAAAAACTATGTTTTGTGAGTGCTTAAATTTATTGTTGTGTAGGAGGTCGTACTATATGGATTTGTATAGTCCGTACAACAGAGAAGTGGGCATGTTTTTCAAGGAAATGAAGGCACGAAAATCGAGGCAACTTGAGGATATTTGTTTTTGAAGGGAAGCCGTATAGAACAGTTCGTACAACAACAGATTGGCATGATTTTCAAGGTGTTGTTTTTTTGGGTGGGTCGTACAACAGTATGGAATTGGCACATTTTTCAAGGCAGATTTTTGGAGGAACAATTTGGGTGTTGTAAGTGGCTTTCTCTTAGCTGTAAATGCAATCTTGTTGTTGATATATATTTTTTGAAGCTAATAATATCTCTCTCTCTCTTTGGGTTTCCCCACATTGGGGTTTTCTCTGGCTAGTTGCCTAAATTTCTAAGTATTACATGGATGTGTGATTGTTGTTCATTGTGTTTATTTCGCTGCAAAAGTGCTTGGCAATATGTATTTCTGCTCATAATATTTTATGAATGTGGGTTTATACATTTCAAAGTTCATAGATGTTAGTTATCTCTAGGTTGCTAAGTGTATGACAGAATATAGTGCATGTTGATTTTGTCATTAAATTTCTACATGGTATAAGAGCTTGGGCTCTAAGTGACAATGGGAAGTGAGATTTTTGGGAAGGTTTGAAAGGGGGAAACTTGATGGTGTGTTTTTCATTGAACAGTTGATAGGGATATTGTTGTTTGCATTAGGTATGAGGACTGATTGGATGGGATTTCCAACTATTTGCAATGGAAAGTCATGATGTCGATTATTCTTAGAGAGAACAAAATTTGGAGCTTTGTCAGCACCATAGTTGTTGTTCCATCAACAGACCCTATAGATTTGGATTTACATTAGGTAAATGAGGCCAAAGCTCAGAGGATTATTCTGGATGGGGTGAAGGACTACCTTATCCATCACTTGGCTGAGAAGTAGACAACCAAAGAGATGTGGGATGCACTTAAAAACTTGTATGAGGCGAAGAATGAAAACTAGAAGATGGCTTTGAAGGATAAACTGCATGATACCAAGATGGGTAAGGGAGAGAGTGTGTCTTCTTATCTTACTTGGGTATCTCAAGTGAAAGATGAGTTGGTTGCAGTTGGTGAGGTCATATTGGATTCAGAGTTGGTGAGGATAGCCTTGAAAGGCTTCACCAAGGAATGAGAAGTCTTCGTGAAATGTGTCGTGGGTCATGAGCATCTTTGTTAGGGACCTAACCCCTCACGTAGGTAGAATAATATATTTCCATGTAATAAAGGTCAATATTAATAAGGCCTAGAAATAAGGAAGAATAAGTCAATTGTAAGAAGACCTAATAGAAGCTTCCACTTCTAGAAGGATCTTCCTCTAGATTGTTCTTTTCATAGACATATTTAGTATAAATAGGAGTCGAGGGTATGAGAAGTTATGTCTTGGATATTATTGTAATAGAGCTCTGTTGATCCAGGTGGATATTGGTGGCCACCTGCCTATTCCACTTGGACCCCCACCATTGTTTCTTTCAGTTTTTCAGTTTCCTTAATTGTAGCACAATTTACTATTTTTGGCAGTTTTTCGGGTCCTAAACTTCCGGAGCCATTTTGAGGCCCTAAAAGATGTTTGTTGGGAATGGTCCTTTCGAAAAATACCATTTTTGCCAACTATTGTAGTCCCCGGATAGATATTTCTAATGATGTATCGTATACGTCAAACGAAGATAGTATGCAAAATTTATGACCCCGAAAAATTGATGTACCAATTTGCCCTGACGAGGCCCATATTCTAGCGTTTCATCTCCTAGCATTAGGTTTTTTGGATGTATAGGGTTTCCATTGTTTCTCAATAATAGATAGGCCTTCGAGCCTCATTGGAACACAGAGTTTAGAGGCCTGTAGCCGCCACATCTCTTCTCATAGATAAGCTACCAACGCCCTAGCTAGTTTATTTCTATTTTGTTTGTAAACAAATTTCAGTTCTTTGATATTAATGAAATGAAGTGTTATTTCTGCTGCATCTTTGTATTCATGGTTATTTGTGTATTATGTTGCGTTCTTGCATAAACCCGGATCAGTGGTATCGGAGCGGTCTGCTCTTTCTCGATCCTTCTTTGCATGTCCCCAACGAGGTCGGGGTATAAGGAGTTAGGGCTCAATATGGTTGAACCTTTGCAAGATCATCCTCGCAAACCCCGACAACCACCCATGGGGGACGAAAATAAATACGAGGAAGCAAGAGATCCTATCAAAATATTTCTCGAGGAGGCCCTTGAAAAACAAGGAATGCGTTGATGGATAACTTCGCCCAGACCCTTCAACGATTGCCCATTGGCGGTGCATCTGCATCCAACAACCACTCTGGAGGCGCAACCCCTTTTAAGGTACAAGTAAACTTTGACATTCCCATATTTGATGGTCAAATAGATGCAGACGGTGTAGATAGATGGTTGAATCTATTAGAACGATATTTATCGGTTCATGACTTTTTCGATCGGGAGAAGATTATTTTTTCACTGCTCAAAGCCGCCCCCCATGTCAAGGACTAGTGGGAAACCTACTGTGAGAAAAAGGACACGGAGGAACCCTCCCTGTTCTCGGTCGTACCCACTTGAAATTATTTCCAAGACACCATCAAGGAATAATATTATCTCGTGGGGAGCTATGAGGACAAGTACCCTAGAAAGGTGCCCCCAAACCAGAGAACAAAGGACAAAGCCAAGACATGCAGCTCAAGACAACTTGCCAAAGCCACAAGAAAAGAACAACACCACGAAGCCGAAGAAGGACACGCCATCAAGGAATAATATTATCTCGTGGGGAACTATGAGGACAAGTACATACAATGGAGTATGTTGCAACAACAAAGGGATCAAGATGTGCATGAGGTGACGAATCTATTCCATACTTTGCGCACAAAGTTGGGTATCAAAGATTCAAAGAAACATTTGGTGTTGAAGTATTGCAGTTGTCTACACATATACATTCGGGAGGAAATGGAGTTCCTTGACATCTCCTCACTTGATATGACATACGGTATGCTGCAAAGATTTAGCATAAATTCAAACAGAAGAAGCGAGACTTTAGATTTGCGAATCAAAAGAAAGTGAAAGGTGCCCCCAAACCGCAGAACAAAGGACAAATCCAAGGCATGGTGACTCAAGACAACCTGCCAAAGCCGCAAGCAAAGAACAACACCGTGAAGACAAAGAAGGACACGAGAAAGTGGTGTGAGTTCCATAAAAGCTCCACTCACAACATAAGTGAGTGTAGGGGCAAACAGTCACTGGTGGCCCAGATGAGGGATTCTGAATCAGATGCATGCTCCGACACTGAATCACAACCTGAGAAGGGGAATGACAGAGGGAAGAAGATTATCGATGCGGATCCCAACACCACCATTTCCACCATGAAGATCCAAAAGGAAGAACCGAAAGATCCAGAGGAGGAGGATCAATTCCCAGATATGGATAAAGGGTTCCCTGCTACAACTCATCGTCGACAGTGGGAGAAAAAAGAACCTCATTTCAACAGAGTTCATGAAGAAATTGGGATTTCCAACCACAACACACCCACAGTCATACACAATCAGGAGGATTCACCAAGGATAGGATCTTCGCGTCAGCAAGCAATCTCACCTTCCCTACATCATCAAGCCCTTCACCGATGAGGTATTATGTGACATTGATCCTCTTGATGTTTGTGATGTATTATTAGCCCAACCATACTTGTGGAAGCAAGATGTTGTGTATGAGTCCCGACCTCACGCTGCTATTTTGCCTTGGGAAATAAGTTGTACAGGATACAAGAGGTACCACCGCCCGTCACTATCTCTTTGGTTACTGCAAAACAATGCAGTAAGCTCATTTCCAAAACCGGGAAATTTGTTTTCCTAATGATCTTCCCTCAGGGAAAGAAGAAGAATATGGCCATGACTTCCAGACAGGGCTCCTCCACATGACAACAATGAATGGACAAGGTTGTGGAGGAGTACCGGGACATATTCACCTCACCCGCAGGGGTGCCTCTGCACTGTCAGGTCAAGCACCCCATTGATCTGACCCCAGTTGTGTCGTTGCCCAATGGATCGATCTATCGATTCTCTTTTTAGAAGAACGATGAAATCAAGTGACAGATTCAGGATATGCTGCAGAAAGGTCACATCCAGCCAAGTTCATCACCTTGTGGGATCTTGATCGTGTTGGTGCAGAAGAAGGATGGTATGCTATTGGGGCAGTTCTTACTCAATAGGGGCATCCAATGACATATCACAATGCGACATAGTCCAGAAATATCCCACTTATGACAAAGAAATGTATTCCATTGTGCAGGCTTGCCGATAGTGGAAGCATTACATTTTGGGGAAGGAAACGATCATCCACATAGAACACTGACCCCTACAATTCATATAGACACAAGGGATGTTGCAGAATGATCACCATCAAAAGTGGTCCACATATTTGCAACAACTTCATTTGAACATCAAGTACAAGAAGGGTAGTACCAATAATGTTGCAGACTGCCTCAATCGACCACCGATCGTGGCGATAACCACCATGCTCAACTCTTGTGGGCACAAGACTTCTAATTGGCCACTTCTCTACAAGAGCGATCTAGATTTTGGCCACACATACAAGATGCTCTTGGAGGGTAACCAAGTTCCAAATTTTCACCTCCAAAATGCACTACTATGTCACCTGGGACACCTTTTTGTTCCTTCAAGTGAGCGTGCCAAGATGATTTGGGAAGCGCACTATAGTTGTGTCGCTGGGCATTTCAGGGTTGAGAAAATAGTGGAAGTACTGCAAAATTATTTCTATTGGCCAAACCTTCGACAGGATGTTGGGAAGTACATCAGATCCCGCATTGCCTGCACCATTGCCAAACTGACCATCAAGAAACAAGGCCTCTATACTCCGCTGCCTACCCCTAGTTGACCTTGGGAATACATCTCCATGGATTACATGTCGGGCCTTCCTTCTACTAAGAATTTCAATGATTGTGTTTTCGTGGTCGTCGACAGATTCTCGAAGATGGCCATTATGGTGGCCTGCAAGAAGAATACCATAGAAGAAGCCACTGCTAAACTCTTCTTTGAATGAGTGTGGGTACACTTCGGATCCCACAGTCTATCATCTTAGATCAGGACAATTCCTCAATGCATTTTGGTCCAACCTCTAGTCAATGTTGGACACCAAGCTCACCAAGTCCACAACTTTCCATCCCCAAACTGATGGCCAGACAGAGGTTGTCAATAGGATGATCGTACACATTTTGCACATGTACAACTCAAAGCATCCACGCACATGGGATGAGAGATTATCCTATGTACAACATAGCTATAACCAGGCCTTCCAAAACTCAACCGACCACAACCCCTTTCAGGTGGGTTTGGGAATCCAACCAATATGTCTCATTAACGTAGCCATACCATTTGCAGCTACTTAGGTTGATTCGAATCATGTCCAGTCTGAAGCTGCTAAGGAGAACAACTTCATTGAGCACATTTAGCACATTCTCCAATAGGTTCATGACATATTGGACAGAGCCAATGCTAAGTACAAGGAGAGACATGATCAACATCAGGTGCAACACAACTTCTAGGTTGGCGACAAAATGTAGCTACATTTGCAAAAGGAGCACCTTGTTGGACCCCACCGCAAGCTTCACCTGCTCCGATATGGTTCATACACCATCACCAAGGCTATAGGGGACAATGAATTTGAGATCAGTATACCACCATTCCTTGCTCTACACCCAATGTTCAATGTGGACCACCTTCGACCTTAATTTCCACCTCTACTGGACACATCCGACATGGTAGAACAACTCACACCAACAGAGTTAAAACCAGACTGCATGGAACAAGCCACAACTGATCGGATTATGGAAACACAGATCAAGAACACCCACTAGTAGAGGATCCATCTATATCGAGTTTTCAAAGCATGCCAACTCCTTCACTAGGGCAAGTGGCTCACCAAGGACCAAGTTCAATAGAAGTTTCCTCATCTCATGGAGGAACTCAAAACAATGGGGACCATTGCTTCCTAAGGGGGGAGGAATGATCCAGGTGGATATTGGTGGCTAGTGGCCTATTCCACTTGGACCCCCACCATTGTTTCTTTCAGTTTTTCAGTTTCCTTAATTGTAGCACAATTTACTATTTTTGGCAGTTTTTCGGGTCCTGAAATTTGGGAGACATTTTGAGGCCCTAAATGACGTTTTTTGGGCATGGTCAGATCATTAAGGATTCTTTCAACTAATTATTGTATTCCTCAGATAGATATTTATAACAATGTATCATATGCATCAAACAGAGATAGTATGCAAAATTTACGACCCCGGGAAATTGATGTACCAATCTGCCTCAACGGGGCCCATATTCTGGTGTTTCATCTCCTAGGGTTAGGTTTTTTGGATGTTTAGGGTATCCATTGTTTCTCAATAATAGATAGGCCTTCGAGCCTCATTGGAACATGAATTTTATAGGCCTGTAACCGCCACATCTCTTCTCAGAGATAACCTACCAGCACCCTAGCTAGTTTATTTCTATTCTGTCTGTAAACAAATTTCAGTTCTTTGATATTAATGAAATGATGTGTTATTTCCGCTGCATATTTGTATTCATGGTTATTTGTGTATTCTGTTGCGTTCCTTCATAAACCCAGATCACTGGTATCAGAGTGGTCTTCTCTTTCTCGATCCTTATTTGCATGTCCCCAATGAGGTTGGGGTATAAGGAGTTAGGGCTCGATCTGGTTGAACCTTTGAAAGATCAGCCTCGCAAACCCTGATGTCCGCCCATGGGGGACGAAAAGAAAGACGAGGGAGCAGGATATCCTATCAAAATATTTCTCAAGGAGGCCCTTGAAAAACGAAGGAACATGATGATGGATAACTTCGCCCAAATCCTTGAACAATTGCCCATTGGCAGCGCATATGCATCCAACAACCACTCTGGAGGTGCAACCCCTTTTAAGGTACAAGTAAACTTTGACATTCCCATATTTGATGGTCAAATCGATGCATATGTCATAGATAGATGGTTGAATCTATTAGAATGATATTTCTCAGTTCATGACTTTTTCGACCGGGAGAAGATTATTTTTTCATTGCTCAAAGTTGCCCCCCATGTCAAGGACTGGTGGGAAACCTATTATGAGAAAAAGGGCAAGGAGGAACCCTCCATGTTCTCGTTCGTGCCCACTTGGAATTCTTTCTGAGACACCATCAAGGAACAATATTATCTTGTGCGGAGCTATGAGGACAAGTACATACAATGGACTACGTTGCGACAACAAAGGAATCAAGATGTGCATGAGATGACGAATCTATTCCATACCCTGCGCACAAAGTTGGGTATCAAAGATTCAAAGAAACATTTGGTGTTGAAGTACTGTAGTTGTCTACACAGATACATTCGAGAGGAAATTCAAACAGAAGAAGCGAGATTCCTTGACATCTCCTCACTTGGTACAACATACTGCTATGCTGCCAAGATTGAGAAGAAATTCAAACAGAAGAAGCGAGACATTGGATCTACGAATCAAAAGAAAGCGAAAGGTTCCCCCAAACCACAGAACAAAGGACAAAGCCAAGGTATGGCGTCTCAAGATAGTCTGTCAAGCCTCAAGCAAAGAACAACACTGCGAAGCTGAAGAAGGACACGGGAAAGTGGTGTGAGTTCCATAATATCTCCACTCACAACACAAGTGAGTGTTGGGCCAAACAGTCACTAGTGGCCAAGATGAGGGCTTCGGAATCAGATGCATGCTCTGAAACTGAATCAGAACCCAAGAAGGGGAATGAAAAATGGAAGTATATTATCAATGTGGAGCCCAACACCACCATTTCCACCACAAAGATGAAAAATGAAGAACTGAAAAATCTAGAGGAGGAGGAGCGTCTCTTCCACTCCCAGATGTGGGTAAAGGGTTCCCCGCTACAGTTCATTGTCAACAGCGAGAGCCAAAAGAACCTCATTTTAGTAGAGGTCATGAAGTGGTTGGCATTGCCGACCATAGCACACCCACAACCGTACACCATCGGGTGGCTTCACTAAGGAATGGATCTCCGCGTTAGCCAACAATGTCACATTTTCTATAACATCAAGCCTTCACCGATGATGTATTATGTGACATTACTCCTCTTGATGTTTGTGATGTATTATTAGGCCAACCATACTTGTGGAAGCGGCATGTTGTGCATGAGTCTCGGCCTCACACTGTTATTTTTAACTTGGGAAATAATTTGTACAGGATACCAGAGATACCACTACATGTCGCTATCTCTTTGGTTACTGCAAAACAATGCCGTAATCTCTTTTCGAAAATCGAGAATTTTTTTTTCCTCATGATCTTCCCTCAGCACAAGAAGAAGGTTTTCGCCACGACCTCCAGACATGGCTCCTTCGATTGAAAACAATGAATGGACAAGGTCATGGAGGAGTACCGAGACATCTTCACCTCACCCATAGAGGTGCTTCTACACTGTCAGGTCAAGCACCCCATTGATCTGACCCCCGATGCTCCGCTGCCCAATGAACCGATCTATCGATGCTCTGTTATGGAGAATGATGAAATCAAGTGACAGATTCAAAATATGCTATAGAAATGTCACATCCAGCCAATTTCATTGCCTTGTGGGAGCCCAATTGTGTTGGTGTAGAAGAAGGATGGGACTTGGAGACTCTATATTGACTATCGAGCGCTAAACAAGATCACCATATGGAATAGGTATCTGATCCCATGCATTGATAACCTTCTTTACCAACTCAAATGGGTGAAATATTTCAGCAATATCGACTTGAAGTCTGGGTATCACTAGGTACCAATCGAATCGTCTGATGTGTGGAAGACTTCCTTCAAAGCCAAGGAGGGCCTTTTTGAATGGTTGGTCATGCCTTTCGGGATGATGAATCCTCCCACAACCTTCATGAGGATGATGGACGACATCTTGCATCCATTCACCAACTCATTTGTAGTAGTGTACTTGGATGGCATCCTGATATTCAACCAGACTTGGGAAGAGCACCTCCACCACATCCGACATGTCCTCCAACCATTGCAGAAACACAAGTTGTGTGCCAATTTGGAGAAGTGCACTTTTGGCATGACCCAGGTTTAGTATATGGGATACATTATTGATGAGTGTGGGGTATATGTGGATCCAACCAAGATCTAATTCATCCTATATTGGCCAGCCCTGACCACTCTAACAGACCATCGCAACTTTTTGGGTCTTGCTAATTTCTACCGCCAGTTCATGTTGGGATTCTCTCATATCACTTGGCCCTTGAGTCAAGTCACCAAGGGAGGAGCGAAAGAAAAATTATTCTGGTCGGAATCTCAATAGAAGGTGTTTGCATACTACCTCATCTAACCACCGATCATCGTGATAACCACCATGCTCAACTCTTGTGGGCACGAGACTTCTGAATGGTCACTTCTCTACAAGAGTGATCCAAATTTCGTCCACAAATACAAGATGCTCTTGGAGGGTAACCGAGTTCCAAATTTTCACCTCTTGGATGCACTACTATGTCATCTGGGACACCTTTGTGTTCCTTCAAGCGAGCGTGCCAAGATTATTTGGGAAGCACACTATAATCGTGTCGTTTGATATTTTAGGTTCGATAAAACAGTGGCAGTTCTTGAAAACTATTTCTATTTGCCAACCCTTCAACAAGATGTCAGGAAGTACATCAGATCCTGCACTGCCTGTTCCATTGCCAAACCGACCATCAAGAAGCAAGGATTATATACTTCGTTGCCCACCCCTAGTCGACCTTGGAATCCATCTCCATGGAATACATGTCAAGACTTCCTTCTACTAAGAATGGAAACGACTATGTTTTCATGGTCATCGACAGATTCTCAAAGATGGCCATTATGGTGGCCTACAAAGAATATCACAGCAGAAACCACTGCTAAACTCTTCTTTGAATGAGTGTAGTTACACTTTGGGATCCCACATTCTATCATCTTAGATCAGGATAGCAGGGGCCTCTAGTCAATGCTAGACACCAAGCTCACCAAGTCCACAGATTTCCATCCCCAAACTGATGGCCAGACAGAGGTCGTTAACAGGATGATCGTACACATTTTGCACATGTACAACTCAAAGCTTCCATGCACATTGGATGAGAGCCTCCCCTATGTAAAACATATCTATAACTGGTCCCTCCAAAGCTCAACTGACCACAACCCTTTTCAGCTGGGTTTGGGATTCCAGACACTATGTCCCATTGACGTAGCCATACCATTTGAATCTACTCAGGATGATTCGGCTCATGTCCAATCTGAAGTTTCCAAGGCGAACAACTTCATTGAGAACATTCATCACATTCGCCAATAGGTTCATGACATATTGGAGAGAGCCAATGCTAAGTACAAGCCGCGGCATGATCAACATCGAGTGCAACACAACTTCTAGGTGGGCGACAAAGTGTGTCTACATTTGCAGAAGGAGCATTTCGCTAGACCCCACCGCAAGCTTCACCTACTCCAATATGGGATATACACCATCACCAAGGCTATAGGAGACAATGCATTCGAGCTCAGTATCCCACCATTCCTTAGTCTGCACACAATGTTCAATGTGTACCGCCTTCGACCTTACTTTCCACCTCTAGTGGACACATACGACATGGAAAAACAACTCACACAGACAAAGTTAAACCCAGAATGCATGGAACAAGCCAAAAATTATTATATTATGGACACACAGATCAAGAACACCCACCAGCAGAGGATCCAGCTATATCGAGTTGTCAAAGAAGGCCAACTCCTTCACCAAGCCAAGTGGCTCACCAGGGACCAAGTGCAATAGAAGTTTCCTCATCTCATGGAGGAACTCAACGCAATGGGGACCATTGCTTCCTAAGGGGGGAGGAATGATCTAGGTGGATATTGGTGTCCACCCACCTATTCCACTTGTACCCCCACCATTGTTTCTTTTAGTTTCCTTAATTGTAGCACAATTTACTATTTTTGGCAGTTTTTCGGGTCCTGAACTTCCGGAGTCGTTTTGAGGCCCTAAACGACGTTTATTAGGCATGACCTTCGAGAAATATTTCATCTAAATATTGTATTCCTCGTATAGATCTATCTAACGATGTATCATATGCATAATATGGAGATAGTATGAAAAATTTACGACCCCAAGAAATCAATGTACCAATTTTCTCCAACGGGCCCCATATTCTGGCGTTTCATCTCCTAGGGTTATGTTTTTTGGATCTTTAGGGTTTCCATTATTTCTCAATAATAGATAGGACTTCGAGCCTCATTGTAACACAGATTTCAGAGGCCTGTAGCTGTCACATCTCTTCTCAGAGATAAGCTACCAGCGCCCTAGCTAGTTTATTTCTATTTTGTCTATAAACAAAATTATGTTCTTTGATATTAATGGAATGAAGTGTTATTTTCGTTGCATCCTTGTATTCATGGTTATTTGTGTATTCTGTTACGTTCTTGCATAAACACAGATCGGTGGTATCGGAGTGGTCTTCTCTTTCTTGATCCTTATTTGCATGTCCCTAACAAGGTTGGGGTATAAGGAGTTAGGGCTCGATCTGGTTTAACATTTGCAAGATCATGCTCGCAAACCTCGATGGCCTCCCATGGGGGACGAAAAGAAAGACCAGGGAGCATGAGATCCTATAAAAATATTTCTCGAGAAGGCCCTTGAAAAAAAAAGGAACACGATGATGGATAACTTCTCCCAGATCATTCAATGATTTCCCACTAGCGGCGCATCTGCATCCAACATCCAGTCTGGAGGCACAATCCCTTTTAAGGTACAAGTACATTTTTTACATTCCCATATTTGATGGTCAAATAGATGCATATGAGGTAGATAGATGGTTGAATCTATTAGAATTTTATTTCTCGGTTCATGACTTTTCCAACCGGGAGAAGATTATTTTTTCACTGCTCAAAGCCGCCCCCCATGTCAAGGATTGGTGGGAAACCTACCATGAGAAAAAAGATGAGGAGGAACCCTCCTTCTTCTTGACCCTACCCACTTGGAATTCTTTCCAAGACACCATCAAGGAACAATATTATCCCATGGGGAGATTTTAGGGCAAGTACATACAATGGACTACGTTGCGACAACAAAGGGATCAAGATGTGCATGAGTCGACGAATCTATTCCATACACTGCGCACAAAGTTGGGTATCAAAGATTTGGAGAAACATTTGGTGTTAAAGTGTCGTAGTTGTCTACAGATATACATTTGGGAGGAAATGGAGTTCCTCGACATATCCTCACTTGGTACGACATACTGGTATTCTGCCAAGATTGAGCAAAAATTCAAACAGAAGAAGCGATACTTTGGATCTGCGAATCAAAAGCAAGCGAAAGGTGCCCCCAAATCGCATAACAAAGGACAAATCCAATGCATGGCTTCTCAAGACAACCTGACAAATATGCAAGAAAAGAACAACACAGTGAAGCCAAAGAAGGACACAAGAAAGTGGTGTGAGTTCCATAATAGCTCAACTCACAACACAAGTGAGTGTCGGGCCAAACAGTCATTGGTTTTCGAGATGAGGGCTTCTGAACTAGATGCATGCTCCGACACTGAATCAAAACCTGAGAATGGGAATGACAGAGGGAAGTATATTTTCAATGTGGAGCCAAATTCCATTGTTGCTACCACAAAGATCCAAAAGGAAGAACTGGAAGATCCAGAGGAGGAGGAGCGTCTCTTCCACTCCCATATGTGTGTAAAGGGTTCCCCGCTACAGTTCATCGTCGAAAGCAGGAGCCAAAAGAACCTCATTTCATAAGAGGTCATGAAGCGGTTGGGCTTGCCAACCAAAACACACCCACAACCGTACACCATTGGATGGCTTAACCAAGGATATGATCTCTGTGTCAGTCAGCAATGTCTCCTTCCCTACAGCATCAAGCCCTTCATCGATGAGGTATTATGTGACATTGCTCCTCTTGATGTTTGTAATGTATTATTAGGCCAAACATAGTTGTGTAAGTGAAATTTTGTTTATGAGTCCCGGCCTCGCATTGTTATTTTTACCTTGGGAAATAATTTGTACAGGATACTAGAGGTACCACTGCATGTCGCTATCTCTTTGGTTACTACAAAAGAATGTAGTAAGCTCATTTCCAAAACTAGGAAATTTGTTTTCCTGATGATCCGTCCTCAGGGAAAGAAGAAGATTGTGGCCACGACCTCTAGAAAGGGCTCCTCTACATGAAAACAACAAATGGACAAGGTCGTGGAGGAGTATCGGGACATCTTCACCTCACCCGTAGGGGTGCCTCTACACTGTCAGGTCAAGCACTCCATCAATCTGACCCCAGGTGCATCACTGCCCAATGGACCAATATATTGGTGCTCTGTTATGGATAATGATGAAATCAAGCGACATATTCAGGAGCTACTGCAGAAAGGTCACATCCGACCAAGTTCATCGCCTTGTGGGAGCTTGATCATGCTGGTGCAGAAGAAGGATGGGACTTGGAGACTCTGTATTGACTATCAGGTGCTGAACAAGATCACCATTCAAAATAGGTACCTGATTCCACAGATGGATGACCTTCTGGACCAACTCAAAGGGGCAAAATATTTCAGCGAGATCGACTTGAATTTTGGGTTTCACCAGGTAGCAATCGAACCGTGTGATGTGTGGAAGACTACCTTCGAGCCAAGGAGGGCATTTTTGAATGGTTCATCATGCCTTTCGGGTTGACGCATTCTCCCACAACCTTCATGAGGCTGATGGATGACATCTTGTGGCCATTCACTAACTCATTTCTAGTAGTGCACTTGGATGGCATCCTGATATTCAGCCAGACTTGGGAAGAGAACCTCCACCACATCTGAAAGGTCCTCCAAACACTGCGAAAACACAAGTCATGTACCAATTTGGAGAAGTTCACTTTTGGCATGACCCAGGTTCATTATCTGGGATACATTATTGATGAGCGTGGGGTGCATATGGATCCATCCAAGATCCAAGTCATCCAGGATAGGCCAACCTCGACCACTCTAACAGAGCTTCACACCTTTCTAGGTCTTGCCAATTTCTACCACTGGTTTGTTTTGGGATTCTTTTATATCAATTGGCCCTTGAGTCAAGTCACCAACGGAGGAGCGAGAGAAAAATTATTTTGGTCAGAATATCAACATAAGGCATTCACATAATTGAAACATTGTGTCTGTTGTGCCCCAGTGCTCACATTACCAAACTTGTAACAACCACTTGAAATCGAGATAGATGCCTCTCACTATGTTATTGGGGAAGTTCTTATTCAATAGGGGCATTCAATTCGAAAGTATTCCACTTATGACAAAAAAATGTATTCCATTTTGCAAGCTTGCCGACAGTGGAAGCATTACATTTTGGGGAATGAAACGATCATCCACACACATGACCGAGCCCTGCAGTTCATACAGACACAAGGGAAGTTGCAGAATGATCGCCATCAGAAGTGGTCCACATATCTGCAATAGTTTCATTTGAACATCAAGTACAAGAAGGGAAACACCAATAATTTTGTAGACTACCTCAACTGACCATTGATCCTGACAATAACCACCGTGCTCAACTCTTGTGGGCACGAGACTTCTGATTGGATGCTTCTCTACAAGAGTGATCTATATTTTGGCCACACATACAAGACGCTCTTGGAGGATAACCAAGTTCCAAATTTTCACCTCCATGATGCACTACTATGTCACCTGGGACACCTTTGTGTTCCTTTAATCGAGGTTGTCAAGATGATTTGGTAAGCGCACTATAGTCGGGTCACTGGGCATTTCAGGGTCGAGAAAATAGTGGTACTACTGCAAAACTATTTCTATTGGCCAAACCTTCAACAGGATGTTAGGAAGTACATCAAATCCTTCACTGCCTGTGCCATTGACAAACCTGCCATCAAGAAGAAAGGCCTCTATACTTTGTTGCCTACCCCTATTCAACCTTGGGAATCCATCTCCATGGATTACATGTTGGGCCTTCCTTCTACTAAGAATGACAATGATTGTGTTTTCATGGTCATCGACAGATTCTCTAAGATTGCCATTATGGCGTCCAACAAGAAGAATTTCATAGCAGAAGCCACTGCTAAACTCTTCTTTGAACAAATGTGGGTACACTTTGAGATCCCACAGTTTATCATCTCATATCAGGACAACAAGTTCCTCAGTACATTTTGGTCCAGCCTATGGTCAATGTTGGACACCAAGCTCACCAAGTCCACAGATTTCCATCCCCAAACTGATGGCCAGACATAGGTCGTCAACAAGTTGATCGTACACATTTTGCACATTTACAACTAAAAGTATCCACTCAAATGGGATGAGATCCTCCCCTATGTACAACAGAGCTATAATCAGGCCCTCCATAACTCAACCAACCACAACCCCTTTCAGGTGGGTTTGGGATTCAGCCACTATGTCCCATTTACATAGCCATACCTTTTGGAGCTACTTAGGCTGATTCGACTCATGTCCAGTCTGAAGTTCCCAAGGAAAACAACTTCATTGAGAACATTCAACAAATTCACCAACAGGTTCATGGCATATTGGACAAAGCCATTTCTAAGTACAAGCAGTGACATGATCAACATCGGGTGCCACAAAACTTCCAGGTGGGGACAATGTGTGGGTAGATTTGCAGAAGGAGCGCCTTGTTGGACCCCACCACAAGCTTCGCTCTCTCTGATATGGTCCATACACCATCACCAAGGCTGTAGGGTACAGTACCTTCGAGCTCAGTATTCCACCATTCCTTGGTCTGCACCCAGTGTTTAATGTGGGCCGCCTTCGGCCTTACTTTCCACCTCTACTAGACACATCCGACATGGCAGAACAACTCACACCAACACAGTTAAACCCAGACTGCATGGAACAAGCCACAATTGATCATATTATGGACAGATAGATCAAGAACATCTGCCAGCAGAGGATCCAGCTATATCAAGTTGTCAAAGCAGGCCAAATCCTTCACTAGGGCAAGTGGCTCACTAGGGACCAAGTTCAGCAGAAGTTTCCTCATCTCACGGAGGAACTCGATGCAATGGGGACCATTGCTTCCTAAGGGGGGAGGAATGATCCAGGTGGATATTTGTGGCCACCCGCCTATTCCACTTGGACCCCCACCATTATTTCTTTCAATTTCCTTAATTGTAGCACAACTTACTATTTTTGGCAGTTTTTCGGGTCCTGAACTTCTGAAGCCATTTTGAGGCCCTAAACGACGTTTCTTGGGCAAGGTCCAAACAAAAATTAACAACACAATATTGTATTCCTAGGATATATCTTTCTAACGATGTATCATATGCATCAAACAGAGATAGGATGCAAAAGTTACGACCCCGGGAAATTGATGTACCAATTTGCCCCGACTGGGCCCATATTCTGGTATTTCATCTCCTAGGGTTAGGTTTTTGGGATGTTTAGGGTTTCCATTGTTTCTCAATAATATATAGGCCTTTGAGCCTCATTAGAACACATAGTTCAAAGGCCTGTAGCTGTGACATCTCTTCTTAGAGATAAGCTACTGACACCCTAGCTAGTTTATTTCTATTCCGTCTGTAAACAAATTTCATTTCTTTGATATTAATGAAATAAAGTGTTATTTCCGTTGCATCTTTGTATTCATGGTTATTTGTGTATTCAGTTGCGTTCCCGCATAGACCCGGATCAGTGGTATTAGAGTCGTCTTCTCTTTCTCAATCCTTCTTTGCATGTCCCTAATGAGGTCGGGGTATAAGGAGTTAGGGCTTGATCTGGTTGAACCTTTGCAAGATCAGCCTCGCAAACCCCAGCGACCGCCCATGCAGGACGAAAAGAAAGACTAGCTGGGAGTAGGATATCCTATCAGAATATTGCTCGAGGAGGCCCTTTAAAAACAAAGGAACACGATGATGGATAACTTCGCTGAGATCCTTCAACGATTTCCCACTGGCGGCGCATCTGCATCCAACAACCACTCTGGAGGCGCAACCCCTTTTAAGGTACAAGTAAACTTTGACATTTCCATATTTGATGGTCAAATAGATGTAGACGTCGTAGATAGATGGTTGAATCTATTATAATGATATTTCTTGGTTCATGACTTTTCTGATCGGGAGAAGATTATTTTTTCACTGCTCAAAGTCGCCCCCCATGTCAAGGATTGGTGGGAAACCTACTGTGAGAAAAAGGACGAGGAGGAACCCTCCCTGTTCTTGGTCGTACCCACTTGGAATTATTTTTGAGACACCATCAAGGAACAATATTATCCTGTGGTGAGCTATGAGGACAAGTACAAATAATGGAGTACACTGCGACAACAAAGGGATCAAGATGTGCATGATGTGACAAATCTAATCCATTCTTTGTGCACAAAGTTGGGTATCAAAGATTCAAAGAAACATTTGGTGTTGAAGTACCGTATTTGTCTACACATATACATTTGGGAGGAAATGGAGTTCCTCAACATCTCTTCACTTGGTACGACATACGGTATGCTGCCAAGATTTAGTAGAAATTCAAACAAAAGAAGCGAGACTTTGGATATGTGAATCAAAAGCAAGCGAAAGGTGCCCCCAAATCGCAGAACAAAGGGAAAATCCAAGGCATGGCGACTCAATACAACCTGCCAAAGCCGCAAGAAAATAACAACATCGCGAAGCCAAAGAAGGACACAAGAAAGTGGTGTGAGTTCCATAAGAGCTCCACTCACAACACAAGTGAGTATCGGGCCAAACAGTCACTGGTGGACAAGATGAGGACTTTTGAATCAAATGCATGTTCCAACACTGAATCACAACCCAAGAAGAGGAATGACATAGGGAATCAGATTATCAATGTAGAGCCCAATGCTACCGTTTCCACCACAAAGATCCAAAAGGAAGAACCAAAATATCCAGAGGAGGAGGAGTGTCTCTTCCACTCCTAGATGTGGGTAAAGGGTTCCTCGCAACAGTTCATCATCGACAGTGGCAGCCAAAAGAACCTCATTTCAATAGAGGTCGTGAAGCTATTGGGCTTGCCGACCACAACACACCCACAAATGTACACCATCAGGTGGCTTCACCAAGGACGGGATCTCCACATAAACCATCAATGCTCCCACAACCTTCATGATTTTGATGGATGAAATCTTGTGACCATTCACCAACTCATTTGTAGTAGTGTACTTGGATGGAGTCCTGATCTTGAGCTAGACTTGGGAAGAGCACCTCCACCACATCCGACAGGTCCTCCAAACACTGCGAAAACACAAGTTGTGTGCCAATTCGAAGAAGTGCACTTTTGTCATGAGCCAGGTTCAGTATCTGGGATACATTATTGATGAGTGTGGGGTGCATGTGGATCCAACTTGTTATCCCCATTTTTTTGGGATAACTAGGAGATCATGTCTCGAGGTCCACAGGTCCTAGACATGGAGTATCAAGAGCAGGATTGACCTAAGCATGGCCTTAGAGGGCCCCATCCTTTTCTTCTTCCATCAGTTTTGTCCTGTCAGCAACAACATCATCCATCACCATCGACTTGGTCTTGTATCAGAAGAGGTTCTTGCTCCATGAGGTAATTGGTCTAGGTATCATGGTATGTGTCACTTTTGATCATTGAAACCTTTAAATATATGCATCTGATTCCTTTTATCTCTAACAACTGCTTGGATCTTACATTATCCCACTTGACCATGCTTGGGAAAATTGACAGGATGCCCTAGAAATCCTGTGCCCATAGGTTTTGGTTTGCCAATGGGGAATTTCTGAAGAGCCATCATTCACTCCCATCATAACACCACTATTTCATCTTATCTGTCGCTCATTTATCCCATTCCCCTTGTCCGGGCATTGTGTTGACCTATTTGTAGGATTGCACCTTATATTGTGGGAACAAGGAGCTAAAGGCCCAGAAGGTAAAAGAAGTTGGTAAAAGAAAAAAGCCTAAAATGAAACCTCGAGATGCTTTGTCCAGGGATTCCTGAGAAGGAAATAAAAATCCTCTCAACAAGAAATAGGAGGGACCTGGAAAACAACAAACAACATCTAGTCAGAGGATAGGGGGTCTCATCACAAGCCAGCCTATTAGTTCATGGGTACCTAATAGAGTGACATTTCCACCATCTGGTTATCATGCCAGGGCAGTGACCTTTGGTTGCATGGCCAAGGGAAAGGGGGTCTCATCACGAGCTAGCCTTATCATCTCTGTGAAAGTACTTGTGGGTAACATTGTTAGCTCTGGTCACCATGCCAAGGTAGTGTCCTTTGGTTAGCCCTTGAATAAAAAGAAAAAGAAAATAAAAGAATAAAGAAAGAAAAAGAATAAAGGAAAAAACTGGCTTGGAAAAATGCATCCATGACAGGTACAACTCACCTTCTACAAAGGCACCCACATATAACATTATGCATCCTTGACCCTCACTGCACCCACATGTTTGGACATCCCCTAGCCACATCACCTCACTTACATGTCTTGGATGAAATCTTCCTGGAAACTTTCCTTTTCTTGTGGATACTAGCCCAATAAGACGTCTTGTCTTTTTCTCAAATCTTGTATTGCAGGTTTTTGTAATGTCTTTGATCTATTGGATGATGTATCAGGGTTTTTATGCATATGTTTAATAATATTGATGATGAGATGTGATTAACATTGCTATGATCCTGGTAACTGATGAGCCCATGGAGGGCGTAGCTTTTGATGTGCAGGACCATGCCCAATGGACAGGTACCATTTGGACCGGTACACATGGGGAGATGACCAGTTTGGACCTCCATGGGGCTGAAGAGTCGACCAGATGGATGTTGAGACCCCATTAGGGGGTAAAGACAGGATGGAGATGGATCAGGGCTTTTGCATCGAAGAGGAAGAGGACGTTCCATCATAGTCACTCTGATAGGACTAGACCTAGGGGGAATGACCCCTTTTCAGTGGAACGCTAGCCTTGGAAGGCCTAGGACATCCCCATCTTCACCATGACATCATACAACTTCATGTACACTTTTGGAGGCAGACTGGGAAGCAATGGCATGTGTGGCATGTTGGAGAGGCCCTTGGGGGCTAACATTTTTCTCCTAGATGTCTCATTTTCCCTAGAAGGGGCTAACACCTCTCTTGAAGGGGATTTTACCTTTTTTACAGCTCAGTTAGGGTTTTAATTTGACAATTTAATGTAAAAAACAATATTATGGCCTTGTCGACCTTTTTATGACCTAAAAGTTAATTAAGGTCATTGATACAGTATATATTGAGGAGTTTTGGCCTCATTTTAACATAACACATCACTCACTCAATAGTGAGGGATGATTTTAGTGCCCTATTCGGGTTATTGGCTGAACTAAGGAAGGAACACTTGTTGAAGGAGGAGATTTTTGGCATTCTATGGTGTTTTTCTTGAAGGAAGGTTTACAACTAGGGTTTGCATGATTGTTTTCTTGATGAATTGTAAGTATTTTTCTGCAAAACTTCTTGATTGAATGGTTGTAGTCTTATTTTCTTATATGTATTTATAAATTTGTTGAATCAAAACCCTAGGTGACAAGCACACAAGTAGGTCCTTGTCTCATGTCCCCTAAAGGAGAAATTTTTATCCATTGAAGAAGGAAGAAAGAGCCTTGCCATAGCTACACTCCCATTTCTTCTTCTCCCTAAGCTAGCCATACTATCCATAATTCAAGAAGGAGGAGACATCCCAGGCCTATGTTATCTACACCTAGGGTCATTCTTCTTCTAGGGTTTAGTGATAGAGCCTTGCTGTAGCAACACTCTCCCTCACTACACTCTCTTGTCTTTATTTATTCTTCATGCTAGTCATTTTTGCCAAGTTAACCTAATAAAGGAGGAGAGTGCAAAAAGCCTTGCTTTAGCAACACCAGAGTGAGCCTCTCTCCCCTAGGGATTTGATTCTGGGGCCCTGCCATAGCAGCACTTCAGAAATTTTCTTTCTAGTCCTTAGAAGTCCTCCTTCAACCCTTGTGTCCTCTATTAAATTGACTCCATAAGCCCAAAGGCATTGATCTTAGACCTACAACGTTGAAGTGAAAGTGATCAAACAAACTCTCAAACTTTTTTTCTACATTGAAACCCTGACTAACTTACTAACCCAAAGTTGTTGACGTCCCACTTGAATATCTCATCTTTATGCAACAACATCTTGTTTAAGAAGCAATTGCATGGTGATTTAGGCATTAATTGATGTTGTGTTGATTTGTTACATTGAATGCCATCTCATTTCAGTATCTATTGAGGAAGTGATATTATTTGCATTACTATATTAATAAACATTGACTTCGTCAATATTTATTGCCATAATTGCTTATTTTAATATCAGATAGTCTTATGAACTACTAACCCATTGAATTATAGATTGCATATATTGGTTTGTTGTTCCATTGTTCCAGGAAGGTGTTCTTCTTTGGGGCTTCACTTCATTATTGTTTGTTTAGCCGGGAGTATCTGTTTTTGGTGGTGACCTGTGAAGGGGGAACTTTACCTTTGTCCTTTTAACTTTTGCCTCTTCAAAAATCCAAGTTACCGGGGACGTATCCCCTGGGCCTAGCCTCCCTAAAGAGAAAGAACCTCCCCATTGTGGTGACATTGGGTGGGATAGGTTCCTGTTATGCCAGTTTGGCCTTCTGTCTTATAACCATTTGACCTAGCTACAAACTGTGCGATAACATTTTGGCACCGTTGTTGAGGAACACTGAGTCAATTCTCCTCAAACGACAAATATTTTCGGTAATCCTTGCCTCTAGAGTTTTATCTAACATGCTTACCTGGTGACTCCACTAGGGTGTTTTCCCTTATCCTTTGATAATTTTAGGCAAATTATCTGGCGACTCCACTAATTTTTTAGGGTGCCACCTTAATTTCAAAATCTGTGATATTTCCAAGTTATGGGATCATGGCACACTGGGAACAAATGTATCTGAGTATTGATTTCAAAAGTTTTCAAGGATACCCAAATTACTTTGATACAAAATGGCTAAACAACTCTCCAACATTTTTGGGGCTCCCAACTCCTCACATCGTAAATTTTTTGGAGTATTTGAGCGAGATAAAGTTGGGAGGAGAGGATGCTCTTATAAAATTGTTCTTACTCACTCTGCCATCCTTCTTACAAGATCATTTTAAGAGTTGTTGCAAGGACAGGGGTATATCATCTTTCATACACCTCATCAGTAGGTTTATAGACCTTACTAAGCCACATTGCCAAACGTATGAAGATGTCCTTCAAAACCTCATGGTAGCCTTAGACGACAAAGGATTCACCACTGAGATTGTAGAAGATCTCAGGAAGGCATATCGTGATCAATACCAAGAATACTATGATATAAAAGATGAGGTTTATGAAGACCATTATCAACCAATTGAAGAGGAGAAAGACCTCTCCCATAATCCAATAGAATGCAGTGAAGATGTAACTAGAAAGGAAGATTATGAGGATGAAGCACTAGTAACTGCTCCTCCATCCGACAAAGCTCTCCAAGATCCTATTCCACCTGCAAAAAATGAAGAAAATGAGGTAAGTTATTTTCCTCTCGAATTTTTTTATGATACCTTAGTCTATGACTCAAACAGTGAAGAAAAAATGGAGCCCTCGGACAAACTAGAAGATGATGAAGCTCCTGCACAGGAAGAAGCAAGCAAGGTGAGTTACTTCCCTTTCCAAATTTTTAATGATTCTCTATCTTATGATGTGGAAAGTGAAGAAGTTTCATATGTTTTAACCCCTTCATGTTATGATGAAGATAATGACTTTGTTGAAAATTTTGATGAATTCATACATGTCAGGAAACGTAGATGGGATATGATTGGATATGATGTCGATCCCATGTATGACATTGATGGTCCTTTACAAAAGTTGCCTTTGCATTTATCACATGAAGTTACTAATGATTTTGACATTTGGCAACAAGAACTTGACTCTATTAAGACACCTAAGGATGACTTGATGCTACGCTCTCTGATTAATTTTTGGACATACCTTGATCACTTTGATGACTATCCATCAGAGCACTTAGATTTATCCTATGAAGAAAGTTATCAACCAACGTTGTGCTTAGATATTGATAAAAATGAGGAAGTTACTTCCCTGAAGCAGGATGCTTGTGATAAGATTTTCCACCCCCCTTTGATCACTTTACCTCGCTATGTCACTAAACATGTGGTTTGGAAACATGTCCCTTATCCCAAGTCTCCTGTAAGGCAAAACCTCATTCTGTATTTTAGGGGAAAGTTGAGTGCCTCAAGAGGAAGCCTATTATCACAGTTTTCCAACCTCCCCTTTAGGAATGGTCAGTCATCCTTTCAGTTTTTGCTAATCCCTCCTCGGGCCTCAAGTTGTGAAGACGTCCAAGGTAGCCAGCATTCAGATTCCTCGATTCAGTCTCCTGAACCTTATAATTTTCACAATTCATTCCTGAGATGGATTGAGCACTCTCCTGAGAATATGCATTGGGATCACTTTTTCCCTCCTGTTAGCGATCAAATAATTCATTCTGAAATTTGTTTGAAAAATGATGCCTAATATTGCGGGGAAGTTTTGACTGCCTTCCTGAGCTCCAAATGCAGATTTGAAAGTACCATTGGAAAGATTAGGATTTCTAGATGTCAATCAACTATTCAAGCATGTAAAACAAACTCTCCACGACTCAGAAATTTGATTTTTCCCAAGGTAGTTTTCATTTAAAAAATCTGCGCATTCACCAGCTATTCTGCCTTGAACTTTGCTAGTTAGCTGGTGAAAGCTCTACTTTTCAATAGCTAAAGGGTCAGATTCAAGACGAAATAGCTGGTGAAACCTGTTACATGGCAGCAAGGTCGTATTTTTTCCTAGATCTGACTTTTTCTCAACCAAATCTTTCAAGGTTGGTTTCTAAAGATGCATAATAATTAAATACATCAGATATAAGGTTTTATCTTGATGTATTATGTGTTTAAGAAGGTGGAAAGGTAAAATTGGTGACCTAGTTTATGAGCAAAAAATTGTTTTTTTTTTTGCCAAAGGTGGCAAATTCGAATTTCCTATGAAGATGCATCAGCCTTGGAAGGTTTTCTACATATGTCAAAGAGTTTGGAGGACACGAAGACTATCAAGATAGAGTTTGACCCCTTAAATAGGATCTTTTCCTATTTTGTTTTGACTTTCCATTTTTATAGGATCTCATCCTACACTTGTTGTATTTGTTTTGATTTGACTATTTTTAGAAAATCTGATCCATCTTTCAAGGATCTAGATTTCATCTTGTAAGGCTATAAAGCCAAAGACATTTGGAGCACCAAAAGGTTCAATCTTGGATACTTTTTGCTACTATACTAGACTCTTATCTTGATAATAGAATCACAGTCTTCTTTTGCTTTCAATGTCAGATTTTTTCATGTACTTCATTATTCTATGCTTTACTTCAGTTTAGCTCAACTTCTAAGAACTATTATCTTCTTATTAAGCTCATGAAATTGAATTAAAGGATTTCTTGCTATCTTGTATGACCCTGCACTTTGTTGTATTTGGTTATCTAGACTAGTATTCTTCATATCTTGTTCCAATTACTTTATCTGATTATTGATTTCTAAAAGCATTGTCTTATTCGAATGCATGATAAGATCTCCTTTTCATTAGCTAGTGAGTTATCCCATTGTTCCAAGCATATCAAATTTACCATATTCTTGAGTTACCAAGCATCTTTGGCCTACAACCCGAAAGAGTTTCCTGGAGTGATAACACCTCCCACCCGCCTCCATGAGTTAGATTTTGAGATTTTCGATGATATGATATATACTCTAACCCATGACATTTTTGTGCTTGATTTATCACTATTTTGGTTTATGATGAAGAACAAAGGCAGGTATCGAGGAACGTTTCTAGATTGGCTTCACTGGTTGTTTGACTACACCCAACATTCCAGCCAATATGTGAGTATCGGTAAGAAGTTTACTTTCATCTTCTTACTCATTGATTTCTTCATTTCAGTATATATATCTATGTATGTTGGGGTGGCATTACCGACCCAATTTTGTTACTAATACTCCTATCGAGATTGAGAAAGTATGTAGGTTATGCCATAGATGATGAGGTTCTCATGCACTCTACGGTGAGCACATGTCCCCGAGTTGGAGCCAGATGTTATCCCCATTTTTTTGGGATAACTAGGAGATCATGTCTCGAGGCCCACAGGTCCTAGACATGGAGTAACGAGAGCAGGATTGACCTGAGCATGGCCCTGGAGGGCCCATACTTTTCTTCTTCCGTCAGCTTTGTCTTGTCAGCAGCAACAACATCCATCACCATCGGCTTGGTCTTGTATCAGAAGAGGTTCTTTCTCCATGAGGTAATTGGTCCAGGTATCATGGTATGTGTCACTTTTGATCATTGAAACCTTTAAATATATGCATCTGATTCCTTTCATCTCTAACAATTGCTTGGAACTTACATTATCCCACTTGACCATGCTTAGGGAAATTGACAGGATGCCCTAGCAAGCCTGTGCCCATAGGTTTTGGTTTGCCACTGGGGAATTTCTGAAGAGCCATCGTCCGCTCCCATCATAGCACTACTGTTTCATCTTGTCTGCCACTCATTTATCCCATTCCCCTTGTCCGGGCATTGGGTTGACCTATTTGTAGGATTGCACCTTATCTTGTGGGAAGAAGGGGCTAAAGGCCCAGAAGGTAAAAGAAGCTGGTAAAAGACAAAAGCCTAAAATGAAACCTCGAGATGCTTCACCCAGGGATTCCTGAGAAGGCAATAAAAATCCTCTCAGCAAGAAACAGGAGGGACCCGGAAAATAAAAAACAATATCTAGTCAGAGGATAGAGGGTCTCATCACGAGCCATCCTATTAGGTTCATGGGTACCTAGTAGTATGACATTGCCACCATCTGGTTACCACGCCAAGGCAGTGACCTTTGGTTGCATGGCCAAGGGAAAGGGCATCTCATCACGAGCCAACCTTCTCATATCTATGAAAGTACTTGTGGGAAACACTGTCATCTCTAGTCACCATGCCAAGGCAGTGTCCTCTGGCTAGCCCTTGAATAAAAATAAAAAGCAACTAAAAGAATAAAGCAAATAAAAGAATAAAGCAAGAAAAAGAATAAAGGCAAAAATGGGCTTTGAAAAATGCATCCATGACAAGTATAGATCACCTTCTACAAAGGCATCCACAGATAACATTATGCATCCTTGACCCTCACTGCACCCACATGTTTGGACATCCCCTAGCCACATCACCTCACTTACATGGCTTGGATGAAATCTTCCTGGAAACTTTCCTTTTCTTGTGGATACTAGCCCAATAGGACGTCTTGTCTTTTTCTCCAAGCTTGTATTGCAGGTTTTTGTAATGTCTTTGAGCTATTTGCTGATGTATCAAGGTTTTTATGCATATGTTTAATAATATTGATGATGAGATGTGATTAACATTGCTACGATCCTGATAACGGATGAGCCCATGGAGGGCATAACTTTTGATGTGCAAGACCATGCCTGGTGGACAGGTACCATTTGGACATGTACACATGTGGAGATGACCAGTTCGGACCTCCATGGGGCTGAAGAGCCTACCTGATGGATGTTGAGACCCCATTAGGGGGTAAAGATAAGATGGAGATGGATCAGGGATTTTGCACCACAGAGGAAGAGGACGTTCCATCAAAGGCACTCCGACAGGAGTAGACCTAGGGGGAATGACCCATTTTCAGTGGAATGCTAGCCTTGGAAGGCTTAGGACGTCCCCATCTTCACCATGACATCATCCAGCTTCATAGACACTTTTGGAGGCAGACTGGGCAGCAGTGGCACATGTGGCATGTTGGAGAGGCCCCTAGGAGTTAAGGTTTTGCTCTTGTATGTCTCATTTGCCCTAGAAGGAACTAGTGCCTCTCTTGAAGGGACTTTTACCTTTTTTACAACTCAGTTAGGGTTTTAATTTGACAATTTAATGTAAAAAACAATATTATGGCCTTGTCGGCCTTTTTATGACCTTGTTGGCCTTTTTATGACCTAAAAGTGAATTAAGGTCATTGATACAGTGTATATTGAGGAGTTTTGGCCTCATTTTAACATAACACATCACTCACTCATTAGTGAGGTATGATTGTAGTGCCCTATTGGGGTTATTGGCTGAACTATGGAAGGCACACTTGTTGAAGGAGGAGATTTTTGGCATTCTATGGTGTTTTTCTTGAAGGAAGGTTTACAACTAGGGTTTGCATGATTATTTTCTTGATGAATTGTAAGTATTTTTCTGCAAAACTTCTTGATTGAATGGTTGTAGTCTTATTTTCTTACATGTATGATCAAAATCTGGACCAGGGATCAAAATTTAGCTCAAAAATCAAAGTTCTCGTAATTGTCTCAAACTGAATGGGTGCGTAGCCCTCATTGTCACGAACCCAATGCAACTCATTTGGGTTCAAACAGAGGTCAGATGAGAGATATATCATGATCTGTTCGAATCGCCAAATAGGTAAAAAAAAATATGTTGACTGTACAGTCCGTACGGATGCTGATGTGGCATGTCCGTACGATGATGTGGCAGGGTTGAATTGGCAAGGTGGTATGACACGTGGCATGTGCTGAGTTGGCAGTTTTGATGAATCAATTTGTGACATGTGGCATCTTTTGGTCAAGTGGTTTGGTGCCATGTGGCCCAGTCGTGGGCTGCCACGTGGCACCCTGCTATTGGTTTGGGTGTTTGGTTAAAAGATTATGGAGTTTAGCGGACTTGAACCCCGGACCTCCCCACCATGCAAAGCTTTGGCAAAGGCCGCCCAACTGCCGCGCCACATTGTATTTCTTATTATATATATGGTTCAAAATGTATTTAAGTTTACATTGTTTATTAAATGGCATGGGGGTCTAGGCTAGGACTGAGCCCCAGCCCCCCATCTCACTTTATACCATATGAATCTACACGGAGCGCGCACGGGAGTTTGGTAATTTTAAATGGATAGCCCCGGTCGTATGTGTATTACCCATATGACCTTAATCTTTGTGCGTGGGGGGCGTAAATTTGGTTTTAAAACGGTTATACCATATGCTGCTAATTGTCATTTAACCATTCGGCCTTGGAAACAGTTAGCCCATGGTTTCGAGTGCTTACCCATATGACCTCGGCCTTGGCGATTAGGGGCTAGGCGCGCCCATAACCGTTTAACAATTTGCACCATTATGCGGTTGCACTAAGTGTTAGGTTTTAGCAGGATTTTTTTAGTGTGTTCTTGGTTGAACGCCCAGAGGTGTGTTTTGGCGAACCAGAGACAACAAGCTTGAAGGAAGAAAATGGCAGGAGGCCTACCTTCTTCATTTTTTGGCCAAATGAGGTGCCGAAAAAGCCCAACTAGGGGTTTTTGGAAGTTCTGAATCCATTGGCACTGTTTTCAAAGCCATTTGAAGACTTCTTTTGCAGGTTTTTAACCATTGAAGTTTCAAGAAGCTCTAGGGAGCTTGAAGCCCTCATTGTTTGAGGTCTTGCTCAGATGAGCCCATGTTTGTTTTCTGTGATTGAATAATCATTTTTGGCTAATTGTGTTGCTATAAACACTTTGGGATAGGTTTCAGATCCATTTGAGAACTTTTACAGGTGTTTGAATCTCAGGGAAGCTTAAGGCCACATGTAGAAGAGGTCATGCCCGGATGAGCCATGATCCATTTTCAGAGTTCTATTAGTCATTTTTGGGGTTTTTATGTTTTTTGATCCAATGGTACAGTCAAAATTTCCATTGGAGTTGAGCAACAACTTGTAAATGAATTTTTGACAAATTAATCCTAGAGAGCCAAGTCCATTAATGGAGGCTCAAGGAGATGTAGCCCAGAGAGGGATGAACTCCTTTATCATGTTGTTCTTGTCGTGAGTGTTTCCTGGTTATTATTTGCTGAAAGTTATTTTTGATGTTGTATTTATGAAAACAACATATTTAATCTTGCTAAGACATCACACATAACCATTTAAAAGAAGCATGAACTTAACACATAATTTATCTTGCATATTTTAACACATGGAGCAAGGTCCTGTAAAGTTTTTTTTTTATGAAGTAGAGGGTGCTTGCATAGCATAACAAGTCAGCCCTCTATTTTCAGATCAATGTATTTATAAATTTTTTGAATCAAAACCCTAGGTGACAAGCACACAAGTAGGTCCTTGTCTCATGTCCCCTAAAGGATAATTTTTTAGCCATTGAAGAAGGAAGAAAGAGCCTAGCCATAGCTACACTCCCATTTCTTCTTCTCCCTAAGCTAGCCATACTTTCTAGAAGTTAAGAAGGAGGAGTCATCTCAGGCCTAGGTTATCTACACCTAGGGCCGTTCTTCTTCTAGGGTTTAGTGATAGAACCTTGTTGTAGCAACACTCTCCCTTGCTACACTCTCTTGTCTTGATTTATCTTTCATGCTAGCATTTTTTTCCAAGTTAACCTAAGGAAGGAGGAGAGAGAATGAGGCCTTGATTTAGAAACACCGGAGTGAGCCTCTCTCCCCTAGGGATTTGATTTTGGGGCCCTGCCATAACAACACTTCATAACTTTTCTTTCTAGTCCTTAGCCTTCCTCCTTCAACCTTTGCGTCCTCTATTAAATTGACTCCATAAGCCCAAAGGCACTGATCTTAGACCTCCAGTGTTGAAGTGAAAGTGATCAAACAAACTCTCAAACTCTTTTCCTACATTGAAACCCTGACTAACTTACTAACCCAAATTTGTTGATGTCACACTTGAATATCTCATCTTCATGCAACAACGTCTTGTTTAAGAAGCAATTGAATGGTGATTTAGGCATTAATTGATGTTGTGTTGATTTGTTACATTGAATTCCATCTCATTTCAGTATCTATTGAGGAAGTGATATTATTTGCATTGCTATATTAATAAACATTGACTTCGTCAATATTTATTTCCATAATTGCTTATTTTAATATCAGATAGTCTTATGAAATACTAACCCATTGAATTATAGCTTGCATATATTGGTTTTTTGTTCCTTTGTTCTAGGCAGGTGTTCTTCTTTGGGGCTTCACTTCATTATTGGTTGTTTAGCTGGGACTATCTATTTTTGGTGGTGACCTGTGAAGGGGGAAATTTACCTTTGTCCTTTAAACTTTTTCCTCTTCAAAACTCCAGGTTACCGGGGACGTCTCCCCTGGGCCTAGCCTCCCTAAAGAGAAAGAACACCCCCATCATGGTGAAATTGGGTGGGGTAGGTTCCTGTTATGCCAGTTTGGCCTTCCATCTTATAGCCATTTGACCTAGCTACAAACTGTGCGATAACACAACCAAGATCCAAGTCATCTAGGATTGGCCAGCCCCAACCACTCTAACAGAGCTTCACATCTTTCTAGGTATTGCTAATTTCTACCGTCGGTTCGTGTTGGGATTCTCTCATATCACTTGGACCTTGAGTCAAGTCACCATGGGAGGAGCGAAAGAATAATTCTTCAAGTCGGAATCTCAAGAGAAGGCATTCGCAGAATTGAAACATCGCCTCTGTTGCGCCCCAGTGATCACATTACCAAAATTGGAACAACAATTTGAGATCGAGATAGATGCCTCAGACTATGTTATTGGGGCAGTTCTTACTCAACAAGGGCATCCAGTGGCATATCACAGTGTGACATTATCCGACATAGTCTGAAAGTATCCCACTTATGACAAAGAAAAGTACTCCATTGTGTAGGCTTGCCGACAGTGGAAGCATTACATTTTGGGGAAGGAAACGATCATCCACACAGACCAACAACCCCTGTAGTTCATACAAACACAAGGGAAGTTGAAGAAAGATCACCATCAGAAGTGGTCCACGTATCTGCAATAGTTTCATTTGACCATCAAGTACAAGAAGGGCAGCACCAATAATGTTGGAGACTGCCCTAGCCAACCACCGTTCATGGTGATAACCACCATGCTCAAATCTTTTGGGCATGAGACTTTTGATTGGCCTCTTCTCTACAAGAGCGATCCAAATTTCGGCCACACATACAAGAAGCTCTTGGAGGGTAACCGAGTTCCAAATTTTCACCTCCAGGATGCACTACTATGTCACTTGGGACAACTTTGTGTTCCTTCAATCGAGCATGCCAAGATGATTTGGGAAGCTCACTATAGTCAGTTCATTGGGCATTTCAGGGTCGAGAAAACAATGGTAGTACTGCAAAATTATTTCTATTGGCCAAACCTTCGACATAATGTCGGGAAGTACATCAGATCCTACACTGTCTGTGCCATTTCCAAACTGACCATCAAGAAGCAAGGCCTCTATACTCCATTGCCTACTCCTAGTCAACCTTGGGAATCCATATCCATGGATTACATGTTAGGCCTTCCTTCTACCAAGAAGGGAAATGAATGTGTTTTCATGTTAATCGACAGATTCTCGAAGATGGCCATTATGGTGGCCTGGAAGAAGAATATCACAGCATAAGCCACTGTTAAACTCTTCTTTGAACGAGTGTTGGTACACTTAAGGATCCCACAGTCTATCATCTCGGATCGAGATAGAAGTTTCCCTAGTACATTTTTGTCCAGCCTCTGGTCAATGCCGGACACCAAGAAAACCAAGTCCACAACTTTCCATCCCCAAGTTGATGGCCAGAGAGAGGTCGTCAACAGGATGATCGTACACATTTTGCGGATATACAACTCAAAGAATCCTCGCACATGGGATGAGATCCCCCCTTATGTACAACATAGCTATAACCGGGCCCTCCATAGCTCAACTGACCACAACCCCTTTCAGGTGGGTTTGGGATTCCAGCCACTATGTCCCATTAACGTAGCCATACTATTTGCATCTACTCGGGATGATTTGTCTCATGTCTAGTCTAAAGCTTCCAAGGGGAACAACTTCATTGAGCGCATTCAACACATTCTTTAACATGTTCATGACATATTGGGCATAGCCAATGATAAGTACAAGAAACGACATGATCAACATCGGGTGCAACACAACTTCCAGGTCGGCGACAAAGTGTGTCTACATTTGCAGAAGGAACGCCTCACTGGACTCCACCGCAAACTTTGCCCGCTCCGATATGGACCATACACCATCACCAAGGGTGTAGGAGGTCACTACATTGTGACAACAAAGGTATCAAGATGTTCGTGAGCTGACGAATCTATTCCATACACTGCGCACAAAGTTGGGTATCAAAGATTCGAAGAAACATTTGGTGTTGAAGTACCGCAGTTGTCTACACAGATACATTCAGGAGGAAATGGAGTTCCTCGACATATCCTCACTTGGTACGACATACCGGTATGCTTCTAATATTGAGCATAAATTCAAACAGAAGAAGTGAGACTTTGGATCTACGAATCAAAAGCAAGCAAAAGGTGCCCCCAAACTGTAGAACAAAGGACAAATCCAAGGCATGGCATCTCAAGAATACCTATCAAAACTGCAAACAAAGAACAACATCGCGAAGCTGAAGAAGGACATGGGAAAGTGGTGTGATTTCAATAAGAGCTCCACTCACCACACAAGTGAGTGTCGGTCCAAACAGTCACTCGTGGCAGATATGAGGGATTCTGAATCATATGCATGCTCTGACACTGAATCAGAACCTGAGAAGGGAAATGACAGAGGGAAATAGATTATCAATGCGGAGCCCAACATCACCGTTTCCACCATGAAGATCCAAATGGAAGAAATGGAAGATACATAGGAGGAGGAGCATCTCTTCCACTCCCAAATGTGGGTAAAGGGTTCCCCGCTATATTTCATCGTCGACAACAGAAGACAAAAGAACCTCATTTCAGCAGAGCTCATGAAGCGGTTGGGCTTGCCGACCACAACACACCCACATCCGTACACCATCAGGTGGCTTCACCAAGGATGAGATTTATGCGTCAACTAGCAATGTCTCCTTCCCTACAACATCAAGCCCTTCACTGATGAGGTATTATGTGACATTTCTCCTCTTGATGTTTGTGATATATTATTAGGCCAACCATACTTGTGGAAGTGACATGTTGTGTATGAGTCCTAGCCTTGCGCTGTTATTTTTACCTTGGGAAATAAGTTGTACATGATACCAAAGGTACCACCGTCTGTCGCTATCTCTTTGGTTACTACAAAACAATACAGTAAGCTCATTTCCAAAACCAAGAAATTTTTTTTCCTGATGATCCTCCCTCAAGGAAAGAAGAATATTTTGGCCACGGCCTCTAGACAAGGCTCCTTCGCATGACAAAAATGAATGGACAAGGTCATGGAGGAGTACCGGAACATCTTCACCTCACCCACAGGGGTGCCTCTGCAGTGTCAGGTCAAGCACCCCATCAATCTAATCCTAGGTGTGTCACTGCCCAATGGACTGATCTATTGACACTTTGTTCAGGAGAACTATGAAATCAAGCTACAGATTCATGATCTATTGTAGAAAATTCAAATCCGACAAGGTTCATCGCCCTGTGGGAGCCCGATCATGTTGGTGCAGAAGAAGGATGGGACTTGGAGACTTTGTATTGACTATCGGGCTCTGAACAAGATCATCGTCCGGAATAGGTACCTGATCCCACAGATTTATGACCTTTTGGACTAACTCATTGGGGAAAAATATTTCAACAAGATCAACTTGAATTCCAGGTATCACCAGGTACTAATCAAACCGTCTTATGTGTGGAAGAATGCCTTCAAAGCCAAGGAGGGACTTTTCGAATGGTTGTTCATGCCTTTAGGGTTGACGAATGCTCCCACAACCTTCATGAGGCTGATGGATGACATCTTGCAGCCATTCACCAACTCATTTGTACTAGTGTACTTGGATGGCATCCTGATCTTCAACCAGAGTTGGGAAGAGGACCTCCACTACATCCAACAGGTCCTCCAAACACTGTGAAAACACAAGTTGTGTGACAATTTGGAGAAGTGCACTTTTGGCATGACCCAGGTTTAGTATTTGGGATACATTATTTATTAGCGTGGGGTGCATGCGGATCCAACCAAGATCCAAGTCATCTAAGATTGGCCAAACCTGACCACTCTAACAGAGCTTTGCAACGTTATGGGTCTTGCTAATTTCTATCGTTGGTTCATGTTGGGATTCTCTCATATAACATGGCCCTTGAGTCAAGTCACCAAGGGAGAAGAAAAATTAAAATTCTTATGGTCGAAATCTCGATAGAAGGAATTCACATAATTGGAACATCGCCTCTGTTGCACCCCAGTGCTCACATTACCAGACTTGCAACAACCATTTGAGATCGAGACAAATGCCTCTGACTATGCTGTTGGGGCAGTTCTTACTCAACAAGGGAATCCAGTGGAATATAACAGTGTGACACTGTCCGAAGGTATCCCACTCATGACAAAGAAATGTATTCCATTGTGCAAGCTTTCTGACAATGGAAGCATTACATTTTAGGGAAGGAAACGATCATCCACACATACCACCAACCCCTGCAGTTCATACAGACACAAGGGAAGTTGTAGAATGATCGCCATCAGAAGTGGTCCACATATCTGCAATAGTTTCATTTGAACATCAAGTACAAGAAAGGAAGCACCAATAATGTTGCAGACTCCCACAACCGACCACCGATCATGGCGATAACCACCATGCTCAACTCTTGTGGGAATGAGACTTCTGATTGGCCACTTCTCTACAAGAGCGATCCAGATTTTGGCCGCACATACAAGACACTCTTGGAGGATAATCGAGCTCCAAATTTTCACCTCCGGGATGCACTACTATGTCACCTAGGACACCTTTGTGTTCCTTTAAGTGAGTGTGCCAAGATGAATTGGGAAGCACATTATAGTCATATCGTTGGGCATTTCAGAGTCGAGAAAACAATGATAGTACTACAAAATTCTTTCTATTGGCCAAACCTTCGACATGATGTCAGGAAGTACATCAGATCTTGCACTTCCTACGCCATTGTCAAACCGATCATCAAGAAGAAAGGCCTCTATACTCCGTTGCCTAGCCCTATTCAACCTTGAGAATCCATCTCCATGGATTAGATGTTGGGTCTTCCTTCTACTAAGAATGGAAACGACTGTGTTTTCTTGGTCATCGACAGATTCACGAAGATGGCCATTATGCGGCCTACAAAAAGAATATCACAACAGAAACCATTGATAAACTCTTCCTTGAACGATTGTGGGTACACTTTGGGATCCCACAGTATATCATCTCATATCGGGACAACAGGTTCCTCAGTAAATTTTGGTCCAACCTTTGGTCAATGTTGGACACCAAGCTCACCAATTCCACAACTTTCCATCGCCAAACTGATGGCTAGAAAAAGGTCGTCAACATGATGATTATACACATTTTGAGCATGTACAACTCAAAGCATCCACACACATGGGATGAGAGCCTCCCCTATGTACAACATAGCTATAACTGGGCCCTCCACAGCTCAACTGACCACAACCCCTTTTAGGTGGGTTTGGGATTCCATCCACTATGTCCCATTCACATAGCCATACCATTTGCAACTACTTGGGATGATTTGGCTCATGTCAAGTCTGAAGCTGTCAAGGAAAAAAAATTCTTTGAGCACATTCATCACATTCGCCAATAGGTTCATGACATATTGGATAGTGCCAATGATAAGTACAAGCAACGCCATGATCAACATCGGGTGCAGCACAACTTCCAAGTGGGCAACAAAGTGTGGCTACATTTGTAGAAGGAGCGCCTCGCTGGACCCCACCACACACTACACCAGCTCCGATATCAGCCATACACCATCACCAAGGTTGTAGGGGACAATGCCTTCGGGCTCAGTATCGCACCATTCCTTGGTCTGCACCCAGTGTTCAATGTGGATCGCCTTCGACCTTACTTTCCACCTCTAATGGACACATCCGACATGGCAAAACAACTCACACCAACAGAGTTAAACCCAGACTACATGGAACAAGCCACAACTGATCAAATTATGGACACACATATCAAGAACACCCACCAGCAGAGGATCCAACTATATCAAGTTGTCAAAGCAGGCCAACTCCTTCACTAGGGCAAGTGGCTCACCAGGTACCAAGTTCAGCAAAAGTTTTCTCATCTCATGGAGGAACTCAATGCAATGGGGACCATTGCTTCCTAAGGGGGGTGGAATGATCCAGGTAGATATTGGTGGCCACCCACCTATTCCTCTTATATCCCCACCATTGTTTCTTTCAGTTTTTTAGTTTCCTTAATTGTAGCACAATTTACTATTTTTGGCAGTTTTTTCAGGTACTAAACTTCCAGAGTCGTTTTGAGGCCCTAAACGACATTTTTTGGGCATGGTATGATCTAAAATAGAATTCTATAATATTTTCTACCAACTATTTTAGTCGTCAGATAAATCTTTCTAACGATGTATCATATGCGTCAAACAGAGATATTATGCAAAAGTTACGACCCAGGGAAATTGATGTACCAATTTGCCCCGATGGGGCCCATATTCTGGCATTTCATCTCCTAGGGTTAGGTTTTTTGGATGTTTGGGGTTTCCATTGTTTCTCAATAATAGATAGGCCTTCAAGCCTCATTGGAACACAGAGTTCAGAGGCCTGTACCTGCCAGATCTCTTCTCAGAGATAAGCTACCAACGCCCTAGCTAATTTATTTCTATTCTGTATGTAAACAAATTTCAGTTCTTTGATATTAATGAAATGAAGTGTTATTTTCGTTGCATCTTTGTATTCATGGTTATTTGTGTATTCTGTTGCATTCCTGCATAAACTTGGATCAATGGTATCAAAGCGGTCTTCTCTTTCTCGATTCTTCTTTTCATGTCCCCAACGAGGTCGGGGTATAATGAGTTTCGTCTCGATCTTGTTGAACCTTTGCAAGATCATGCTTGCAAACCCTGATGGCCGCCCATGGGGGATGAAAATAAAGATGAGGGAGTAGGAGATTGATGTAGGAGCATAAGCTCACAGTTCTAGAAGATCTATGGTTGTTGAGAGTCAAAGCCAAATTTTACTAAAGAGAGTGGGTGCTCTTAAATTTACTGTGTTGTATTTAGTTCAAATTGAATAAATTGTCAAAGGATCTCGAATCCTAACAATGTAATAGCTGTAGGAGAATTTAGGATTACAAGCAGAAATTGTAGGATCTAAGTGGATTCGATCCAGACTTTGTGGATCTGAAAACCTAAGTTTTGAATTGTATTTAAGAAAACTAAGTTCGATGGTAAAAGGGGGGGATGAGAGAGATAGGAAAGGGAGAGAGAATGCACAGAACTGTTGCAGAGGAGAGAAAGAGAATTCATTAATAAAATTTTCCATCTATTATGCAACATTCTTATATGTGAGAAACCCTATTCGTCTATGTGTGATTATGATATCTTTGTTCTCATATGATCTGTCAATATTATTTTTAATAATCCCTGGAATCGAAGCCATACTGTAATGAACCGATATTTCATTCTGTAAGTGTTGTGATCGACGGTGGAAAGCAGAGCGGAATCCGAAGGGATCAAGGATCAACGGTGCCAATCATCCAGAAATGGACGACCAAGATCTGAGCGGAACCAAACAGCTAAAAATCGACGGCCCAGATCGTAGAGGAAGGAGGAGGGTTCAAACTCTGATGCGTTTGGTGTTTTCCATTGCAGTCACGTGTCCATTAGTGTATGGAAGCGGAGATTGAAGGTAAGTACGAAAAAGTGCCAGTGGTGTTCTCCGTTGAGTTATGGTCATGTCGTATGGTTGTAAGGTGCTTAGTAATATTTTCGTTGGGTGCTAGCAAAACGAAAAGTGTTTAATCCGCCAATTCAAGAGGAGTCTTGTCAAATGAAATAAAATTGCCAAGTATAGTGACAGATAGCTAAATTTAGCTCTGTCAAACAGTTTTCACTAACACCAGCTGCATTAAGTGGTATCAGAGCGAGATCTGAGAAATTGTAACATTGTATATGAAATGGATAATTTATTTTTCACCTTTACCAGTAATCGAGGCAAAAGAAAGTCTGAACAATGATACTTTAAAAAAAGATTTCTTACCCTTAGACATGGCTTTCAGAGTAGGACGAGGTAGAAGAGGTCGAGGAGGTAGACCTATAGCCAATGCAGAAGTATTGGAAGAATTGAGAAGTCTCAGAGAAGAGATTGCAGCCATGAGAGAAGATGGAAGAAGAGATCCTGTAGAAGGTGATGTTAGTGAAAATGAACAGGAAGATGAACCTGAAACTGAAGAAATAACAGATGAGAATATTGGATTGAAGTTATTAAGGGAAGTCATTGGGGCTAGCTCAAAACCAAGATTAGAAGTAAATGCATATGATGGAGGGTTAAATCTTGAGGAAATAGTTGATTGGATAAATTCCATGGATAATCATTTTGATTTTGCTGAAGTAGCTGAAGATAAAAAGGTAAAGTTTGCAGTGACTAGACTTAAAGGACATGCTTTACTTTGGTGGGATGGTGTACAAGCAGAAAGAAGAAGATTGCAAAAACAACCAATTAGAAGTTGGAATAG
>ML793675.1:82491-94274 GCA_009831015.1 Picea engelmannii | reverse complement strand
CCTTACGACATCAAGGCTCAGGTTGTAATCTCTCTTTCATATTTAATTTAATACAGTAATATGTCTCTTTCCCATAAAGCTAATGTCACTTTATTACATAACTCCTTGATCATATGTATAGATTAGCTATTGGATATATTGATCTGCCTTCACTTCGATTGGTTTGAATTGTTGTTATCTGAACGGGACAAGAGCGTTGGAGTGAATCTTGGAACAAAAGAGACCTAAGGAAAGCGTTCATAAGGTATGTGCATGATCCTAGTCTCTTAGTTCATTCAATAGTCTAGATCTAGGGAAAGTGTATTATTCTGTCCTGTTTTGTTCTAGATCCAGGTGGATCTAGGGAGATCGGTTTGTGTCCGCACTCACGGATTTATCCTGAAATACTAGGGGGGTCCCAGGGGGGGAAAGTATGCTCCCCCTTGGTTACGCGCAGCGCCCTGAAATTTTGTTTTGGGCGGGTTTTGCTATTTTTAGCGGATTTTGCTATTTTTAGCGGTTTACTAAAAATAATCTTGGTTTTAGGGATTAGGGTTTTGGTATCTACGGAATACTTAAAAAAATTGTATATATTGTATAGTGAATGGTGAAATTCGATATAATGAATATAAGAAAGGTTTTCCCGGTTGAGGGTTTCCGGTATAAAATCTCTGTGTACTTTGTGTATGAGCCATTGATTAAATTTTGTTTTTCTTAAGAATCTATATGCATTGATTTACTTCACAGGTTTAAAACTTATAGGAATATCACAATGTGACACTGTCCAACACAATTCAAAAGTATCCCACTTATGACAAAGAAATGTATTCCATTTTGCAATCTTGTCTACAGTGGAAGCATTACATTTTGGGGAAGGAAATGATCATCCACACAGACCACCGACCCCTGTAGTTCATACAGACACAAGGGAAGTTGCAGAATGATCGCCATCAGAAGTGGTCCACATATCTGCAATATTTTCATTTGGACATCAAGTACAAGAAGGGCACCACTAATAATGTTGTAGACTGCCTTAGCCAACCACCGTGCTCAACTCTTTTGGGAATGAGACTTATGATATTCCGCTTCTCTACAAGAGCGATCTAGATTTTGGCCACACATACAAGATGCTCTTGGAGGGTAACCGAGTTACAAATTTTCACCTCGAGGATGCACTACTATGTCACCTATGAGACCTTTTTGTTCCTTCAAGCGAGCGTGCCAAGATGATTTGGGAAGCACACTATAGTCAAGTCGTTGGGCATTTCGGGGTCAAGAAAATAGTGGCAGTACTGCAAAAGTATTTCTATTTGTCAAACCTTCAAGAGGATGTCGGGAAGTACATCAGATCCTGCACTACTTGCGCCATTGCCAAACTGACCAACAAGAAGCAAGGCCTCTATACTCCGCTGTCTACCCCTATTCAACCTTGGGAATCCATCTCCATGGATTACATGTTGGGCCTTCCTTCTACTAAGAATGGCAATGACTGTGTTTTTGTGGTCGTCGATAGATTCTCGAAGATGGCCATTATGGTGGCCTGCAAGAAGAATATCACAGCAGAAGCCACTGCTAAACTCTTCTATGAACGAGTGTGGGTACACTTTGGGATCCCACAGTCTATCATCTCAGATCAGGACAATAGGTTCCTCAGTACATTTTGGTCCAGCCTCTGGTCAATGTTGGACACAAAGCTCACCAAGTCCACAACTTTCCATCCCCAAACTAATGGCTAGGCAGAGGTTGTCAACAGGATGATCGTACACATTTTGCGCATGTACAAATCAAAGCATCCACGCACATGGGATGAGAGCCTCCCCTATGTACAACATAGCTATAACCGGGTCCTCCATAGCTCAACCGACCACAACCCCTTTCAGGTAGGTTTTGGATTCAAACCACTATGTCCCATTGACGTAGCCATACCATTTGCAACTACTTAGGCTGATTCAGATCATGTCTAGTCTGAATCTGCCAAGGCGAACAACTTCATTGAGCGCATTTAGCACATTTGCCAACATTTTCATGATATATTAGAGAAAGCCAATGCTAAGTACAAGCAACGACATGATCAACATCGAGTGCAAGACAACTTCTAGGTGGGTGACAAAGTGTGTCTACATTTGCAGAAGGAGCGCCTCGCAGGACCCCACCACAAGCTTTGCCCGCTCCGATATGGGCCATACACCATCACCAAGGCTATAGGGGAAAATTCCTTTGAGCTTAGTATCCCACCATTCCTTGGTCTGCACCCAGTGTTCAATGTGGACTGCCTTCGGCCTTACTTTCCACCTCTGTTGGACACATCCGACATGGTAGAATTACTCACACCAACAGAGTTAAACCGAAACTGCATGGAACAAGCCACAAATGATCAGATTATGGACACACAGATCAAGAACACCCACCAACAAAGGATCTATCTATATCGAGTTGTTAAAGCAGGCCAACTCCTTCACTAGGGCAAGTGGCTCACCGGGGACCAAGTTCAATAGAAGTTTCCTCATCTCATGGAGGAACTCAACGCAATGGGGACCATTGCTTCCTAAGGGGGGAGGAGTGATCCAGGTGGATATTGGTGTCCAAATACCTATTCCACTTGGACCCCCACCATTATTTCTTTCAAATTTTCAGTTTCCTTAATTGTAGCACAATTTACTATTTTTGGCAATTTTTCAGGTCCTGAACTTCTGGAGCCGTTTTGAGGCCCTAAACGACGTTTTTTGGGCATGGTTCGGTCGAAAAATATTTACATAATGTTATCCACAATCTATTTTAGTCCTCAAATGGATGTTTCTAATGATTTATCATATGTTTCAAACAGAGATAGTATGCAAAAGTTACGACCCCGTGAAATTGATGTACCAATTTACCCCGATGGGGCCCATATTCTGGCGTTTCATCTCCTAGGTTTAGGTTTTTTGGATGTTTAGGGTTTCCATTGTTTCTCAGTAATAGACAGGCCTTTGAGACTCATTGGAACACAAAGTTTAGAGGCCTATAGCCATGACATCTCTTCTCAGAGGTAAGCTAACAACGTCGTAGCTAGTTTATTTCTATTATGTTTGTAAAGAAATTTCAGTTCTTTGATATTAATGAAATGAAGTGTTAGTTCCACTGCATATTTGTATTCATGGTTATTTGTGTATTCTATTGCATTCCTGCATAAACCTGTATCATTGGTATCAGAGTGGTCTTCTCTTTCTTGATCCTTCTTTTCATATCCCCAACGAGGTCAAGGTATAAGGAGTTAGGGCTCGATTTGGTTGAACCTTTGCAACATAAGCCTCACAAACCCCACCGAAAACCCATGGGGGATGAAAATAAATATGAGGGATAAGGAGATCCTATCAAAATATTTCTTGAGGAGGCCCTTGAAAAACAAAGGAAAGCGATGATGGATAACTTCGCCCAGATCCTTCAATGATTGCCCACTAGCGGTGCATCTGCATCCAACAACCACTCTGGAGGCGCAACCCCTTTTAAGGTTCAAGTAAACTTTGACATTCCCATATTTGATGGTCAAATATATGCGGATGCAGTAGATAGATGGTTGAATCCATTAGAATGATATTTCTCGGTTCATGACTTTTTCGACCTGGTGAAGATTATTTTTTCACTGCTTAAAGTCGCCTCCCATGTCAAGGTCTGGTGGGAAACCGACTGTGAGAAAAAGGATGAGGAGGAACCCTACCTATTCTCAGTCGTACCCACTTGGAATTATTTTTGCGACGCCATCGAGGAAAAATATTATCTTGTGGGGAGCTATGAGGACAAGTACATACAATGGACTACGTTGTGACAACAAAGGGATCAAGATGTGCATGAGCCGACGAATCTATTCCATACCCTGCGCGCAAAGTTGGGTATCAAATATTCAGAGAAACATTTGGTGTTGAAGTACCGCAGTTGTCTACACAGATAAATTCGAGAGGAAATGGAGTTTCTTGACATCTCCTCACTTTGTACGACATACCAGTATGCTACCAAGATTGAGCAGAAATTCAAAGAGAAGAAGAGAGACTTTGGATATGCGAATCAAAAGAAAGAAAAAGGTGCCCCCAACCCGCAGAACAAAGGACAAAGCCAAGGCATGGAGACTCAAGACAACCTACCAAAGCCGCAAGAAAAGAACAACACTGCGAAGCCGAAGGAGGACACGAGAAAGTGGTTTGAGTTCCATAAGAGCTCCACTTACAACACAAGTGAGTGTTAGGCCAAACAGTCTATGGTGGCAGAGATGAGGGCTTCTGAATCAGATGCATGCTCTGACACTGAATCAAAACCCGATAAGGGGAATGACAGAGGGAAGAAAATTATCAATGTGGAGCCCAACACCACTGTTTCCACCATGAATATCCAAAAGGAAGAATCGAAAGATCCAGAGGAGGAGGAGCGTCTCTTCCACTACTAGATAAGGGTAAAGGGTTCCCTGCTATAGTTCATCGTCGACAACGAGACCCAAAATAACTTCATTTTAGAAAAGGTCGTGAAGCGGTTGGGCTTTCTAACCACAGCACACCCACATCTATACACCATCGGGTGGCTTCACCAAGTACGAGATATTCATGTCAGCCACCAATGCTGCCTTCCCTAAAACATCAAGCCCTTCACTGATGAGGTATTATGTGACATTGCTCCTCTTGATGTTTGTGATGTATTATTAGGCCAACCATACTTATGGAAGAAACATGTTGTATATGAGTCCTGACCTCGCGGTGTTATTGTTACCTTGGGAAATAAGTTGTACAGGATACCAGAGCTACCACTGCATGTCACTATCTCTTTGGTTACTGCAAAATAATGCAGTAAGCTCATTTCCAAAATCGGGAATTTTTTTTTCCTAATGATCCACCCTAAGGGAAAGAAGAATATTGTGGCCATGACCTCTAGACAGGGCTCCTCCACATGACAACAATGAATGGAAAAGTTTGTGGAGGAGTAATGGGACATATTCACCTCACCCTCATGGGTGCCTCTGTACTATCAGGTCAAGGACCCCATCGATCTAACCCCAGATGCATCATTTCCCAATGGATCGATCTATTGGCGATATGTCATGGAGAACAATTAAATCAAGTGACAAATTCAGGAGATACTACAAAAAGGTCACATCCGGCCAAGTGCATCGCCCTGTGGGAGCCCGATCGTGTTGGTACATAATAAGAATGGGACTTGGAGACTCTATATTGACTATCGGGTGTTGAACAAGATCACTGTCCAGAATAGATACCTGATCCCACAGATTGATGACCTTCTGGACCAACTCAAAGGGGCGAAATATTTCAGCAAGATCAACTTGAAGTCTAGGTATCACTAGGTACCAATCGAACTGTCTGATGTGTGGAAGACTGCCTTCAAAGCCAAGGAGGTCCTTTTTGAGTGGCAAGTCATGCCTTTCGGGTTGACGAATGTTCCCACAACCTTCATGAGGTTGTTGGACGACATATTTCGATAATTCACCAACTCATTTGTAGTAGTGTACTTGGATGGCATCCTGATCTTCATCCAGACTTGGGAAGAGAACCTCCACCATATCCCATAGGTCCTCCAAACACTGTGGAAACACACATTGTGTGCCAATTTGGACAAGTGCACTTTTGGCATGACCCAGTTTCAGTATTTGGGATACATTATTAATGAGTGTGGGGTGCATGTGGATCCAACCAAGATCCAAGTCATCCAGGATTGGCCAACCCCAACCACTCTAACAGAGCTTCGCAACTTTCTGGGTCTTTCTAATTTCTACTATTTGTTCATGTTGGGATTCTCTCATATCACTTGGCCCTTGAGTCAAGTCACCAAGGGAGGAGAGAAAGAAAAATTCTTCTGGTTGGAATCTCAACAAAAGACGTTCGCAGAATTGAAACATCACCTCTATTGTGCCCCAATGCTCACATTACCAAACTTGCAACAACCATTTGAGATCGAGACAGATGCCTCTGACTATGATATTGGGGAAGTTCTTACTCAATAGGGGAATCCAGTGGCATATCAAAGTGTGACACTATTAGACACAGTCCGAAAGTATCCCACTTATGACAAAGAAATGTGTTCCGTCGTGCAGGCTTGTCGACAGTGGAAGCATTACATTTTGGGGAAGGAAATGATTTTCCACACAGACCACCGACCCTTGCAGTTCATACAGACACAAGGGAAATTGTAGAATGATCGCCATCAAAAGTGGTCCACATATCTGCAACAGATTCATTTGAACATCAAGTACAAGAAGGGCAACACCAATAATGTTGCAGTCTGCCTCAACCGACCACCGATCGTGGTGATAACCACCATGCTCAACTCTTGTGGGCACGAGACTTCTGATTGGCCACTTCCCTACAAGAGCGATCTAGATTTCGGCCACACATACAAGACGCTCGTGGAGGGTAACCAAGTTCCAAATTTTCACCTCCAGAATGCACTACTATGTCACCTGGGACACCTTTGTGTTCCTTCAAGAGAGCGTGCCAAGATGATTTTGGAAGAACACTATAGTCCGGTCACTGGGCATTTCGGGGTCGAGAAAACAGTGGCAATACTGCAAAAGTATTTCTATTGGACAAACCTTTGACAGGATGTCGATAAGTACATCAGATCCTGCACTACCTGTGCCATTTCCAAACTGACCATCAAGAAGCAAGGCTTCTATACTCCATTGCCTACCCCTAGTTGACCTTGGGAATCCATCTCCATGGATTACATGTCGGGCCTTCCTTCTACTAAGAATGGAAATGACTGTGTTTTCGTGGTTATTTCTGTTGCATCTTTGTATTCATGGTTATTTGTGTATTCTTTTACGTTCCTGCATAAACTCGGATCATCTGCTCTGTTGGAGGTTTCCCCCTCGAACAGGCAAGTAAACATTGCTCTCAGTAATCAAAGTGCTATTTCTGGTGTTATTTTGGTATTATTTTGGTATTATTGTGGTGTTGTTCTGGTTATATCGTTGCTTATTTTCCATTTGTAGCTAATTATTTATGTTTGTCATACTATTTTATATCTGGAAGATTACAAGTGGTATCACAACACCTTCCTCGGCAGAAAATTGTGGGTTAATTTTTTTTCAAGGTAGAGATGTATTCTGACGTCTTTAAGCTACAAATATCTTTCGTTACATGCATAAACCCGCGGTCAGGGATTCATACACATAGGAAATACAAGTGGTACTTAAGCGCACACATGTTGGCCACCCTTGTAACCCATGTTGGTACCCCTTTGAGTGGTAGTGCATTAGACAACATTTGCATACAAATCGACCTAGATCTCCTAAATCCCTCCATATATAAACTGATCGATCACCTGACAACTATATTTCCACCAAGAACAACACTCGAGAAGATACTCTCTAGTACCTGGGTAGTCAGGTAGTACAACTAAGGGAACAATCTAGCCTCCTTAGTTGGTGCCCTGAGATATTGGGCCGAGTACTACTGTTGGACCCCACATATATATCAAAGAGTTATAGCATAAGGAAAACCCTTGTTTGTAGAACCCTTGAATACCCTAACCCTTGGGAAGGAAACAAAAACAGAACAGACATGATCTATTGTCGCGCAACTATGTCTTTTGCATTCGGGTTGCGAAATTACTACACATTTCTTCCTATTAAGCATTTGGGCATTTCATCACTGCAATATTCTTCATATCGGAGTATAGCTCTGCAGGAGTAAAAAAAAATATGTTGGAACCATTATTTGAGACCTATCCCATTGGATTTCTCTCTTCTCCCTTATCACAATCACACCTATCATTTTTCAACAAATTATTTTTCTCGTGGACCTGACCCCCTTCCAACACCCTTGTTTGGGCTTTGCCCCATTGGATTGAACTCGTCGCCCTGATCATTGTGATATAGTTCACCCATAACCCATTTTATATGTGGTCCCACCCACCCCTTTTCTTGTTCCCTCTTCATTATGGCCCACACCCATATCCAAGACTTGGAAGCTCGCTTCAATGCCTTGCACTCTAATTTCACAGAAACCCAACAAGAAGTGAGACAACTCAGTGCCAATATTTCCACCGTCAATAAAAATATGCATTCCTCCATCAACGCCAAAATAGAGGACCTCAAACAAGACCTTTCTACCCAACTTGAATCCTTCACTACGATGATCTGCACCAAGCTTCATATCCCTTTAGATTTTCCCTCATCTAACCCACCTTTGCAAACTGAAGATGATACTTCCTCTCATTCCCAGAATTTTTAGCCCCATCACTTTTAGTGTGACCTATTCCTTCTGCGTGTGGATGTGAACAAATTCTATGGTTCAGATCCCATTGGCTAAGTAACTCAAATGGAACATTATTTCTCTTTGTATGGTATTATGGATGAGTTGGCCAAACTTTGGTATGGTTTTCTCCATCTAGATAAAGAATGTTGGCAATGGTGGCAATGGATAAAAAATGTCTGCCAAGGGTATGTGGCTTGTACACACTTTGTGGTAGAGCTTTATGAATGCTTTGAAACTGACACCAACCATTTAGGTTGTTTGACAAAGTTGAAACAATCTGGCATAGTGAAAGACTTTATAGTCACTTTTGAGCGATTGGATTTTCGTACAGAGGGCATGTCTGATGATTTTTTCTGAGAATTTTTTATCAGTGGCATCAAGGATGATATTTTTTCCCATCTCCTCATGGCTCAGCCTCAGATTTGGGTGGATTCTACTAAAAGAAATAACGAAGCACAACAAGTTGTCTCTTCTCAAAACTGAAAACCCTCCTTTATTCCTCGCACTAAACCAATCACTCCCACTCCTCCTTCTACTCCACTAAAGATCAAGAAATTGACCAAGGCCAAAATGGTTGGACGCCAACTCAAAGGCCTTTGTTAGAATTGTGATAAAAAATATTTTCCTGGGCACAAGTGTAAGGAACAAAATATTTTTATGGCCATCTCGAAGGATTTTTCAGAAGATGATGTTGAGGCTCCCCTTGTGTCTTTGTCACTTGAACCCACTGACATGACCCCTCCCTCAGACCCTCCCGATGTAGAACTGGTCATTTCCCTAAATGCTCTCACTGGCTTCTACGCTCCCCAAACCCTCAAGCTAGTTGGTTACAATAATCATAGGAAGGTCATCATTCTTGTTGATAGTGGAAGAACCCATAACTTTATTCATCGCTGCATTTCCCAAGAAAATAATTTCTATATCAGTGTCATCAATAATTTTCAAATCATGATTTCCAATGGCGGGTCCATGAAATGTGGAAGGCATTGTGAAAATTTGTGTCTCCAAATTGGTGAGTACCACATGAAATATCATATATTTTCTATCGACACAGGAGGTTGTGTCATTGTGTTGGGTGAAGAATGGCTAAGGACTTTGGGTTTTAAGGAATTAACCATGCAATTCGACTAGGAGGGCCAAAAATATAAGTTCCAAGGCATCACCGTCGGTTCCCCGGAGATCATCAGTTCCCATCGCATGGAAAAGTTTCTCAAAAAAGTTCATTCTAGCATTATTTCCCAACTCCATGCCATACAAGCCACTGAGACACCCTCTGTGCCGCAGGACCTCCAATCCATCCTCTCTAAACATCAAGTGTTTTTTTTCACTTCCCAGGGACTCCCTCCTTCCCGTGGTGTTCATGATCATTCCATTCCCCTTGTCCTAGGAAGCCTTCCTCCCAATATTCGTCCCTATCATCATCCCTTTTCCCAAAAAAATCAAATTGAGAAAATTGTTCAAGAATTTCTCAACGCAGGTGTTATCTGCCCTAGTACGATCCCCTACTCTTCTCCTGTGGTCATGGTCCTTAAGAATGAAGGTTTTTTCCGCATGTGTCCTAACTTCCGCGCCCTCAACAAACTCACCATTAAAGACAAATTTCTCATTCCTGTCATTGATGACCTCTTGGATGAATTGAGTGGTGCCCAGTTCTTTACTAAACTTGATCTTCATTCTGGCTAACACCAGATCTGTATGAATGAGGCAAACATTCCTAATATTGCATTTAGAACTCATGAGGGGCACTATGAGTTTTTGGTCATGCCCTTTGGCTTGTGTAATGCTCCCTCCACTTTCCAAAGCCTCATGAATCATGTCTTTCATCCTTTTCTCCATCATTTTTTCTTATTTTTCTTTGATGATATCCTCATTTATAGTAAAACCTGGAAAACCCATCTTGCTCATGTGGATAGAGTTCTCCATCTACTCTCTTAGCACCAACTTTTCCTCATACAATCTAAATGTGCTTTTGGTGCCTCAGAAGTCGAGTACTTGGGTCATCTTGTTGGAAAGTTTGGTGTCAGGGCGGATCCTACAAAGATTGAAGCTATGCAATATTGGCCTCACTCAAAGACTCTCAAAAGTTGACATGGATTTCTAGGTTTAGCAGGTTATTACCACAAGTTTGTTATTAATTATGGAAATATTGCAGTACCTCTCACTGCTCTCCTTAAAAATAATTCTTTCACTTGGACTCCAATAGCTGCTTAGGCTTTTCAAACCTTGAATATGGCCATGTGCACCACTCCAGTCCTGGCCCTTCCTAATTTCACAAACACCTTTGTCCCAGAATGTGATGCTTCTGGGAAAGGAATTGGCACAATTCTTATGCAAGAGGGTCTGCCTTTGGTCTTTACCAACAAACAATTGTCAAAGTAACATTTGGGAAAATCAATCTATGAAAAGGAAATGTTGGCTATTCTACATGCAGTGGATCTTTGGTGCCCTTATCTATTGGGGAAATGCTTCCAAATTAAGATAGATCATAAAAGCCTCAAGTATTTTTTGGAACAACGTCTTTCCTCCCCAGAGAAACAAAAATGTGTGACTAATCTCTTTGATATGATTATGATATCATTTACAAGAAAGGAAAAGACAATGTGGTTGTTGATGCACTTTCCAGAAAATGTGAAGATGAAGGGTCCCTTTTTTCTCTCTCCTTCATTGTATCGTATTGGCTCCAAGTTGTTCACCAGGAATGGCTACACGATCCCAAAATTTCACATCTAATACAAAAATTGCAGGGCAATTCTCCAATCTCCCCAGGGTACTCTTGGCTCAATGATGAGCTTTGATACAAAGGCCATTTGTGTTTAAGTAAATAGTCAAAACTTAAATCCACGGTACTTTTTGAGCTTCATGCTACACCCACCATTGGGCACTTTGGGTTTACCAAAACCTATGACTGGGTTAAACATTTTTTTTTTCTGGGATGGTATGAAACATGACGTTCACACTTTTGTGGCTGAATGTGATGTTTGTCAACGCAACAAGGGCGAAACAGTAAAATCTCCTAGCACACTACAACCGCTTTTGCTTCCACCTGCTATTTGGCAAGGTATCTCTATTTCTTTTATTGTAGGCTTACCTAAATCGGGCAATAAATCAATCATCATGGTGGTAGTTGATCTTCTTTCCAAGTATGCTCATTTTTGTTCTCTCTAGCTTTTTAAAATAAACACAGTGATCAGAATGACATCTACTATAACCCTGTTCTATCATAAACCTATCAAACTTCAGATACCACTACCTTGGAGCTTGCTTTAGGCCATATAAGCTCTTCTTCAACCTGCATACCAAATTCTCCTTCCCTTTGACCTCATACCCCTGTGGTTGCTGCATATAAATCTCTTCCTCCAAATCCCCATGGAGAAAAGTTGGTTTTACATCTAATTGTTCAAGATGCAAATCTTCTACTCCACAAGAATTAAAATAGTTTTAATTGAAGTCATTTTAACAACAGGAGAAAATATTTCATCAAAATCTATACCTTTCTTTTGTGCAAACCCCTTTACAACAAGTCTAGCCTTGTACCGCTTTTCTCCTCCATCTTCTTCCTTCAACTTGTAA
>ML793675.1:65338-82224 GCA_009831015.1 Picea engelmannii | reverse complement strand
TCCATTCCTCCTCTGGAATTCTACCATCCAAAGAGCTTGAAGGTCCTCTATTTATTAAGTAAACAACAATATCTACAACATCTGCCCAAAACTGTAAGGGAAAACTAGCATGCAATCTCATACTCCTTGCACGCTCCATGATTGTCTTGTTCATCCTTTCTGACACACCATTTTCTTTTGGTGTTCTTGGAATTGTCTTCTCTCTACGAATCCCATGGTATGAACAGTAATCATCAAACTCCTTGCTGCAATATTCACCTCCATTATCTGATCTGAGACACTTCAACTTTTTTCATGTCTCATTCTCAACCAAAGCTTTTCATTTCTTAAAAGTATCAAAAACATCAGATTTTTGTCGAATGCAATAAACCCAAGTTTTTCTAGTTGCATCATCAATAAAAGTAATATAATAATGAGAGCCACCAAGAGATGATACCTGAGATGGTCCCCATACATCTGTATGCACAATCTCTAACCTTTCACTCTTCTTTTATTTTCCGACTTTGATAAATCTGACTCTCTTCTGTTTTCCATAAACACAATGCTCACAGAAGTCCAAATCAATTTGTTTAAGATCTGGCAACAAATTTCTTTGTGAAGTATCTACATCCCCTTATCTCTTATGTGTCCAAGCCTATGATGCCACAGTTTTGTATCCACTCCTATAGAAGCTAAAGATATAGAAGAGTTAGTATTACCAGTACATAAATAAAATGTACCTACCTTCTCTCCTTTTTCTATCACCAATGATCCTTTGATGACCTTCCACGTCTTATCTGTAAATATGGATATATAACCTTCACTTGCCAACTGCCCTATTGAAATTGGGTTTTTCCTTAAATCTGGAACATGTCTTACCTCTTTCAACAACCATTGGTTTCCATTGCATTGCTTTATTTTTACCTTTCCCATTCCAACAATTTTGCATGGTGCATCGTCACCCAAATGAACTTGTCCAAAATCACATTGAACATAATCTAGAAAATGTTTCCTATGGGGTGTGGCATGAAATGAAGCCCCTGAATCTACTACCCAAGACTCAGAAATATTATCTACAGAAAGAATAAAAGCATCTTGTAACACATCACCTCTTACATTTGCTTCATGATTTCTCTCCTGCTGTCCATCTCTTTGTTTCTTTGGAGCTCTGCAGTCTTTCTTCAGATGTCCTTTCTTCCCACAATTCCAACACTCTATCTTTCCAAGTATGGATTTGGATCTGCCCTTCCTATAATTGCCACGGTTCCCAAAACTCTTTCCTCTATCCTTTTGTCTTCCCCTGTTCTCCATGTTCAATGCATTTCCTGATGTCTCTCCTGTGCTTTTTCATCGCATTTCCTCACTAAGGATAACACCAACAACATCATCAAATTTTAAAGTATTTGAATGAGAGACAGAGTTACTTACATCTATGACCAAGTCATTCCATCTTTCTGGCAATGAGCACAAGATTAGAAGAGCCCTAAACTCATCATCAAAGTCCACTTTTACAGAACTTAGTTGATTAGTAACCGTATTAAAATCATTTAAATGATCTGCAATAGACCCACCTTCCGACATCTTCATATTAAATAATCTCTTCATTAGAAATACCTTATTGGACACCGAGGGTTTTTCATACAATTTGGCCAATGCATCCATCAAACCCTTCGTTGTCTTTTCTTTGGAAATATTGAAAGCCACCAACGCTGCTAGGCTCAGTCGTATCGTTCCTAGAGTCTTTTTGTCAAGAATCTCCCATTCTTCGTCCTTCGTAGCCCCTGACTTCTTTGATATTCCACCCAATGGTAGGAATAGATCCTTTTGATATAAATAGTCTTCCATCTACATCTTCCTTAACTGGTAGTTTTGGTCGTTAAATTTCTTGACCCTAAACTTTCCATCTTCCGACATTTCTCCCACTCGAACTAAGAACCCTCTTTTCCTACAAGTTACCTTTCACTCTGATACCAGTTGTTAGAAAAACAGGACCGTGGAGCAATAAAATAAAACAAATGTGGAAACAAAACATAGAAGATACACAATACAATAGAGACACAAATTTATGTGGTTCACCCAGTGTGGGCTACGTCCACCAGAGAAATTGCCAGGTCCTTCCTTTATTATTATCCAGCATATGAAGGGATACAACCTACAACAAACCCGCTGTAACTTCCTCTTCTTTCTCTCACAGTCTCCTATCTCAGAATACAATATTCGCCATCCACCATAGCCGCAATACATTTCCCTCACAAAATAGGGTTGCCTTCTAGGGAAAAAAACCCTAACATAATCTCTATCGATAGATTTGCGACCTTATAATGAACGGTCTAGATTTACAATGAAATTACAATATACATTTACAAGGCAATTATTCCTTCAGGGGCTTCGCCCCCGAACCCCTGCTTGCCCCCAGACACCCCAGTCGGGGGGATTACCCCCCGGACCCCGCAAAGGGGGTACCCCCCTCTGCACTGCCCCACGTGGAAGAGTGTACATACTTCTGGGGTGTAAATAATTCATGGGGTATAAACACGGCTGAAAGTAAAAGATCTCTGAATCAGGAAGATAATTAGGCTCAACAACCAACAAGTTATGGCCTTACGAAGTTGTAGGAACCTCATATGTCATCTAGAAGCCCCAAAAGGTCAAAGAAGTCAAAGTGGTTTAAGATATTTTAGAAGGTAAATAATAAAGTGAAGTGATGAGTGTACTATAATTCAAAGTGAATACAAAATAAATTATTTAAATAATAAATTTAATGGAGAAATTAGAAGTGAGTTAATCCTAAAATAAGGAAAGTGGGCAAAGAGGCAAGGCTCTCTCATTTTATATCACACTTGAAAATATTGAATATATATAGGTGACTGAGGTAACAAAAGGATATCTAAGCCAAATTTTAGAGGGAAGGGGAAGAAATGAAGGTCGGAATTCAAGGGAGGATAAATTATTTTGATGATGCTTTCTAAGGTATGTTATTTACACGTCATCTCACCATTTTCGCAATAACTTTTTTTCTAGAATGATTCAGACCGTGAAATTGATAGGCCATTGAGGAAACATATCCAAGTATCCGTGGTAAAAATTTCAGCTTGTGGGTCGTTGTATTTTTGGACTTGTATCCACATTGATATAAGACTTGGATTATATGGTTAAAAAGGATTAAATTGCTCTATTACTGATTCACCTTCTCCTCTCTGTAATCCAACACCAAGGTGAAATACATATCCAACAATAGATATTTTTTCAGTAGTATCTCTTGCCCAATCAGAATCGATGTAACCAAGAAGTGAAACATAATCCTTTCTCGAATAGAAAACACCATAATGTAGAGTGCCTTGAAGATATATGAGAATCCTTTTAACTGCTTTTCAATGGTTGTCACGAGGCTTTTGCATAAACCTAGAGACCATGCTAACAACAAAGGAGAGATCGAGCATGATATGTGTCAGATAGATCAAATTCCCAACAAGTTAACAATACAATCCCTAAAATAGATTGTGTTTCCTATATTATTGAGTAGAGGATTTTCATAGAAGGCAAGTTAAAAGGTTGCAAACTATACAAAGAAAATGCAGAGGAAAGTCCCAATTCTCTATTGATTGCACATGAGGTGACGTATAGGCTCAAAATTCCCTCTTCATAAAACTCCAAGGAGGGGGATCCTCTAAGTACTTACAATAGACCAAAAAAAAACAAAAAAAAGCCAAATTAAAACAACATGGGCACTTACCAAACCTCGCAGGGCCTTGGCTTACCTCAAACGCTTTCCAAGCAACATAAAAATAATTCCATTCTGAACATGTTCATTACCCACCTCCTCTACATATATGTGCATATTCATGGCTTCAAACATGTGGAGGAGGGACTTATGTCCCTTCTCATCACTGTCTCGATGCTTAGTGTGGAGTCTAATTCTATGACCCAAGTGAATGATTGAATATTTGATATGTGTCCTTATATGCATAATCATAAATTAAGGGGGGTGAAATGTTGATTATTGATTCCATTAACCATAAGCACCCCCTCGTTTTATAATGAAGCTTCATTTTCACATCGATCTACTTCACAATTGTTCTCTCTCACATGACATGATAGTATGCGATTTTAATGAAGTTGTGGGCTACTTGTTTTCTTTGAGTAATAATTGAAGCTAAGGTATTATTAATTGGCACGCATTTGAAGACCATACGATTGATGATGGTCTTGGATTATCCTACTACAACCATCGATTGAGCACCAGAACCTTTAATTAATTTCAAACCTTGCCATAGTGGATAGGTTTTTGCTTGGTTGTTGGATAGAACACCAAATTCCCTTGAAAATGAAGTTTCAATTATTCCTCTGAGATCCCTAATGACCCAACCCCCTATGCCTATCACCCTAGGATTTCCTTTTGAGACACCATAAAAAAACAATATATTAGAATGCAAAGTCGATTTCAATTTCTAAAAGTCGGAATTGCTTAGTCGAAGCTCCTAGATTGGTCTGGTGATGAGTTTGGGCATATTGAAGTCTAAGAGTTGAGAGGTTACGTGAATTTGGCCAAACCATTCTTCTTTATATGTACTTCAACTTTGATTTATATGAAGATGTTTTCCTTTGGATTTGAGGCAATGTGTAAAAGGATTTTATCTTTTGTTGCTACATAAGAGGGAATGTCCAATTCCTAGTGAAATATTGCTTTGTTCCAAGGTAACTATATTTCATAGCATAATATTTTGGTAGTGTTAACCATATTCTTTTGAAGACCATATTGTCTTTTAAGGTTCCATTGTAGGATTTTTTCCATAAAGTGCATGGATTTCTAGGAATATAGCATTCTCATTCTATGATTTAAATATGAATAAGTTTCTTACCATACTTTAATTGTAAATTCACATTTAAAGAAGATGTGGTGTATCAATTCTTAGTTTGAGAGACACAAAGCACATCTTGAGGGTCCAAGAATGCCACACTTTTGGAAACAAATTGCAATCGGGATTTTCTCATGAACTAGTTCCTAAAAGAAGATATTGACTTTCGGAAGGCCATCTAATTTTTGGGGAAGCGATAGAGATTGTAGCTAATACGAGTACCCCTGCTTAACATCATAATCATCATGTCCCTATCCTCCACAATCTGAAAAGCTACTTTTCCAAGGCGCACAACCTTTGAAACCTTGGATGAGATGAGGAATGATATGATGCAAATGAGGTGGAGGAAAATCAATTTTCCACTCCAGCCAATGGTCGATTCATAACTCTACGAAGAGATATTTGAATTTTTTTAAGTCTTTGATTATCCATCCATTATTTCATGAGGTGAAGTTCTTGAATAATGTCTAATTCTCTATTTCCCACAATGTTATGTTTCCATATCGATATCTTTCCCATTGCCAAGAACCCAATTTAAATTAGATTTTATGATTGGGATTGCATATCTTAGAAATTTCCATATGGGTGATCCTTTTCTAGTTTCCAATGAATCATCCAAACATCTTAAACCACTCCCCTCCAAAATGTTTTTTCTTGAGAACCTTCTTCCACTAAGTTGATTGACCTGATATCATCCTCCAAAGAAACTTGGCTCCCAGGGCATGATTCATTAGAGAAGGATCCTTAATGCTTAGACCTCCATGCTCTTTGGGAGCCCTTGCTTTTGACCAATTCACTGAATGGAATTTCTCAAAGTTTGTCTTGCCCCCTTGCCATAATAATTTTCCAATTTATTGGGCCACTTGTTGCATGACACCTTTTGGGGTGAGTAGAGCCTAGAATTGAAATATAAGCATGGCCATTAAGATTAACTTAATGAGAATAAATATTTCCACTAGATTCAACCATTTTTCCCCCTTTTGTTGGAACTTGGCCTCAAATTTCCTTAGAATACTCTACCAAGATTGTGCTATTGGATTTGACAAACTGATATGAATCCCAACATATCTAAAAGTGGTCCAAGATTTCCGATGAGGGAACAAGATAATTCTAGAAATAGTTTGGAGTAGCCCTTTATTTACATTCAAACCATATATTTGGATTTTATTTTGATCATCCTTGCCCTCTGAAACAAAAGTGAAGAGATATAAAACCTCTCCGAACCTTGAAGCCATGACTATAGAAAATATACCCATTAAAAGAGTGTTATCAATAAATTGTGAATTTATGCTTTTGATACCTCTTACCACCTTTCTCCCCAAAAGGTTGTTGGAGAGTCTTTATGATTCCAATTTCCTGCTTGATGAATCAACCATAATAATATATAAAAGAGGGGATAAAGGGAAGCCTTGACATGGTCCTTTTCTTCCTTTGAATAAGGGAGTGGATCTTCCATTCACCAATGGGGAAATCCATGGATTGAAAATGCATGCAGAAACCCAACAGATAAAAGCGAGATTACAAACCAAATTTGAAAAGAATATCTAGAAGAAAGGAAAGGTGAACCCTATCAAAGGCATTATCCATATCTATTTTAATGATAATACCTTTGTCTTTAATTGCTTTGTTGGAGTGCATTTATTCATGGAACATTATGATGTTATCCACTATTTGTCTCTTGTGCATGAACTTGCCTTGGTTTCTGATATGATTTTGGGTAAGAAATGCTTCAAACTATTTGCTATTACTTTGAACAACACTTTGCATGATGCATTGCATAATGAGATAGGTCAGAATCTTGTGAAGGAGTGGGGATTGGCCTCTTTTGAAATGAATATTGGAAAGGATGAGTTGGTGCTTCCCCTGGTCCTGCATGACTTCAGAACATATTGTAACATTCATTTGAGATCAAACTTTATTATATCGCAACATTATTTAAAGAAATGGATTGATAAGTTGTCTGGCCCTGAAGCTTTATCAAGAGCTAAAATCCATATTGCACTCTAGATCTTATGATAAGTAATTTCCTTCATCGTGTTATCACTAAGAATCACCTTCAGATTGCATGGAAGGCAAGCCCAGTACCCATCAGGTTATATGTAAATGTAAAAGAGTTTTTAAGGGTTCAAATGGATAAGACTCAAGATGATAATGTTCTAACTCGGAAATATGGGCTAGCATGCACGAGAAATCGAGGTATTGACTAACTTCAATTAGTAAGTGGGAGTAAATGTGAATAGAGGGAAGACTTCAGTGAGAGGAATGCAGAGGTTGTTGTAAACATCATGTCTGCAGACAACCTAAGGAATAAAAACTCTAACAAAAGATCTTCTTGAGTTCAAAGTTTAAGGACACTAAAGAAACATCATAATAATATTATAATCAAACATACATCATAATATCACCACAAAAATTCATGTGAATAATTCAAGCATGAACACTTCAACATTAGAAGCAAATAAGTTGGAATAAGAAGTTGATTTCTATTAACCAAGATGTCTCAAATCAAGTACATAACTAGTTCACAGTAACTTTATCAAAATATTACAGTATAAGGGAGCCTAGCTCAATCATTCGAACCTACTGAAGCATTTCATCTATCTATTTATAACAAAAAAGAGAGGTAACAGCTAGAGGTGCGAGCTAGATTTCCTCCCATGAAAATATCCAAGTAGTTATTTCATCTAATAGATTAAACAACAACTGTGCTATAAAAAAGGGAAAATGTTGGCCATTGATCCAACCAACTTCGAACTAACTTGATATTCTGTTGATGCACATCTCCATATGTGCCAAGTGTCCTTTATATGTTTTTAATTGTCATCATGCTATCAAATGCTATCTTTGTCTATCTTCCACATCATTAGTCATTCACTAAGATAATAATTCAGGCCCCCTATAATCCTGGTACATGTTGGTAATGTCATTTGGTAGGGAGCTTCCATAGAGCGACCTCCAAAATAGGCATGTTGAATGGGTAGTTCCAAGCCATGTATACCTCTGTGTAGAATTTGGTAGCTTCCAAAATTTAGTAGCGCAAACTTGTGTGCCTCTGTGTAGAATTCGGTCTCTTCCATAATTTTGGTAGCACCATCCTGTATGCCTCTGTGTAGAATTTGGTCTCTGCCAGAATTTTTGTAGTGTCATTCTGTGCGTCTTCTTGCAATTCGGTAGCACCCAGCTAACTTCGCAGCACCATCCTTTCAATGCTGATAGTTTTGGTAGCCACCCCAGGCAGTTAGTAGCACCATCGCTACATCATTCTTAGGAAATTAGGTAGCATTATATAAAGAATACACATAGAAATTTGAAGTTTAGACAATTTCGTAGCGCTAAAGCACTATGAAATGTCTGCACTACTAATGTCAAAAGATCAACTCTTTGCATATCACCAAAACTCTGAATAGTATGCATTTAGAAGCCGATATATCCTGTATAGGTGGCAGAGGAAGTATTTCATTAATTACATATTCTTTCAAAAAGGGGCCATCCTCAAAAATGAAATTCACCTCTCAACAACTACTTCATCAACCTAACACTCCTTGTGGAAGGAGGACTTCCCTTTGGCAAAACAACATGCTTCCCTTTAGTAGTAGTAGGCTTCTTCACTGGAACTATGCTTTCTTTGGTTGTTGGTTTCTCTTGTTCAATTGTAGCTTCAATCAACACCTCCAAGTTTCTTTGAGCCATCTCATCTTGGAAATGTTGCATCTTTGCTTTGAGTTTTCTGTTTTGAGACTGAGAGTCTTTGTTTTGCCTGTAAAGGTTTTTGAGCTGCCTATGGAGAGGTTGGGCCTTTCTTGCTGCAAACCTTGCTAGATCAAGTGTATGGTTGTATCCATCCATGAGTTCTTTCATCTTAACCTTGTCAGACATGGCTTCTTCTTTCAAATGAGCCACCTCCTTCCTAGCACCCTTGAGTTGCCTGATTAATCTTTTGAACATATGGCTTCTAGGTGGAGTAGTGATGTGAACAATCTCAGTAGGTTTTTTCATAGTTTCCTCTTCCTGCTGCATAGGAATTACTGTGTCTATCTAAACAAGCTTATTGATGCCTTTGCCTTTATCTTTCTTCTTCTGTACAGAGATTTCTTCTTTCTTCTCCACATAAAGATTTTCTTCTTTCTTCTCCATAGGATTTTCAATGCCTTGATCCTTATCTTTTTTCTTCTGAAGGATAGAAATTTTTGGTAGGGCATGTTCTTCAACAACCTCTTTAAGAGTTGGTGATCTTATGAAAGGCCTTTTGGACTTGATGCTGGTTGTTGAAGGAGATGAGGAGAAGTGTAGCTTCTTCCCTTTCTTGGCTGTAGTTTTAGTAGAAGAAGTGGCTTCTTCTAACTCTGGTGGAGGAGGGGGTGAAAGGTCTCTCTGTGGAGAATGATAAGCCTCCTCCTCAGTTCTTGCAACCTCCTTGATGGCCTCTTGATCTTGAACATGAAATCTACTCTTTCTCTTCTTCCTAGTACCTTCTTTAACAACATTGGTAGATGTTAAAGGGCTTGCTATCTGTGAATGGGGAGTAGCTGCTATATCCAACTTTGTGTGAGAAGAAATAATGAAATGTTCCCATGAGATATCCTTCTTACCTAGCTCTTCAAAAACCAACATTCTAATAAACCTAGAATGAAAGATGCTAGTATCCACAGCCTTAGAATTGGATTGAACCTTGTCTCACATCTTGCCTATGCTCCTTATCAAATAGTAGGGAATGTTCATTTCCATTTTACCAGTAAAATGCAACAGAAGCCTTATCTGGTACTGGTATAGTGTATTGAACCTCCCTTCACATCTAAAGTACCTATGAATGATCCTCAATATTTTATCAAACTGCTCAATTAGATGATTTCTTGGCACACCTTTAGAAATATTATCAGCTTGATATTCAGGATTGAGGAAATATTTGGCATAGGCTGCATCTAAGGCCATGGATTTAAACCAAATCTCACCAGTGATAGGGATTCTTGTAGCATCTGAAATAGAGGTCTCATACACCTCAAACTCTAGGTCCCCTACCTTGGTCTTCAGGCCTTGTAAGGCAAACTGCCTTGTCACCTCAGGATGACCTCTTTTCATGTTTTGGCAGAAAGAAAGGCATCCCACCCTTTGAAAAACATCTCTGGCCATGGGCTCTACCTCAAATAGATGCATGTCTACAGGCTCAGTTCTAACCACATTACCTCCCTTGTGTGACTTCTTCTTTTGAGGGGTCTCCATAGTTTAGGATAAGATATTTAGGGGGCTATGGAGTGGTGATAACCAGGAGGATAAAAGAGTCAAAGCTCAAATGGACAAGGCTACCCCTTTATAAGAATTTCTCTTAATCCAGACTGGTTGCTAGCTAGCTAAAACTACCTGTAGAAATCCCTCCCTTGAATGTGTGCAGGTATGAACACTGAGAAAAATATATGATGAAGGGATACCCTGTAATGTTATTTGAAAACTGGTTTGAAAAATATTGACTCAACTGTCAGAGGAGGCAAGGGATAAAAAGTGTAGTTTGAGTAACATCTCTAGGTAGCACACCACACATGCAGAGGATAAGGCCTGCTAGGATACTTTGAGCTCAGTGGAAAAGGTGGTCAGATGTATCAAAATAAATTGACAGGTGGTGAGATCTGCAAGTTTGAATGGAGGGAAAAACTAGTAGGATGGTGTGAGGAAGATCTCCCCCAACTAAGAAGGCATGATAATCACAAAAATTTTGAGCACCAATTTTCCTTGAAATTGATGTGCAGAGGAGGAAAAATGCGGAATACCTGTGGAATAAAGATAGTTTGAGGCCTCAAAAAAATCTCAGGAAAGAGTCATGAGAAATTTTGCCTCTGAATCCACCTCAACATCAGATCTGGTAGCGTCGTTGCCAACTGGTCGGAACTGGTATTTTGTGCAGCGCAACAATTTGAGTTTTTCAAAATTCAAAAACCATTATCATAGCTCATAAATATGAAATCTTGAAAGAATCATTTAACCACACATGGAACTAAAAACAAGGAAGATATGACATCAACATTATAACCAAAAATCATGGTAGACTATGATGGACAGGGAGTGCGCTACGAAAACTTCTGATGAGTTGACAGTGCTCCATGTCAAAAAATGATTTGACAGTAAGCAAAGGACAAATGGGACAAAAAGGCAAGGCTATGAGGGCATGAGTGAAGAAAATGGCATGTCAAATCAAGTTGTTCGTGGGGTGAGTCGATCCTAGTGACAAGTCATGAAGGGAATCAAAAGATAAGCCATGAAAAAATGGTCCTAAGACAGAAATTTGTGTGAGGATCAAAACATAAGTCATGACTTAACACTTTATTTATCAAGGGGACCAAAACAAACAAACTTTAAAAGGGGACAAAATAAAAAATTAAAATCTAAAGGTTTAGGGAAGATGAAACTAAAGGCTAAAGACCCAAGGCAACTTAGTGTGATAACACATCAGGTCAAAGTTCTCACTTAGGGAGATAACCAAAGGTATATTCTCCAACATGGTTGTTGTGTCCTCAAGATCTACCCCATCTTTCTCTATATACATCTCCTCAAAGTGAGATCACACAACCTCTTTGATCTCAACGAATTGATCAAGGGTAGTTTTATCCTCATTGTAATATCTTTAACATTGTTTCTTAATGTGTTGGATTTTGCTTTCTTATGAAAGTTTTTCATGTTTCTATCAAATTTTATCCAAAGATTGCAATACTTGAGCCTCCACATTTCCTCCTCCTTTTTAAGGGCTTTATGTTATTTCTAGAAGATAGCATTTGCTTCTTTGATCAAATCACTTGTTATTTCTTTGGACTCCAATTTATCATGAATGGTGGAGAGATGAGATATGCACTCTTCCTTCTCTATCAAGTGGGGATTACATATTTTTTTCCCATTCCCTTAGAGTCATCTTAACCATTTTTAAATTTTATGCCCAAATGAAAACTAGGGAATCTACAATACACTTACCCATTCTCCCAAGATTATTCCCACTGCTACTTGATCCTGAAGCCATAAGGGGTTAAATAAAAATGTAATAGGTCCATAATTGGGTGAATCCCACATCTAGAGAATGATAGGTTTATAGTCTAAAGATGCCCAAGGGATAATCTGAGAAGATAACATGCTCTTTCTAAAGAGAAAATCATTGTGGACTAGAGAGTGATCTTGATGCGTTGATATATGACATAGCCCTCCTCTCTTATTTGAACAAGTGCATTTTCCTTTGGATGGATTTATGTCCACTAAATCCCAATCATAAATCAAATATTCCATACATTCCAGAAACGGATCTATGACCACACTCCCTACTCATTTTTCTTTATGGTTGAGGGTCATATTAAAATCACCTCTAGCGATATTGTTTTGATAACATTCTAAGCCTTTCATAGCGAACATGGATTCCCAATAGTATACTTTTTCTCTGTACAATGCTAGGACATACACATTGTAGATATTTATCTCCAGTTCTATTTGTTGATGAATGAAACTAGTCAAAATTTAATGTTGGATCTGAAACGTGAAATCTAGATGCAAGATCTTATTGTTCCAAACTATACAAAAACATTTGGAGGCAACTCTTGAGATGATTGCTCGCCCTTCATTATTTTTCAACTGTAGTTTACATAGTTTGATGACTTCTTCAGCCTCTGATTTTGTCTCTTGGAGTAGGAGGATAAAAGGATTTTTAGTCTTTATAAGATCCTTTATCGATTCTACCTTGAACATGCTACCCATACCATGACTATTCCAAGAAACAATGATCATTACTTACCTAATGGTTTTCAAATCCTATCGACAGGGGGTTTGATGATCCAAGATTCCTATTATTCCTTGCCCCTAATCCCAAAGATATCTCTATGGTTGTTTGGGTGCCCAATTTTTTCTCTTTATTTGCAATTGTTTCCCTTACTTGTTTGGTGTATTTTCTTCCTACCTTTTTGTGGGTCATTTCTTTTTATTCTTCCTTTATCTTCTCTTCTTCATCAACTTATTGTTGAGTTTTTTTTCAAGTGATGACTCAAGAAGGGAATGTTGATTTTTTTGGAGTATGATCTACTTCCCCCTAATGGTTTGAAATATTGCTTTCTTCTCTAAGGGATGGTAATGTTTATGGGTTTTCCTCTAGCACAAGCACAAAGAAGGAAGTCCATGATCCCATAGTGGGGACTGCTAGTATCTTTGTAAATGGGATAGATTCTTCTAGGGACATCACTTCATACCTGTTTGATCTTGGACTTACTCCTCCTTCCTTAGGTCAATATGGAGATTTTTTGGCCACTGCATGGGGATGTATGTTACTTGGTTTGGCAACTTGGGTTTGCTTATTTATTAGACTTGATACTTAGGGACTTTATTACCCATCTTTTATTGGTATGGGTTTGGGATTTCCCCGACTTTCCCATGGCCGAGAAGAGACCCTGAAAAACCACAAATTTGGAGTTTGGAGGGGGGGAACCCCCTCCAGGGGAAGAACCCATGGTTGTACCAAAGACACTCTAGGCCAAGGTTTATATGTAGAGAGTGTGCGACAGTTGTAGAAATTTGATGACAAAATCAACATGCACTATATTCTGTCATACACTTAGCAACCTAGAGATAACTGTCATCTATGAACTCTGAAATGTATAAAACCACATTTAGAAAATATGATGAGAAAAAATACACATTTACAATAACTTTTGCAGTGGAATAAACACAACGAACAACAATCACACATCCATGTAATACTCAGAAATTTAGGCAACCAGCAAGGGAAAACCCTTATGTGGGGAAACCTAAAGAGAGAAATTTTATTAGCTTCAAGAAAGATATATCAACAACAAGATTGCATTTAAAACTAAGATAAAACCACTTACAACACCCAAATTGTCCCTCCAAAAATCTGGCTTGAAATATGTGCCAAGTTCTTATTGTTGTATGATCCACCCAGAAAAACAACACCTCGAAAATCATGCCAATAAGTTGTTGTATGCTCTTTTTTGTACGGCTGCCCTTCAACAAAAAATATCCTCAATTTGCCTTGATTTTTGTGCCTTCCTTTCCTCGAAAAAAATGCCCACTTATCTGTTGTACGGACTGTACGGATCTGTACGGTACGACCTCCCACACTGATCTCTCCTTTACATGATCAAGGGACATGATTCATTCCCTCCAAAATAAATCACTTAAATATTAAAGTACAATTTCACTTTATAACATAAGTGCACTTTATGAAATAAAGTCACTTTAATATTAGAAGGTACACTTTATTAAAAAGTCACTTACATAAAAGAACGAGTTTATTACAACTTTATAAAAACCTATTACAAAGTCAAGTGTCTAGTAGTGAAAATATAAGGCTACTTTCACATATAATATAAACATGTGGAGTACCTCTCGAGCTATAAAAGCTAACACTCCATCTTAGTGAGGGATGTACTCGCTTCCATCACCATCATCCGATCCCATCACATTGTTTGCAGTAGGAGCTCCCTCTGAACCTAGAGCCAACCTCAACACCTACACAGAACTCGAACCAAAATACCTCCTCCTAATAGCCACTATGAACCTTGAGCTCCTAGGAGAATACACTCCACCCTAAGCATTGGTTCAATCACACCAGCTAAGCCTCCTATTGGTGATCAGAAGAGACTCCCTCTCTTCTCTCAGAATGCAAGACTAAATCCTTAGGCCCACCACAGTCTCGGGAGCCTCCTCTTCCTCATCCAACACTGAATCATAATTTGAAGGTTGTCCTCGCAACATGTACAACATGTCCATCCGATCACCAATCAGTTGTGGTTCGACCAGATCCGCTCTCTCCCTGTAGATAAATACATGTCCCCTCTTGAACAATGCACAATAGCCAACATACTCCAAGGCTGAGACAAAGAGAAAGTTAACCCTCAATCCTGGAACAAAGAGAACTCCATCAACCTTCAAGAGTCCCCCATACTTGAGTCGAAATCTAACCCTTGCAACTCCACGTACAGCTCGTTGCATACCTCCTTCCTTCTCCACCATCCATTCAGGACCTGTCTCTGTGATAATAAGGGATACTCGCCAAATTCTTGTCATGTGAAAAGAGGCTCCACTGTAAAAAATCCATCAGTTATCACCCCCAAATCCTTCACTATCAACATTGGATACTAGATTAACCAAAGAAAAGTCCTTATCAAACTTGGATGAAAAGTCCTCCATAGTTGTTGTAGTAGTTGTATCAGGCCCCTCTTGTTCCTTCTTCTTATTCTTCTTCTCAGGACATTGAGAATCAAGGTACCCCAAATGGTTATAACAATAACATATGACTTTACTCAAGTCCCTCCTGAAATTTCCTTTCTTCTTCCCCTTTCCCTTTGCAGCAAAAGAAACATCTTCATCAACTCCATTTTTCTTCTGTCCATTGCTCTGAGATCCTTCCTGAATCTCCTCTTGATTGAATTCGTTCCACAGTCTTCTCTAATATTGAATATTGTAATATTCGAGATATAAAATAGTATGAAGAACATAAATAATTAGATAGAAATGACATATAAGCAACGATATAACCAGAACAACACCATAATAATACCAAAATAATACCAGAATAACACCAGAAAGAGCACTTTGATTACTGAGAGAAATGTTCACTTGCCTCTTCGAGGGGGGAAAATCCAGCAGAGAAGAGCTCTATTACAATAATATCCAAGACATAACTTCTCATACCCTCGACTCCTATTTATAATAAATATGTTTATCAAAAGAACAATCTAGAGGAAGATCCTTCTAGAAGTGAAAGCTTCTATTAGGTCTTCTTACAATTGACTTATTCTTCCTTATTTCCAGGCCTTATTAATATCGACCTTTATTACATGGAAATATATTATTTTACCTATGTGAGGGTTAGGTCCCTAACATGTCCTCCCCCTTAAAAACAACCTTGTCATCAAGGCTTCAGATGAGGAAATTGTTGCAGAATGGTAGTCGATTCCCAAGTGGCATCCGTTGGAGTTGTATCTTTACATTGGACTAACACTTCCTTGATGGTTCACTGATGCAAATGATTCTCACACTGGTCTAAAACTTCTTGTGTTTGTATCCAAATGGAGACTTCTTCGTCCAACTCGGGAAGTTTGTTTGAGTTTGGAACTTAGTTCCAATCACCTTATTTAAGAAGGAAACATGAAAAACATGATGGATCTTAGAATGACTAGGCAAAGCTAACTGATAGGCCACCTATCCCACATGCTTGAGAATGGTATAAGGAAAAAAAAAATTGGGCGCCAATTTCTGACAATGGTCAGCCTTGGGGGAATTTTGCTTGTAAGGTTCTAGTCGAAGAAACACCTGATCTCCTTCTACAAATTGAAGTTCAGTGTGAACTTGATCTTCTTTTTGCCTCATGCAATTATGGGCCATGACCAAATTATCTTTGAGGGTATGGAGAATAGCCTCTCGAACTGTAAGCATTTGGTCAATCGCTTGGACCTTCGAGACACCTGGCAAGTATGAGAGAAGTGAAGGTGGATTTTGTCCATATACCTCTTCAAAAGGAGTCATGTGGTTAGTTGTATGGTAAGAAGTGTTGTAACACCATTCATCTAGTGGTAACCATTGGGCCCATTGATTTTTATTTTTCCGATGCAAAACACCTCAAATATGTTTCCAAACACTTGTTAACAACTTCAGTTTGACCATCATTTTGGGGATGAAAAGTTATGTTGAGATGCATTTGGGTGCCTTGTATCTTGAACAGTTCTTGCCAAAAATTGTTGGTGAAAGTTGGGTCGCGATAAAAAACAATAGAATGAGGCATGCCAGAAAATGGAAGCTTTATTATCTTGCTATTGTATGTAGATGACATGCTTGTTGCAGGGTCTAATATGAAGGATATAAATGTTCTCAAGAAGAAATTAGCCAATTCATTTACGATGAAGGATTTGGGTGCTGCAAAGAAAATCCTTGGTATGAGAATAACAAGAGACATGAAATATCGCAAACTGACATTGTCTCGGGGTGAGTACACAGAGAAGGTGTTGGAGAGATTTAGAATGCAGAATGCAAAACTAGTTAGTACACCTTTGGCCAACCATTTCAAATTAACTAAGG
>ML793675.1:43442-65288 GCA_009831015.1 Picea engelmannii | reverse complement strand
GGTAAAGAACATTGGGAGGCAGTAAAGTGGATTCTCAAGTATTTGAGAGGTACTGCTACTCATGCATTATGTTTTGGAGGTTCAGACACTTTTCTACAGGGATATGTTGATTCAGATATGGCAGGTGATAAAGACAGCAGGAGAAGCACCGCAGGGTATGTTTTTACTATAGGTGGAACAACAATAAGTTGGATTTCGAAACTGCAAAAGGTTGTTGCACTTTCAAAAACAAAGGCATAGTATGTTGCAACTACAGAGGCTAGTAAAGAGATGATTTGGTTACAAAGGTTTATGGAGGAATTGGGAAAGAAGCAGGATAATAGCAGGTTGTACTGTGACAGTGACAGTGCAATTCATCTTGCAAAGAACTCAGCCTTCCATTCAAATACTAAGCATATACAGTTGAGGTACCACTTCATACGATCCGCCTTGGAAGATGGACATTTGAAGTTGGAAAAGATACACACTAGCTAGAATCCTGTAGACATGTTAACAAAGGGAGTAACCAGGGAGAAACTGAGTTCTTTCTCAGTTTCAGTTGGTCTTCAAGAATGAATATGAAGATGAGAAATTTTCCAGGTCCAAGAAGGTTCAGATTCCAACATATACAGCAATGGTGGAGTTGTTGAGATCAGTCTCCAAGTGGGAGATTGTTGGTTGTGGAGCCTGATTATCTTCCTGATTCAAAGATCTTTTACTTTCAGTTGTGTTTATACCCCATGAATTATTTACACCCCAGAAGTATGTACACTCTTCCACATGGGGGAGTGCAGAGGGGGGGTACCCCCTCTGCGGGGTCCAGGGGAGCTATCCCCCCGGCTGGGGGGTCTAGGGGAAAGCGGGCCCCCGAAGGAAAAATTGCCTTGTAAATGTATATTGTAATTTCATTTTAAATATGGACCGTTCATTATAAGGTTGCAGATCTAACGATAGAGATTATGTTAGGGTTTTTTTCCCTAAAAGGAAAACCTCTTTTATGAGGGAAATGTATTGCGGCTATGGTGGATGGCGAATATTGTATTCTGAGATAGGATACTGTGAGAGAAAGAAGAGGAAGTTACAATGAGTTTGTTGTAGGTTGTATCCCTTCATATGCTGGATAATAATAAAGGAAGGACCTGACAATTTCTCTGGTGGACGTAGCCCACACTGGGTGAACCACATAAATTTATGTCTCTATTGTATTGTGTATCTTCTATGTTTTGTTTCCGCATTTGTTTTATTTTATTGCTCCACGGTCCTGTTTTTCTAACATAACTCTCAAACCATGAGGAGTTATGTGACGTTCCACATACCACCAGAAATGGCATGACATGTACTATCAATATAGAATAGTATTACCTTCAAATATATTAAAACTCATACCATTATACATGAAACAACCTTGGGTCCATTACCCAAACCTTTGTGTGATCAGAATTCGCTATCGGACTTACTTCAAGGGTTGACATCAATGACAACCAACCTTAATCAACAATATCCCCCTTTGGAATTGATGGAAACACTGATGCAATATTGAAATCATGTCATGCAATACTGAAGTCATATCACTCATGCCCCCCCTAGAACCATGCCTCTATTCTCTGCATCTCTGTGACCATTTCTCCCCATGGAGTCATGCCTCTGTCTTCTACATATGATAAATCTCTCCCCCTTTGTCAGCAATGGCAAAGGTATCTTTCCATCTGGGGCTGCTCTCCCTAACTGAACTGTCTGATCTACCAACCTGAACTGTCCTCTTTATGGTGATTCCTCGTGTCCATATAAGACATATAAGATTAGCATTCAAAGACATTCATTTTGGAGTAGAAATAACTCCAAGTCTCTGGCGAAGATACTCAAAGGATTCTCATGGAAACAATTTTGTAAAGATGTCTGCCACTTGTTTTTTTGTGCCCACATACTCAACTCTGATGTTCTTTTCTGCAACATGTTCCCGTAGAAAGTGATACTTGATTAGAATTTTCTTCTTCTTGGAGTGCATCACCGGGTTCTTTGAGATACTGATGGCGCTTTTATTATCAAAATAGATTGGAATGGGCTCATCATACTCAACTTGTATATCTGTCAGAGTTTATTTCATCCATAGAACCTGTGTACAACATGCTACTGCTGCAATATACTCTACCTCGGTTGTAGATAGAGATACTGATGATTGTTTCTTGCTTAGCCATGATACTAAACACTCAGCCAAGTAGAACTTTGCTCCACGGGTGTGTTGGATCATGTTGTGATGAGTGTACTATAATCCAAAGTGAATACAAAATAAATTATTTAAATAATATATTTAATGGATAAATTAGAAGTGGGTTAACCCTAAAATAAGGAAAGTGGGGCCAAGTGACATAGAAGATGTTTTTAAGGAAGCTACTTAGAGAGTATAAATAAGAGGCAAGGCTCTCTCATTTTAAACACACTTGAGAATATTGAATATCTATATGTGTCTGAGGTAACCAAGGATATCTAAGCCGAAATTCTGAGGAAAGGTGAAGAAAATAAGGCCGAAATGAAAGGAAGGATAAATTCTTTTGATGGTGCTTTCTAAGGTATGTTATTTACAGGTCATCTCACAATTTCGCTATAAATTTTTTTCTATAATGATTCAGATCGTGAAATTTATATGAAATTGAGAAAACATACCCAAGTATCTGTGGTAAAAAATTCATCTTTTGGGTCATTGTATTTTGGGAGTTACACTCCGTGGAAAATAGGGTTTGTGGCTAGTCCTGAAACTAGTCAAAAACAGGTGTTTCGGGTAAAAACGTCATAACTTCTTCATAACAGATCCAAATTCAGTGAGACTAAATGTTTTGGTTAGGGTACAGGCTATAGTATGTTTTGTATCAGTTTCATATCAGTTCAATGAACATTTTTTCCAGGCCATGCTCTACAAGGTCTCTCTTTAGAATAAGACAGAATTCAACAAGGTATGTCATTTTTGCTATAATGCCTTTTCTGAGAGGTTCCAAGTAGTACCACTTGGAGGAATTTCATAAAACACATTGAAGAAAATTGTGTATCAGTTTCATATCTTTGTTGACTAATCAAAAACTAGTCATGGTTGAGACAAGCAGTTGATGAGTTGGCACATACATGAGGTGTATAGTTGATGATATTGGTACATATTGATGAGTCATTGTTGATGATTATTTAACACATGATTTGTATATACTTGGTACATGGTTTAATGCACTTGTTTATGGTACAGGTTGATTACAGGTTGTTTGGCACAGGTTGGTGCATGGTTGATGCACTTGTTTATGTCGACAGTTTGATATATTTTGAGGATTGTTGCCTCATATCAGTTGGTGATGATAATGTAAGATGATTCTTGCATATAGAGATGGTTATCTTGTAGAGTTGTACTCTATTCAGTTGTTGCTAAAAAAAACCTGGATTGAAGTCCATAATAAAAAGAAAAATTGTACATACATCTTGTGTTCTTTGTGTTCCTTGTGGAGATGATTTGTTGATGATATGTTGATGATATATGTTGCTGATATGTATTCACATCTAACTGATTATAAATGACAACAATGAGTAATGAGCAAATGTTGAATGTTAACTAAGGATTTTTTGTGTAAGAGAGAAGTTTTGGGAAAAAGATCCCCACACTCATTCACCCCCCCCTCTAAGTGTGGTAGGTGTGTCCAACATGGTGCTTCTTAGGTCATCAATAAAACCTGCCCAATATGCATCTGTGTAGGAAATAAGTGATATATCCTTTCCTTTTGGATACCATAATCCAAAATCTTTTGTTCCTTTGAGATATTTGAAAATCCTCTTCATTGTTAATACATGTGATTCATTTGGTGCTGCTTGAAATTGTGCCTCCTGTCCAACTTCCTACATTACATCTGGTCTGGATGTTGTCACATATAGTAGGCTACTAATCATTGACCTGTATTTCCTCTGATCTGTAGACTTTGAATCATCATCTTTGCTTAACTTGCAACTGGTTTGCATGGGAGTGATAACTAGTTTGCAATATTCCATTCCGAACCTCTTTAGCATTTCTATGATATACTTGGTTTGAGAAATAAAAATTTCTTGGTTTCTTTAACGTATCTGAAGTCCCAGAAAGAAGGATAGTTCTCCAAGTAATGACATTTCAAATTCATTATGCATATCCTTTGCAAATTTATGGCTTAACCTGTCATCATCACTACCAAAAATAATATCATCAACATAAACTTAAATTAATAAAATACTATCTTGACTTACCTTGATGTAGAGGTTGCTGTCTGCACTTCCTTTTCTGAACCCTGCATGTTGTAGATATTTATCCAGTCTAGAGTACCATGCTCTAGGATCCTATTTTAGACCATACAAGGCCTTCTTTAATTTACACACATAATTTGCGTTCTCTAACAACTGAAATCCTTCTGGTTGTTCAATGTAGACTTCTTCTTCCAATTCCCCATTCAAAAAATTTGATTTTATTTCCATTTGATACACTTTAAAATTTTTGGAGCATGCATAAGCTAAAAGCAATCAGATTTCTTCCATTCTGGCAACTTGGGCAAATTTCTCTTCAAAGTCGATTCCTTCAACCTGTGCATATCCTTTACATACCAATCTAGCTTTGTTCCTTGTAACCTGTCCATCTTCATTCAATTTATTCCTGTATACCCACTTTGTGTCGATCACATTCTTATCCTTTGGTCTTGGAATCAATTCCCAAGTATCATTTTTCTCTATTTGATCCAATTCTTCATCCATGGACTTGTTCCAAAATTCATCCTTGCTGGCCTCTTCAAAATAGGTTGATTCAATCGTAGATGTGAGTGCTATGCATGTTTGTTCTGGTGAATAGATTCTTCGTCTAGTCTCAACTCCTGCGTCTTTCTTTCCGATAATCTAATCTGAAGGATGATTCTTTTATACTTGTTTGCTAGGTGTTTTTGGAGTTAATTGGTGAACTTGATATTCTCTTTCTGTTGGATCCTCTCCGTCTTCCCCTTCTTTTTCATCTTTTGTTTCTTCTTCATAAATTTGTTCCATTGATTCATTTTCTTCTTCCTTTAATTCTTGTCTACCTATTTCATCAATTGTTACATTGATGCTTTCCACCACTTTGTTCAATCTCGGGTTGTAACACTTGTATGATTTTCTTGTACTTGAGTAACCAACAAGTACTCCTTTGTCCACATGAGATTCAAACTTTCCCATTCTGTCATCTTCTCTTTTGATGTAGCATTTGCTTCCAAAAACTCTGAAGTGCTTTACATTTGCTGGTGTTCCTTTCCATAGCTTGTAAGGAGTTTTGCCAGTGTTGTTTCTGAGCATTAGTTTGTTTTGAATGTGAATTGTTGTATGCATTGCCTATGTCCAAAAAATATCTATCAATTTGGAATCCGTTAGCATTGTTCGAGCCATTTACTGTACTATCATGTTCTTTCTTTCAACAACTCCATTCTGTTGAGGTGTCCTAGCAACGCCAAATTTCCTTTTTATTCCCTAACTGCTACAGTAGTCCATAAATTCCTTTGAGGTGAACTCTCCTCCATTATCAGATCTCAAGCATTTGATTTTGAATCCATTTCATTTTCAACCATTTCCTTGTATATCTTGAAGTTTTCAAAAGCTTTTGACTTGTTCTTGAGAAATCAAACTGTGATTATTATTGTATAATCATCAACTAATAACATAAAGTATTTATCACCTTTTAAGCCCTTTGTTGTATTTAGTCTCTTTTGCTAACTTTGACAAGGTTATCAAAATGTATGTGACCCATTCTTCTGTGCCATAGCCAACTTTCATCTTCCTTTCCTAGACAACACTTTTCATTTCCAATTTCACTTAACACATATATGTTGCTTGAAGTTCTTGCAGCTGTAGCAATCAATTTTCCTGAACCTTCTTTTCTTATCTTGCACTTTTGTGAATCGAAAGTAACTTTATGACCTTGGTCACACATTTGACTCACACTTAGAAGATTATGTTTCATATCTTCTACTAGTAGAACATTTTATACCTTTGTATTCTTGTTCCCAATTATGACTATTCCTTTTATAATGATTTTGGTTGAATCGTCATTTCCGAAGGAGACTAATCCATATCTTTCCTTTCATAATGTAAGAAACCTGTCTCTATCACCCGTCATGTGTTTTGAACACCCATTTTCAACATACCAACCACATTTCTTCTGCTTAGCTTGTAGAGCAAGTGTGCATTCTTCATTGCTATATTGATCATGCTTTCTTATCCATGTCCTTTTCTCAGGTTCTTGTCTGTGACTGTTATTATTCTATTGTGGTTTTCTAGGAGGGAATGTTATTCTGTAATCTTTTTCCATGTGTCCAAAATTGTTACATTTGTAACATTCCACTTTAGTGCTCAAAGATTCAAGCCTCTTGTAACTTCTTCTTTGTGTTTCACTAGGCCTTCTTGGATAACCCCTTTGTGTATGAATTTCAAAGTTGTTTTTGTTCATGTTGTTAGCTCTGCAATTCACAATGTGTCCAAAATTATTACATGCATAACATAAACAAAAAAAGATAGTTTGATACCTGGGAGTTGAAGATCTTCTGAAATGAGGTACTCTTATGAATTCTTCTTCTTCCTAAGGCCTATCTGTCAATTGTTGATTCTGAGATCTGAATATTCTTGGTGGAGGAGTGTCCCTGTAATATTCCTTATAGATATTCCTATCCCCCTTGATTGTTTCTGCAAAGCCTTTTGGATATGTTTCTTTCTCTGTTGTTTTGGAGCTTGATCCTTTTTCTGTCTAATTGTATCCAAGTCCGGACTTGTCATGATGAGATTTTTGAATGCTGATAATATTATCCAAAACTTTTGAGTTGTTCTGCATATTTTTCTTTTGAAGATCCTTTCTTAATGTGACAATCTTTTCTTACAAATTTACAATGATCTTGTCTTTTTCTTTTCTTCTAGTTGTTCTTTGAGTGCTTCTTCAATTATTTTATCTTCTTCTATTTGAACCTTCAATTTTTTTATCATTCGTTCTAGTTCTTGAGTGTCTTCTTTCTTGTCTAGTTCTGCTTGTAGTTTCTTGTTTTTCTTCTTTTCTCTTCTAATAACTTCTATGGCACACATTAATTCCTCTCGGAAGTCAAATTTCGTCTCTTCAATTTCTTCTTCGACTTCTTCAAATTATTTTTCAGCTTCTTCATATTCTTCTTCAAAGTCTTCTTTATCAGAGTCTTCTTCTTCCATGAATAGAACTCTTTCTGTCTCAATGTCACTAACTTCATCTTCATTTGATGATGAGATGTCTTCTTTGGTGCATAAGCTTTTCTTGAAAACTTTCTTTGTGGTTCTTTTTCCTTTATATGTTTGTTTGCCTTTTGAGTAACCTTCATCATTTCTCTTTTTCTTATAAGGACATTTGTTATCAAAACGACCAATACCATCACAATTAAAACAAATTAAAGGAAGCTTACCTCTATAGCTACCGCCAGTTCCCTTGTTCAGTATTTTGACAAAGTTGGTCACTTCTTCATCATCTTTCGAGACATCATTGTTGCTGCTATGTTCTTCTTTTTGCCTTCCCTTTTGCTTTGAATTTTTGGATGCTTTGAAGGCTGCTTCTTTTATATCTGGATTTTCCTATTCAGTTCTTATTTCATATGCTGTGAATATTCCATGTAATTCATCCATGCTTATTGAGTTTAGATTTAATCTTTCTTCTAGTGTTGATATCTTAGGGTCAATTCTTATAGGAAGAGATCTTAGTACTTTTTGAACAATTAAAGATTATTTTATTTCTTCTCCCAATCCCATGATTGCATTTATTGTTTCATCAACTCATAAAAAGTAAGTTGCAATATTCTCATCTTCCTTCATCTTAAGTTGTTCTAACTGACCTCTGTAAGTTTGAAGCTTTTTTTCTTTGACTTTTGAATCTCCTTCATAAATATTTTGAAGTTTGTCCCAATTCTCTTCAGCAGATTTACAATGTGCAACTTTGGTGAATACTGTTTCACTAAGACCATTCAGAAGTGCATTTTTGGCTTTCGAATTATTCTGACTGAGTTTCACTGCTTTGTCATTTGTTGGTGGAACTGCTGGTGTTGTGTATCCATCTACAATTGATTGCCAAATTTCAAATCCCTGTGCCTGTATATATGTTTTCATCTTTATGCTCCAAAATGCATACTTCGTCCATTGAACCGTGGTATTCCATTTGTATACAAGTTGTTTCTCTCCATGATCTACCTTTCAGTGGTTAAATTGATTTTTGAAGGAACCTGCTCTGATAACAATTGTTGGATTACTGAGAGGGGGGGTGAATCAATAATAGAGAAATTTAATCCTTTTTAACCATATAATCCAAGTGGTATATCAATGTGGAATTATCATCCAATAACTGTAGACTAAATAATAAATGAACAATCATACACATACACAGTACACCAGTGTTTTACATGGAAACCCAAAGTAGGAGAAAACCACATAATGATTTTTCTTATATGTCTTGAAGAATTACATTCATTAGAAGCACCAAATTCCTTTGTTTTCCAGCTGCAACTGGAAGGAGGCTCCAACCCCCTTGTTTCTCAGGATACAACCTGAGGGAAGCTCCAACTCCCCTATTCTCTGGCTACAACCAGAAGGAGGCTACAACCCCCTATGTTCTCCGGCTACAACCAAAAGGTGTCTACAACCACCTGTCCTTGCCCCGTCCAACTTCCCTGAAGTAGAATTAGAATGATGGAACCACTGTCACACTATCACTGTGAGATATACCTCTATAAACATGTACCAATAAACCTGAACCATGTATCAACCATGCTTCAACCTGTACCTCAACCTGTACCATAAACAAGTGCATCAACCATGCACCAACCTGTACCAAACAACCTGTAATCAACCTGTACCATAAACAAGTGCATCCAAACATGTACCAAGTATGTACCAATCATGTGTCAACTACTCATCAACTATTACTTATCAATATGTACCAACATCATCAACTATACACCTCATGTATGTGCCAACTCATCAACTACTTGTCTCAACCATGTACCCAACATGTACCTTAAACAAAATCCCTCATCAATTTCATCATCCAAAAATGATTTATAACTCTATAATAGACCCGGCATATATGATCACATACCTGCAAACCTTCCTTAAATTTCACAACAAGAGACTAGCATTTTCATCAAACTTGTATTTAGTCTCACGTGACTAGTTTTGGATTAGTCAACAACTCTTACTTGAAATAATCATAACTATCTACCTGTAATGAAAAAAGATATGAAAATAGTACACAATGTTCTTCAGTTTGTTTTATGCAATTCCTCCAGGTGTCACTACTTGGAACCTCTCAAAAAAAGAGTTATAGCAAAAATGGCATACCTTGTTGAATTCTGGTTTATTCTAGAGAGAGACCTTGTAGAACGTTCCCCGCACAGAATATTTGTTGAATCGATATGAAAATGTTACACAGAATACTATAGACGATACTCTAACCAACACATTTGGTCTTACTGAATTGGGATCTATTATGAAGAAGTTATGACGTTTTTACCCGAAACACATGTTTTAGACTAGTTTCATGACTAACCACAAACCCTATTTTCCACAGAGTGTAACTCCAAAAATACAATGACCCACAAGATGAAATTTTTACCACAGATGCTTGGATATGTTTCATCAATGGCCTATCAATTTTACGGTCTGAATCATTCTAGAAAAAAAGTTATTGCGAAAATGGTGAGATGACCTGTTAATAACATACCTTAGAAAGCATCATCAAAAGAATTTATCCTCCCTTGAATTTCGGCCTTATTTTCTTCACTTTCCCTCTAAAATCTGGCTTATATATCCTTTGGTTACCTCAGTCACCTATAGATATTCAATATTCTCAATTTTAATATAAAATGAGAGAGCCTTTCCTCTTATTCATACTCTCCAAGTAGCTTCCTTAGAAGCATCTTCTAGGTCACTTTGCCCACTTTCCTTATTTTAGGGTCAAGCCACTTCTAATTTCTCCATTAAATTTATTATTTAAATAATTTCTTTTGGATTCACTTTGAATCATAGTACAATCATCACTTCACTTTATTATTTACCTTCTAAAATATCTTAAACCACTTTGACTACTTTGACCTTTTGGGGCTTCTAGATGACATATGAGGGTCCTCCAACTTCGTAAGGCCATTACTCTCAAACCGTGAAGAGTTATGTGACATTCCACATACCACAAGAAATGGCATGACATGTACTATACATATAGAATATTATTACCTTCAAATATATTAAAACTAATTACATTATACATGAAACAACCCTGGGTCCATTACCCAAACCTTTGTGCTATCGGAATTCGCTACCGGACTTTCTTCAAGGGTTGACATCAATGACAACCAAAATTAATCAAAACTTGGTTCATGTCCCATTTCATGGTCCAGTAAGAAGTTGAGAACACTTTATCTTTCTTCTTATGAAGAAAAATATAGGGTAGCTAAGGAAGCAACTAAAGAAGCAGTGTGGCTCTGACATGTTCTTACTGAGCTTGGACTAGTTCAGAATGCTCCTACTGAGCCAAGATGTTATAGTCATAGTGATATTCAACTTGATGATAATCCATTATATCACTCCAAGACCAAACACATTGATCTTGATACTCACTACATTCAATATATGGTAGTGGAAAACATTATTTCATCTAGAGTATTGTCCTACTTAACAATAAGTTGTTGATACCTTCACCAAATCAATTATAGAGGTGAAGTTTCTCTGATTTCATAACTTATTCAGGATGTGGGAGTTTGACATCAAGGGGGAATGTTAGTTAATGGCATCTTCCTCCAACTGTGATTATATCCCTCTAGTCATCATTAAGGGGGAATGTTAGAATGTGCTAATGAATTCCTAATGGTATTTTGTAAATTTATTCTTCAATAACTCATTATCTTGTAAAAAGGGTTTATCACACATGCATCATGGGATTTGTTTTCCTTTCACTCTCTCGTATATAAAGGAGGTGAAGGAGGTCGTATTGACATATTGTAGTGAATGTATGTGCTCTAAGGAACTTATGGAGGGACGCTCTTGTAAGATCAGAGTTTTCCTAAGGAATAGAAGACCAAGCCTTCTGTAGATGTTTCCCACATTGGGGTTTTACCACGTAAATATTTGTCTCTTTATTTTTTCTCTCTTGGTTCTTGCTTTATTTGATTTATTGTTTATTGATGCATGCATAGGAGTCTATATTGGTTGGATTTCATTGTATGTTAATGCATATTTCTCGGATATAACAATGAGCCCAAAACATAATAAAATAATATAAAATATCTAAAATCAAAATTCCCAAAATCAAGATGTCCAAAAGGGTTTCTGGAAGAAGGTTTCATAAAAAATGGAGAAACTTGTCCAAAGGTAAAAATCGAGTGAAGGTGAAAATCTTGAAAGGGTTTCAGAAAGAAGGGGTTTCAAAAAAAATGGAGAAGTTGTCTTAATGTGAATTCCCGAAATGGTGATTTCCTGAAGAGGAAAAGTCTGAAAGGGAAATTCTTGAAATGTAAAGTCATAATAAAATAAACTTTCGAGACTTCAGAAAATGTGTGATAAATAAATAAAAAATGAAAAGTAAAAATAACAAGAAAATAAAATAAAATGTAAATCCAATTCTAGGGGATGTTTGGAAATACTATGGATGTTAAATAAAATAAAACAATAAAAATGAAATAAACAAAAATATCCTGAAATAAAAAGAAATAATGAAATACAAACTTTGGTGTTTTAGGAAAAATCCATGATGTGTAAAGTCAATCCCTTAGGTAAAAGTAATTCCCCGATAGTAAAAGTAATCCCACGATGGTAATTCTTGGAATAAAATATACAATATACACCTTACGATAAAGTCCCTATTTGTAAAGTTCTCGATTTGGAAATTCTGATGATAAAGTCCTAATATGGAAAGTTCTCGAAATGGTAAATCCAAATTAAAATTAAAATAAAAATGTACATGAGATTCAGTAGGGTGGGGAGGGGTGGGTTTGAAACCATGTAGGGATTTGGAAATCCATGTAAAATAAAAATAAAAATTAAATAAAATTAAATAAAATTAAATACAACTGAAATAAAATAAAATTGTACAAACTCATTTATACAAAAATAAATTCAAATATGGTAAGGAAAAATGAGGCTTAGTTTTGAATCTGGGTCAAGGTTCTGAGCACGGATCAAGGTTTCACACCTAGATCAAGGTTCCACACCTAGATCAAGGTTCCACACCTAGAAATCCAAGATTTGGATGAGAGACAAAGTTAAAGCAATATTTGGATGTGCGAAAATTTAGGGTTTCCAATTTGTAAGGACTTGCGGTTTAAGACAGATTCACATATAGGGATTCGAAGGTTGTTGATGGCATAGGAAATTTGGGTTTTCCATCTCTTTTATCACTTGAGTTTCCTGTCCTATGAGACCAAATGCATATGATCATTCTTCTTTGACTATACACTAGATTGCTCTTCTGTTTAGGCATGATTCTCTTAAGGACTTGGATCATCATAAGTATATTGTATAGGAAATGACTATGCAACCCTGTCACTACAACCACTAGAAGAATTTAGTTTGTTATACAAGGAAGAAGATACTTGTTAATAGGTTATGAAATCTACATTCTTTCCCCTTGCCATTTTACTAACAAATCTATGAAAAAGAGTTGGGTTTGTTCAAGAATGAAAAGAAGGAATTTCTTAAAAGAAATCATCTATAATCTTGGCCTTCATGAACAATATGGTGTTGTAAACAAATGTCATGAAAGATCTGTAGAAATGTTTTTATTTCTTGCATTTAATCTAAAATAATAACTCAAACGCTTGGAAAATATTAAATATCCTCTTATTCTAGTTATGGAATTTAAACTGAGGAATATGATTAACATGTGAAAGCTTGAGCATGAATATGAGGACAATAGGTACAAGATGCAAAGGAACAATATGCTCTTTATTCGAGCTAACCATTCACTTTTAATGATGCAGTGAGATGACAGTATAAGCCAACACACAAGTAAACAAAATATCCTTAAAAGTAAATTCTCTTCAAGTCATAAAATAGAGCATTAACCCCTGTAATCGTATAGGAACAACAAATACCTTTAAATCCATTAAAACCAATTAATGCAAAAGGTTTAAAGACAACCTGTCAATCTCACAAAACAAGGATCAAATAATCACTATAAATCAAATGTATAATGAAGAACATATGAAAGCACAAGATCAAAGAGATTATTGGTCTTGACAAACCTCCTCAAAGGAAGGGTCGCAGCTAGGGTTTACCCTAGCCGCAGAACGCACATAATTTTTAGTTTTTCCTCTAGTCTCACCTTCCTCCTTATGCCTATTTGCATCCAAATCGCCTTTGTTCCTGTTTGCAATGTCATTTGGCATGTCGTTTCAGTCTCATTTTTTGGGTAGGAAGCTTGGGTTGTTTCCCCACTGGAGTTTTTTTAATACCAACTTCTTTAAGTCTCGGATGGCTTCCTTCAATCCTTGATGCTCCAGATCTATCATATGTGTTTTGTTAGGGTGGGTTATTTGATGACTGATCCATTTTTATGTTCTTTCGTATGCGGGGAGCAGGTCTTTGGTTGTCGCTACTAGTTTCTAGCAGGTTAAACATGGACTCGTTTAGGAGGATGCGCCTTTGGAGCGGATCCATTTTTTGGTTTAGGGTTGTATTCAATCCTATTGATGCGTCTACAAGGATGTCGCTGGGTGATTTTATCTCAGATCTGTGTATATGGTTCCTATTTCGTCGACTACGAGTTGCTGGTCATTTTTTCTTCAACCTTTAGTGTGTGTGGGAGTTTTCAAATTTTTTTATGTGGGGTTGGAACTCAACAATCCATCCCAGCTAGTTCATTCAGGGCTTGATGCAATGTCAGGTTTTTATCAGTAGTCTTGGTGGTGCATCTCCCTCGGGTCTAGGTTTTGGAGTGGAGGCTAGGATTCTAATCGAGGTTTGAAGCTTCGAGGTCCTTCTTTTATGAGCGTGCAATGTTGATTTTTTAGAGTCAGGTCAGCGCTTTGAGGTCCATCTATGTTCTCTTTATTCTTTGCTTCTTCCATTTTACTGGCTGAGATTGGTGGCTATTATATTTGTAGACTTCATTCTTACTGGGGGGCACTTTTTGAGGGCCATTTTTGAAGTGATTTTCTTCCTCTTGAGGTTGAAAGAATTTTTAGACTAAATGCATGCTCTCTGTATGCATTATTCATAATGCAATTTTTATTTTTAATAAAATTTACACTTTTTTCCTTTGGGAAAAAAAAACCTCCTCAAAGGAAAATGATGAATAAAGATCTAAATTCCTAACCCCCTCAATATAGATCAAGGATAATCAGTAGGCTCATAGTAGTAGTGGATTAGGCATTAGAGCTCATTTTTTGGTAGGGTGACCCTTTCCTTTTGCTTATAAAAAGCAAGATAAAATGGGAGGTTGTTGTGGCCACAACGCAAGGTTTCAAAGTTGAGATTTGGTGAGCTAACATTACCTTGCTTTATTTCATGTTTGGGAAGGCTCCATTTTTCTAGTAGGAAATATATTTTAACTAAGGTATTTGTCAAAGCATTCAAGAATACTAGTTAACGAAGATGATAAATCCTAATTGTTCTTTTAATCTCCAATATTTATGAATATGATAGTTCCAAAGGGTATCCCTTATAGATGAAGGTATTTTAGAAATGTAACATTGTATTGTACATTGGTTGGAATGCCTTTATCATTTTTTTCATTTGTATCAAAATTTTGTATTGCTGCCATTTTTTCCACCAGAGTTGGAAAAAATATTGTGTTCACAAGTCTTGAATTTAGTGAACTTTGCACTATTTCGTAATAGACAATTTTGTTTGGAAAAAGTTTTTCATTTTATTCAATATATTAATCATGGTTGACATTTAATTTTGCATCATATTTGCATTTGATAGTTGTGCACCAGATTTTGCATCTCCAAGTAGAGATGGAGATGGCTCTTATCATGCATCAAAGAAAATTTGTAATTACAAGGTTACATTGAATAAAACAATTATTTTATTCTCATTCCCCATTTTTTCACCATATGTTCTACATTAATAAATGTGCCATATGTTATAATCTCCATAGTTAGAATATTTCAACAAAAAATATGTTACTTTGTATTTTTACACATTTTGTTAAGTTGGCACCAGTGATATTGTGGCAATGATGTTCAAACCTTTATTAATATGGCAACTTATGATATCATGGCACTACCATTCAATTAAATATTCACTAAGACTTTATAATTGTTTATAATTTAGTGAGAGATTCATCAAAGAGTTTATAGAATTTTATTATTCAATGAAATATTTTCCAATAAACTATATATACATATTACATTATTGATAAAATAGCCTTCAAACTCCCCTATGTATGTATCACGAGGATTCACCCATTTATTATACTTATATACTTAGGGGTGTTTCTTACAATTTTCTTTACTCAAAAGTAACAACAATGGTTCCAATCACAACTTTCGACAACATGAATAGAACAATGTGAATGAGTTAGTTAAGCATAGCAACCCATATATGAGGTAAAGATTCCATAACTTTCCTCAACATGATTTATACTATGAAATATACAAAATGGAAGAAAAAGAAAACATTTCTTGGCTTGGTTTCCATATCCCATAGTGTTGAATTTTCACTATGCTAGGCTCAAGCATGAGGTTTATTTCATTTTTAGCATTTACTTGAACCATAAACAAATGCAACTACACCATTAACAATTGTTGCAATAACCAAGATCAAAAGAAGAAATACCATGCACAACAACACAAGAAATATCCCGGGAAACCCTTCTCAACAAGGGAAGAAAACCCAACAATCCTTTGTTATATTCTCAAGAGAAAGACCTCCCACACCATAGACCTAGAACACAAAAGGGTGGTCCCCAAAACCAAGAAGCTAGCGCCCAAGAGAGGTGCCCACTTCATCCCTAGAATATGTACTTGCTGAAATTTCCAAAATCACATGTGACTTGTGTGTTTCCTCAATGGGGAAATCAACTTTATTTATACTATATTGGACACATCAAAAATTGTCTCTATTGGTACAACAGGGCCGACCTCAATAACTCAGAATATAATTGATAATTACAATATTAAGTATCTTTTACACTAATTATCTTTCACTTTATGGTGGGGCCGACCTATACCCTTTACATCACAATTAGGGTCACAGGTAAATCTTACTCTTAGAAAATATAGCAAGGGATCTCACAGACCCAATAGTGCTCAACCATTAGGGGCACGTCCACCTGTGGTCAACCACATGGACGTCCTACTCAACAGATCTCTATCTCACTGAGTCTCATAGGATAAGCATATGGAGTATCACATTGTCTCAACTCTCTAGCAAGGGATCTCACACACCCACTAGTTCTCAGCCACTAGGGGCACGCCCACCTATGATAAAACACATGGACGTGCTACTCAATAGATATCTATCTAACTGAGTCTCATAGGAGAATAATATGGAGTATCACATTGTCTCAACTCTCTACACAAAGGAGAACGATACACCCATCACATGGGAAACTTCACCCCTGTACACATCGTTTCATCTCGAATGACACACCCATCTCATGGGAATTCTCACCCCACATAGGGGAACACCCATCTCATGGGAATCCTTACCCCACATAGGGGCATACAACGTTCAGTATCAGTCTCAGAGAGGAACGATACACCCATCTCATGGGCACATCCAACTCATGGGCTCTCTCACAGGCTGAATCACTCAGTCTATGTCCTTGAGGATGTCTCATGAAGATGTAATCATCAAAACATATCCCCCTCCCCCACCCCCACCCCCGATGAATAAAACACAAAATAAATCTATAATATCTCACTCTAATCCTTACATTGAATCCTTATATTCATTAATTATAATAGTAACTATGAGTCGTTATACAATGTCCATAGAAAGAGAAATAATTATATGGATATCATTCCACATAAGAAGGATGGAGACAATTGGGAAGGGGATAAGAAGGATGGGGGCAAAGAAGGGGGGAGAACAAGAAAGGTGGTGGTGGTGGGGAGAAGAAGAATGATAGAGAAAACAAAAAGGGAGGATAGGATGACATTAAGAAGGGTAATGATGAATCCAAAGGTGATGGTGAAGAAAAAAAGGGTGAACATAAGAAAAATGAACTCCATATTCCTAGATATGTCATTGGGTATGTCTTATCAAGATCTTATGTAGCCCACTGAAATCAAATAAGATGATAAGGAATAATTCTTTAGCATGAACCTAAGCTAGTTGTTAAATTTTAGCACTACAAGGTACTTAATAGCAGCTTGAATGGTGGTTTTTCCTCTTCAATGTAGTGTATTATCTCGAACTTTGAAGAGAAGAGATGGGTTTCAGGGAGGATGTATGCTTGCTTAAACAAATAAATATACGTGTGCAACCTATTATTCTATATCGTTCCCTTAATATTTACCTTGTGATTCTTCACTTTAAATTCCCTTCATAGTCACCTTAGTATTCCTCACATTAGGTTTTGCACACTATACTCTTGTCAATGAACAGTTGGATCTCCCTAGAAGACTAACGTCGGAATTGTCTGCCAACATGACAACAATTTCACAACGCGTAGTTTTTTATTGAATACAATATTACAATGCTAATATATATATATATATATATATTCAATGCAATATGACTCAACCATGATACCCATGATGCACGATAAATTTTAGTGAAATTAAAGTGACACAAAAATGATGAAACTGTCATGCTAATCAATGTAATTATGATGCAAGCACGTTGCAAAAAAAAAAAAAAAAAAAAATTAAATGTTTTTAGTGTTGTAAAGTCAATGCAATTTACATCAAAAAATCTTAATGCATACTAGAAAAAAAAAATTAAAATGGAAAAAGGAGCCACAATGATGCAAAACATCGATGCTACATCCTTGTATTGTAGCAGTGTTACATTTGAAGAACTGAAGCTTAAAGGAATCATACAAAATACAAATTTAGTGATATATGTATATTGTGGTAGTACGTATAACTATATAGACATCAATTTAACTAAGCAACTAAACCTTTTCGTGTACTTCACCAAGGACCTCGCAATTGTGAACACTTATGGACATAAGATCAAAGGAGTAGGGAGATGCCATAAAATATTTGTTCAAAGACAATAATTGGAACTACAAACACTAATCTATGCTCTACCACTCAATGACATGGGTATGGTGCTAGGTGTTGAATGGTTGATGAAGTTGGGCACTTATACCATCAACTCTCAAGAATATTTCATGGAATTTAATTATCAAGGAAAACATTATTGATTATATGGGGTTGAAAGTTCCCATCACAAGAAAAGTGAGTTTCAGCTAATGAAAAAAGGGCAAGAAACACAAAATAACATGTAACAACAGAAGAAAATGAAGCATGTTACTAAGGAGCATCAATGTTTCATGTTAAACAAACAAGTCAAAAGAATTCAAAATATGATGCATGTCCAATTACTGAGAGGGGGGGTGAATCAGTAATAGAGAAATTCAATCCTTTTTACCCATAAAATGCAAATTTTATATCAATGTAGTATTATCATCCAATAGTTGTAGAGTAAATAGACAATGAACAAATGAGCAATCACACACATACACAGTACACCTGTGTTTTACATGGAAACCCAAAGAGGGAGAAAACCACATAATGCTTTTTATTATATGTCTTTAAGAATTACATTCATTGGAAGCACCAACTTCCTTTGTTTTCCAGCTGCAACTGGAAGGAGGCTCCAACCCCCTAGTTTCTCAGGCTACAACCTGAGGGAAGCTCCAACTCCCTAATTCTCTGGTTACAACCAAAAGGAGGCAACAACCCCCTATGTTCTCTGGCTACAACAAGAAGGTGGCTACAACCACCTGTCCTTGTCCCGTCCAACCACCCTGACATATAAGTAGAATGATGGAACCACTGTCACACTATCATTATGAGATATACTATTGTAAACCTGTACCAATCAACTTGCACCAAACAACTTGTATCAATAACTTGAACATACATCAACCATGCATCAATCTGTACCTCAACCTGTAATCAACATGTACCATAAACAAGTGCATCAACCATGCACCAACCTGTACCAAACAACTTGTAATCAACCCATACCATAAACAAGTGCATCAACCATGCACCAACATGTACCTCAACCTATACCATCAATGAGTGCATCAACCATGCACCAAACCTGTACGAATAACCTGTCACAACAACCTATCCAAACAACCTATCACAACAACCTGTCTCATCAATTTTATCAACCAAATAAGATTTACTCATCAATATCAATCACCAAGACAACTCTTGAATATGTGCATCAACCAAGCATAACACAACAACTCAAAATCATCACCAAGATCAATATGCTCTTATAATAATATACCAATACAAGTATGCTACATCATCCATAAACCATGTGTCAAAAATACTACTAACAAGTGCCTCCAACCATGTACCAAGTATGTACTAATCATGTATCAACTAATCATCAACTATGAATCATCAATATGTACCAACATCATCAACTATACACCTCATGTATGTGCCAACTCATCAACTACTTGTCTCAACCATGTACCCAACATGTACCTCAACCAAAATCCCTCATCAATTTCATCATCCAAATCTGATTTGTAACTCTATAATAGACCTGGTGTATATAATCACATACCTTCAAACATTCCTTAACTTTAACAACACGAGACTAGCATTTTCATCAAACTTTACTTTAGTCTTACATGACCAGTTTGGATTAGTCAATAACCCTAACTTCAAATAATCATAACTATGTACCTGTAATGAATAAAGATTTGAAAATAGTACACAATATTCTTCAATTTGTTTTATGCAGTTCCTCCAGGTGTCACTACTTGTAACCTCTCAAAAAAGGATTTATAGCAAAAATGGCATACCTTGTTGAATTTTGACTTATTCTAGAGAAATAACTTGTAGAGTGTGCCCCACACAGAATATTTGTTGTATGGATATGAAAATTGTACACAGAATACTACAAACTGTAATCTAACCAACACATTTTTTCTTATGGAATTTGGATCTGTTATGAAGAAGTTATGACGTTTTTACTCGAAACCCCTGTTTTAGTCTAGTTTCAGGACTAGCCACAAACCCTAGTTTCCATGGAGTGTAACGCCAAAAATACAATGACCCACAAGCTGAAATCTGTACCACATCTACTTGGATATGTTTCCTCAATGTCCTCCCCATTTCATGGTCTGAATCATTCTAGAAAAAAAATTATTGCGAAAATGGTGAGATGACCTGTAAATAACATACCTCATAAAGCATCATCTAAAGAATTTATCCTCCTTTGAATTTCAGCCTTCTTTACTTCACCTTCCCTTTGAAATTAGGCTTATATATCCTTTGGTTACCTCATTCACCTGTAGATATTCAATATTTTCAAGTGTAATTAAAATGAGAGAGCCTTGCCTCTTATTTATACTTTCATGTAGCTTCCTCAAGGGGTTACCTTTTAGCCATATTAACCCACTTTCCTTATTCTAGGGTTAACCAACTTCTAACAACTTGTCCAATTAGTAATTTATCCATTAAATTTATTATTTAAATAATTTATTTTGTATTCACTTTGAATTATAACCATCTTAACCCACTTTCCTTATGTTAGGGTTAACCAACTTCTAACCACTTGTCCAATTAGTAATTTATCCATTAAATTTATTATTTAAATAATTTATTTTATATTCACTTTGAGTTATAGTACACTCATCACTTCACTTTATTATTTACCTTCTAAAATATCTTAAGCCACTTTGACCTTTTGGGGCTTCTAGATGACTCATGAGGGTTCTCCAACTTCACATGGCCATAACTCTCTAACTGTGAGGATTTATGTGATGTTCCACATACCACCGGAAATGGAATGACATTTAATATTCATATAGAATAGTCTTACCTACAAATATATCAAAACTCATACCATTATCCATCAAACAAACTTGGGTCCATTACCCAAACCTGAGTTCTCCAACTTCACATGGCCATAACTCTCTAACCGTGAGGAGTTATGTGATGTTCCACATACCACCGGAAATGGCATGACATCTATTACCCATATAGAATAGTCTTACCTTAAAATATATTAAAACTTATACCATTATACATCAAACAAACTTGGTTCCATTACCCAAACCTTTGTGCTACCGGAATTCGCTACCAGATTTTCTCCAAGGGTTGAAATCAATCACTAAGGGTTGACATCAATCTACAATATCACTCTCCAATGGTTGACATCAATGACAACCAACAATCCATACCAAATATTCATCAACCTAAGCCAACTGTCTGGCAATGCATACACTATGTTGATCTAAAATATTGTTTTACGGTCTTTGAGTCAACCTCACAAGGATAAAATCCCCTGCGGTTTTAAAGAGGTGGTACTCCTTTGTTTCTAAATTGCATGTAGAAATATAAACAATACATGAGAAGGACTAAGCTTATTTGAAATAAGTATTTATATGCAAAGAATACCTGAGACATGACCAAGTATATTATGAAAGTAAATATTTACAATACATTACAGGATCATAAACCAAAAGAGTATGAAATAAAACATGATGACATTTCCATCACAACATTCATCAAACATAACACAATTTTCAAGGAAATAAAGTAAGAAAATATGGACCACATATGGCAGAGAACTTTAAATGATCATTTCATTAGGAACAAAAAAGATTATGATAGATATACATTTGGAATCTCATGCTTGAAACGAAGCCTTTGAGATTACAATAATGTAACATCCCAAAAACATTCTCTCAGAACCTCCAAAAATAAT
>ML793675.1:21411-35566 GCA_009831015.1 Picea engelmannii | reverse complement strand
CTTTGGATTTCATCTATCAGACCAGCTAATACATTGGTGATATTGGTCCATTGTTATTTATTTTTATTTTTATTTCCATGCTCATGTTTTTATTTAGTTTTTGTTTAATTCTTGTTAATAGTTTAGTTGTTTTCTTTCTAACCCTTTACATCACAGCTGGCATGACTAGCAGAGCCCAACTAGGCATGTAAGCACTCACTTTTTGCTCACACATCGACGAAAAGAGTGCAAACATTCCTTGTAACCTGTCCATCTTCATTCAATTTATTCCTGTATACCCACTTTGTGTCGATCACATTCTTATCCTTTGGTCTTGGAATCAATTCCCAAGTATCATTTTTCTCTATTTGATCCAATTCTTCATCCATGGACTTGTTCCAAAATTCATCCTTGCTGGCCTCTTCAAAATAGGTTGGTTCAATCGTAGATGTGAGTGCTAGGTGCGTTTGTTCTGGTGAACAAATTTTTCGTCTAGTCTCAACTCCTGCGTCTTTCTTTCCGATAATCTAATATGAAGGATGATTCTTTTATACTTGTTTGCTTGGTGTTTTTGGAGTTAATTGGTGAACTTGATCTTCTCTTTCTGTCAGATCCTTTCCGTCTTCCCCTTCTTTTTCATCTTTTGTTTCTTCTTCATAAAGTTGTTCCATTGATTCATTTTCTTCTTCCTTTAATTCTTGTCTACCTATTCATCAATTGTTACATTGATTCTTTCCACCACTTTGTTCAATCTCGGGTTGTAACACTTGTATGATTTTCTTGTACTTGAGTAACCAACAAGTACTCCTTTGTCCACATGAGATTCAAACTTTCCCATTCTGCCATCTTCTCTTTTGATGTAGCATTTGCTTCCAAAAACTCTGAAGTGCTTTACATTTGTTGGTGTTCCTTTCCATATCTCGTAAGGAGTTTTGTCAGTGTTGTTTCTGAGCATTAGTTTGTTTTGAATGTGAATTGTTGTATGCATTTCCTATGTCCAAAAAATATCTATCAATTTGGAATCCATTAGCATTGTTCGAGCCATTTACTGTACTGTCATGTTCTTTCTTTCAACAACTCCATTCTATTGAGGTTTCCTAGCAACGCCAAATTTCCTTTTTATTCCCTAACTACTACAGTAGTCCATAAATTCCTTTGAGGTGAAATCTCCTCCATTATCAGATCTCAAGCATTTGATTTTGAATCCATTTCATTTTCAACCATTTCCTTGTATATCTTGAAGTTTTCAAAAGCTTTTGACTTGTTCTTGAGAAATCAAACTGTGATCATTATTGTATAATCATCAACTAATAACATAAAGTATTTATCACCTTTGAATCCCTTTGTTGTATTTGGTCCAACTAGATCAGTATGCACAATTCCCAGTGGTCTTGTCGTTGAATATTCCTTTGATTTGAACCTCGTCTTTGTTTGCTTTCCTTGTTGACAATGCTTGCATAAAGTGTTGGTTGGTTTTGTGATCTAGGGCATTTCTCTGACTGCTTCTCTTTTTCTAACTTTGACAAGGTTATCAAAATGTATGTAACCCATTTTTATGTGCCATAGCCAACTTTCATCTTCCTTTCCTAGACAACACTTTTCATTTCCAATTTCACTTAACACATATATGTTGCTTGAAGTTCTTGTAGCTGTAGCAATCAATTTTCCTAAACCTTCTTTTCTTATCTTGCACTTTTGTGAATCGAAAGTAAATTTATGACCTTGGTCACACATTTGACTCACACTTAGAAGATTATGTTTCATATCTTCTACTAGTAGAAAATTTTATACCTTTGTATTCTTGTTCCCAATTATGACTGTTCCTTTTATAATGATTTTGGCTGAATCATCATTTCCGAAGGAAACTGATCCATCTCTTTCCTTTTGTAATGTAAGAAACTTGTCTCTATCACTCGTCATGTGTTTTGAACACCCATTGTCAACATACCAACCACATTTCTTCTGCTTAGCTTGTAGAGAAAGTGTGCATTCTTCATTGCTATACTGATCATGCTTTCTTATCCATGTCCTTTTCTCAGGTTCTTGTATGGAATGTTACTCTGCAATCTTTGTCCATGTGTCCAAAATTGTTACATTTGTAACATTCTACTTTAGTGCTCAAAGATTCAAGCCTCTTGTAACTTCTTCTTTGTGTTTCAATAGGACTTCTTGGATAACCCCTTTGTGTATGAATTTCAAAGTTTCTTTTGTTCCTGTTGTTAGCTCTGCAATTCACAACTTTGTGTCCAAAATTATTACATGCATAACATAAACGAAAAAAGATAGTTTGATACCTGGGAGTTGAAGATCTTCTGAAATGAGGTACTCTTATGAATTCTTCTTCTTCCTGAGGCCTATCTGTCAATTGTTGATTCTGAGATCTGAATATTCTTGGTGGAGGAGTGTCCCTGTAATATTCCTTATAGATCTTCCTATCCCCCTTGATTGTTTCTGCAAAGCTTTTTGGATATGTTTCTTGCTCTGTTGTTTTGGAGCTTGATCCTTTTTCTGTCTAATTGTATCCAAGTCCGGACTTGTCATGATGAGATTTTTGAATGTTGATAATATCATCCAAAACTTTTGAGTTGTTCTGCATATTTTTCTTTTGAAGATCCTTTCTTAATGTGACAATCTTTTCTTCCAAACTTACAATGATCTTGTCTTTTTCTTCTAGTTGTTCTTTGAGTGCTTCTTCAATTCTTTTATCTTCTTCTATTTGAACCTTCAAATTTTTGATCATTCATTCTAGTTCTTGAGTGTCTTCTTTCTTGTCTAGTTTTGCTGTAGTTTCTTGTTTTTCTTCTTTTCTCTTCTAATAACTTCTATGGCACACATTAATTCCTCTCGGAAGTCAACTTTCACCTCTTCAATTTCTTCTTCGACTTCTTCAAATTATTTTTCATCTTCTTCATATTCTTCTTCAGAGTCTTCTTTATCAGATTCTTCTACTTCCATGAATAGAACTCTTTCTGTCTCAATGTCACTAACTTCATCTTCATTTGATGATGAGATGTCTTCTTTGGTGCATAAACTTTTCTTGAAAACTTTCTTTGTGGTTCTTTTGACTTTATATGTTTGTTTGCCTTTTGAGTAACCTTCATCATTTCTCTTTTTCTTATAAGGACATTTGTTATCAAAATGACCAATACCATCACAATTAAAACAAATTAAAGGAAGCTTACCTCTATACCTACCGTCGGTTCCCTTGTTCAGTCTTTTGACAAAGTTGGCCACTTCTTCATCATCTTTCGAGACGTCACTATTGCTGCTATGTTCTTCTTTTTGCCTTCCCTTTTGCTTTGAATTTTTGGATGCTTTGAAGGCTGCTTCTTTTATATCTGGATTTTCCTATTCAGTTCTTATTTCATATGTTGTGAATATTCCATGTAATTCATCCATGTTTATTGAGTTTAGATTTAATCTTTCTTCTAGTGTTGATATCTTAGGGTCAAATCTTATAGGAAGATATCTTAGTACTTTTTGAACAATTACAGATTATTTTATTTCTTCTCCCAATCCCATGATTGCATTTATTGTTTCATCAACTCATAAAAAGTAAGCTGCAATATTCTCATCTTCCTTCATCTTAAGCTATTCTAACTGACCTCTGTAAGTTTGAAGCTTTGTTGCTTTGACTTTTGAATCTCCTTCATAAATATTTTGAAGTTTGTCCCAATTCTCTTCAACATATTTACAATGTGCAACTTTGGTGAATACTGTTTCACTAAGACCATTCAGAAGTGCATTTTTGGCTTTGGAATTATTCTGATTGAGTTTCACTACTTTGTCATTTATTGGCGGAACTGTTGGTGCTGTGTATCCATCTACAATTGATTGCCAAATTTCAAATCCTTGTGCCTGTATATATATTTTCATCTTTATGCTCCAAAATGCATACTTCGTCCATTGAACTGTGGTATTCCATTTTTTTACAAGTTGTTTCTCTCCATGATCTACCTTTCAGTGGTTAAACTGATTTTTGAAGGAACCTGCTCTGATAACAATTGTTGGATTACTGAGAGGGGGGGTGAATCAATAATAGAGAAATTTAATCATTTTTAACCATATAATCCAAGTGGTATATCAATGTGGCATTATCATCCAATAGCTGCAGAGTAAATAATAAATGAAAAATCATACACATACATAGTACACCAGTGTTTTACGTGGAAACCCAAAGCAGGAGAAAACCACATAATGATTTTTCTTATATGTCTTGAAGAATTACATTCATTGGAAGCACCAAATTCCTTTGTTTTCTAGCTGCAACTGGAAGGAGGCTCCAACCCCCTTGTTTCTCAGGATACAACCTGAGGGAAACTCCAATTCCCCTATTCTCTGGATACAACCAGAAGGAGGCTACAACCCCCTATGTTCTCCGGCTACAACCAAAAGGTGTCTACAACCACCTGTCCTTGCCCCGTCCAACCGCCCTGAAGTAGAAGTAGAATGATGGAACCACTGTCACACTATCACTATGAGATATACCTCTGTAAACATGTACCAATAAACCTGAACCATGTATCAACCATGCTTCAACCTGTACCTCAACCTGTAATCAACCTGTACCATAAACAAGTGCATCAACCATGCACCAACCTATACCAAACAACCTGTAATCAACCTGTACCATAAACAAGTGCATTCAAACATGTACCAAGTATGTACCAATCATGTTTCAACTACTCATCAACTATGACTTATCAATAGGTACCAACATCATCAACTATACACCTCATGTATGTGCCAACTCATCAACTACTTGTCTCAACCATGTACCCAACATGTACCTTAAACAAAATCCCTCATCAATTTCATCATCCAAAAATGATTTATAACTCTATAATAGACCCAGAATATATGATCACATACCTACAAACCTTCCTTAACTTTCACAACAAGAGACTAGCATTTTCATCAAACTTGTATTTAGTCTCACGTGACTAGTTTTGGATTAGTCAACAAATCTTACTTGAAATAATCATAACTGTGTACCTGTAATGAATAAAGATATGAAAATAGTACACAATGTTCTTCAGTTTGTTTTATGCAATTCCTCCAAGTGTCACTGCTTGGAACCTCTCAAAAAAGAGTTATAGAAAAAATGGCATACCTTGTTGAATTCTGGTTTATTCTAGAGAGCGACCTTGTAGAGCGTTCCCCACACAGAATATTTGTTGAATCGATATGAAAATGTTACACAGAATGATATAGACGGTACTCTAACCAACACATTTGGTCTTACTGAATTGGGATCTATTATGAAGAAGTTATGACGTTTTTACCCGAAACACCTGTTTTAGACTAGTTTCATGACTAACCACAAACCCTATTTTCCACAGAGTGTAACTCCAAAAATACAATGACCCAAAAGATGAAATTTTTACCACAAATGCTTGGATATGTTTCATCAATGGCCTATCAATTTTACGGTTTGAATCATTCTAGAAAAAAATTTATTGCGAAAATGGTGAGATGACCTGTTAATAACATACCTTAGAAAGCATCATCAAAAGAGTTTATCCTCCCTTGAATTTCGGCCTTATTTTATTCACTTTCCCTCTAAAATATGGCTTATATATCCTTTGGTTACCTCAGTCACCTATAGATATTCAATATTCTCAATTTTGATATAAAATGAGAGAGCCTTTCCTCTTATTCATACTCTCCAAGTAGCTTCCTTAGAAGCATCTTCTAGGTCACTTTGCCCACTTTCCTTATTTTAGGGTCAACCCACTTCTAATTTCTCCATTAAATTTATTATTTAAATAATTTCTTTTGGATTCATTTTGAATCATAGTACACTCATCACTTCACTTTATTATTTACCTTCTAAAATATCTTAAACCACTTTGACTACTTTGACCTTTTGGGGCTTCTAGATGACATATGAGGGTCCTCCAACTTCGTAAGGCCATAACTCTCAAACTGTGAAGAGTTATGTGACATTCCACATACCACCAGAAATGGCATGACATGTACTATCCATATAGAATATTATTACCTTCAAATATATTAAAACTAATGACATTATACATGAAACAAACTTGGGTCCATTACCCAAACCTTTGTGCTACTGGAATTTGCTATCAGACTTTCTTCAAGGGTTGACATCAATGAAAACCAAACTTAATAAACACTTGGTTCATGTCCCATTTCATGGTGCAGTAAGAAGTTGAGAACACTTTATCTTTCTTCTTATGAAGCAAAATATAGGGTAGCTAAGGAAGCAACTAAAGAAGCAGTGTGGCTCTGACATGTTCTTACTGAGCTTGGACTAGTTCAGAATGCTCCTACTGAGCCAAGATGTTATAATCATAGTGATATTCAACTTGATTATAATCCATTATATCACTTCAAGACCAAACACATTGATCTTGATACTCACTACATTTGATATATGGTAGTGGACAACATTATTTCATCTAGAGTATTGTCCTACTTAACAATAAGTTGTTGATACCTTCACCAAATCAATTATAGAGGTGAAGTTTCTCCAATTTCATAACTTATTCGCGATGTGGGAGTTTGACATCAAGGGGGAATGTTAGTTAATGACATATTCCTCCAACTATGATTATATCCCTCTAGTCATCATTAAGGGGGAATGTTAGAATGTGCTAATGAATTCCTAATGGTATTTTGTAAAGTTATTCTTCAATAACTCATTATCTTGTAAAAAGGGTTTATCACACATGCATCATGGGATTTGTTTTCCTTTCACTCTCTCGTATATAAAGGAGGTGAAGGAGGTCGTATTGACATATTGTAGTGAATGTATGTGCTCTAAGGAACTTATGGAGGGACGCTCTTGTAAGATCAGAGTTTTCCTAAGGAATAGAAGACCAAGCCTTCTGTAGATGTTTCCCACATTGGGGTTTTACCACGTAAATATTTGTCTCTTTATTTTTTCTCTCTTGGTTCTTGCTTTATTTGATTTATTGTTTATTGATGCATGCATAGGAGTCTATATTGGTTGGATTTCATTGTATGTTAATGCATATTTCTCGGATATAACAATGAGCCCAAAACATAATAAAATAATATAAAATATCTAAAATCAAAATTCCCAAAATCAAGATGTCCAAAAGGGTTTCTGGAAGAAGGTTTCATAAAAAATGGAGAAACTTGTCCAAAGGTAAAAATCGAGTGAAGGTGAAAATCTTGAAAGGGTTTCAGAAAGAAGGGGTTTCAAAAAAAATGGAGAAGTTGTCTTAATGTGAATTCCCGAAATGGTGATTTCCTGAAGAGGAAAAGTCTGAAAGGGAAATTCTTGAAATGTAAAGTCATAATAAAATAAACTTTCGAGACTTCAGAAAATGTGTGATAAATAAATAAAAAATGAAAAGTAAAAATAACAAGAAAATAAAATAAAATGTAAATCCAATTCTAGGGGATGTTTGGAAATACTATGGATGTTAAATAAAATAAAACAATAAAAATGAAATAAACAAAAATATCCTGAAATAAAAAGAAATAATGAAATACAAACTTTGGTGTTTTAGGAAAAATCCATGATGTGTAAAGTCAATCCCTTAGGTAAAAGTAATTCCCCGATAGTAAAAGTAATCCCACGATGGTAATTCTTGGAATAAAATATACAATATACACCTTACGATAAAGTCCCTATTTGTAAAGTTCTCGATTTGGAAATTCTGATGATAAAGTCCTAATATGGAAAGTTCTCGAAATGGTAAATCCAAATTAAAATTAAAATAAAAATGTACATGAGATTCAGTAGGGTGGGGAGGGGTGGGTTTGAAACCATGTAGGGATTTGGAAATCCATGTAAAATAAAAATAAAAATTAAATAAAATTAAATAAAATTAAATACAACTGAAATAAAATAAAATTGTACAAACTCATTTATACAAAAATAAATTCAAATATGGTAAGGAAAAATGAGGCTTAGTTTTGAATCTGGGTCAAGGTTCTGAGCACGGATCAAGGTTTCACACCTAGATCAAGGTTCCACACCTAGATCAAGGTTCCACACCTAGAAATCCAAGATTTGGATGAGAGACAAAGTTAAAGCAATATTTGGATGTGCGAAAATTTAGGGTTTCCAATTTGTAAGGACTTGCGGTTTAAGACAGATTCACATATAGGGATTCGAAGGTTGTTGATGGCATAGGAAATTTGGGTTTTCCATCTCTTTTATCACTTGAGTTTCCTGTCCTATGAGACCAAATGCATATGATCATTCTTCTTTGACTATACACTAGATTGCTCTTCTGTTTAGGCATGATTCTCTTAAGGACTTGGATCATCATAAGTATATTGTATAGGAAATGACTATGCAACCCTGTCACTACAACCACTAGAAGAATTTAGTTTGTTATACAAGGAAGAAGATACTTGTTAATAGGTTATGAAATCTACATTCTTTCCCCTTGCCATTTTACTAACAAATCTATGAAAAAGAGTTGGGTTTGTTCAAGAATGAAAAGAAGGAATTTCTTAAAAGAAATCATCTATAATCTTGGCCTTCATGAACAATATGGTGTTGTAAACAAATGTCATGAAAGATCTGTAGAAATGTTTTTATTTCTTGCATTTAATCTAAAATAATAACTCAAACGCTTGGAAAATATTAAATATCCTCTTATTCTAGTTATGGAATTTAAACTGAGGAATATGATTAACATGTGAAAGCTTGAGCATGAATATGAGGACAATAGGTACAAGATGCAAAGGAACAATATGCTCTTTATTCGAGCTAACCATTCACTTTTAATGATGCAGTGAGATGACAGTATAAGCCAACACACAAGTAAACAAAATATCCTTAAAAGTAAATTCTCTTCAAGTCATAAAATAGAGCATTAACCCCTGTAATCGTATAGGAACAACAAATACCTTTAAATCCATTAAAACCAATTAATGCAAAAGGTTTAAAGACAACCTGTCAATCTCACAAAACAAGGATCAAATAATCACTATAAATCAAATGTATAATGAAGAACATATGAAAGCACAAGATCAAAGAGATTATTGGTCTTGACAAACCTCCTCAAAGGAAGGGTCGCAGCTAGGGTTTACCCTAGCCGCAGAACGCACATAATTTTTAGTTTTTCCTCTAGTCTCACCTTCCTCCTTATGCCTATTTGCATCCAAATCGCCTTTGTTCCTGTTTGCAATGTCATTTGGCATGTCGTTTCAGTCTCATTTTTTGGGTAGGAAGCTTGGGTTGTTTCCCCACTGGAGTTTTTTTAATACCAACTTCTTTAAGTCTCGGATGGCTTCCTTCAATCCTTGATGCTCCAGATCTATCATATGTGTTTTGTTAGGGTGGGTTATTTGATGACTGATCCATTTTTATGTTCTTTCGTATGCGGGGAGCAGGTCTTTGGTTGTCGCTACTAGTTTCTAGCAGGTTAAACATGGACTCGTTTAGGAGGATGCGCCTTTGGAGCGGATCCATTTTTTGGTTTAGGGTTGTATTCAATCCTATTGATGCGTCTACAAGGATGTCGCTGGGTGATTTTATCTCAGATCTGTGTATATGGTTCCTATTTCGTCGACTACGAGTTGCTGGTCATTTTTTCTTCAACCTTTAGTGTGTGTGGGAGTTTTCAAATTTTTTTATGTGGGGTTGGAACTCAACAATCCATCCCAGCTAGTTCATTCAGGGCTTGATGCAATGTCAGGTTTTTATCAGTAGTCTTGGTGGTGCATCTCCCTCGGGTCTAGGTTTTGGAGTGGAGGCTAGGATTCTAATCGAGGTTTGAAGCTTCGAGGTCCTTCTTTTATGAGCGTGCAATGTTGATTTTTTAGAGTCAGGTCAGCGCTTTGAGGTCCATCTATGTTCTCTTTATTCTTTGCTTCTTCCATTTTACTGGCTGAGATTGGTGGCTATTATATTTGTAGACTTCATTCTTACTGGGGGGCACTTTTTGAGGGCCATTTTTGAAGTGATTTTCTTCCTCTTGAGGTTGAAAGAATTTTTAGACTAAATGCATGCTCTCTGTATGCATTATTCATAATGCAATTTTTATTTTTAATAAAATTTACACTTTTTTCCTTTGGGAAAAAAAAACCTCCTCAAAGGAAAATGATGAATAAAGATCTAAATTCCTAACCCCCTCAATATAGATCAAGGATAATCAGTAGGCTCATAGTAGTAGTGGATTAGGCATTAGAGCTCATTTTTTGGTAGGGTGACCCTTTCCTTTTGCTTATAAAAAGCAAGATAAAATGGGAGGTTGTTGTGGCCACAACGCAAGGTTTCAAAGTTGAGATTTGGTGAGCTAACATTACCTTGCTTTATTTCATGTTTGGGAAGGCTCCATTTTTCTAGTAGGAAATATATTTTAACTAAGGTATTTGTCAAAGCATTCAAGAATACTAGTTAACGAAGATGATAAATCCTAATTGTTCTTTTAATCTCCAATATTTATGAATATGATAGTTCCAAAGGGTATCCCTTATAGATGAAGGTATTTTAGAAATGTAACATTGTATTGTACATTGGTTGGAATGCCTTTATCATTTTTTTCATTTGTATCAAAATTTTGTATTGCTGCCATTTTTTCCACCAGAGTTGGAAAAAATATTGTGTTCACAAGTCTTGAATTTAGTGAACTTTGCACTATTTCGTAATAGACAATTTTGTTTGGAAAAAGTTTTTCATTTTATTCAATATATTAATCATGGTTGACATTTAATTTTGCATCATATTTGCATTTGATAGTTGTGCACCAGATTTTGCATCTCCAAGTAGAGATGGAGATGGCTCTTATCATGCATCAAAGAAAATTTGTAATTACAAGGTTACATTGAATAAAACAATTATTTTATTCTCATTCCCCATTTTTTCACCATATGTTCTACATTAATAAATGTGCCATATGTTATAATCTCCATAGTTAGAATATTTCAACAAAAAATATGTTACTTTGTATTTTTACACATTTTGTTAAGTTGGCACCAGTGATATTGTGGCAATGATGTTCAAACCTTTATTAATATGGCAACTTATGATATCATGGCACTACCATTCAATTAAATATTCACTAAGACTTTATAATTGTTTATAATTTAGTGAGAGATTCATCAAAGAGTTTATAGAATTTTATTATTCAATGAAATATTTTCCAATAAACTATATATACATATTACATTATTGATAAAATAGCCTTCAAACTCCCCTATGTATGTATCACGAGGATTCACCCATTTATTATACTTATATACTTAGGGGTGTTTCTTACAATTTTCTTTACTCAAAAGTAACAACAATGGTTCCAATCACAACTTTCGACAACATGAATAGAACAATGTGAATGAGTTAGTTAAGCATAGCAACCCATATATGAGGTAAAGATTCCATAACTTTCCTCAACATGATTTATACTATGAAATATACAAAATGGAAGAAAAAGAAAACATTTCTTGGCTTGGTTTCCATATCCCATAGTGTTGAATTTTCACTATGCTAGGCTCAAGCATGAGGTTTATTTCATTTTTAGCATTTACTTGAACCATAAACAAATGCAACTACACCATTAACAATTGTTGCAATAACCAAGATCAAAAGAAGAAATACCATGCACAACAACACAAGAAATATCCCGGGAAACCCTTCTCAACAAGGGAAGAAAACCCAACAATCCTTTGTTATATTCTCAAGAGAAAGACCTCCCACACCATAGACCTAGAACACAAAAGGGTGGTCCCCAAAACCAAGAAGCTAGCGCCCAAGAGAGGTGCCCACTTCATCCCTAGAATATGTACTTGCTGAAATTTCCAAAATCACATGTGACTTGTGTGTTTCCTCAATGGGGAAATCAACTTTATTTATACTATATTGGACACATCAAAAATTGTCTCTATTGGTACAACAGGGCCGACCTCAATAACTCAGAATATAATTGATAATTACAATATTAAGTATCTTTTACACTAATTATCTTTCACTTTATGGTGGGGCCGACCTATACCCTTTACATCACAATTAGGGTCACAGGTAAATCTTACTCTTAGAAAATATAGCAAGGGATCTCACAGACCCAATAGTGCTCAACCATTAGGGGCACGTCCACCTGTGGTCAACCACATGGACGTCCTACTCAACAGATCTCTATCTCACTGAGTCTCATAGGATAAGCATATGGAGTATCACATTGTCTCAACTCTCTAGCAAGGGATCTCACACACCCACTAGTTCTCAGCCACTAGGGGCACGCCCACCTATGATAAAACACATGGACGTGCTACTCAATAGATATCTATCTAACTGAGTCTCATAGGAGAATAATATGGAGTATCACATTGTCTCAACTCTCTACACAAAGGAGAACGATACACCCATCACATGGGAAACTTCACCCCTGTACACATCGTTTCATCTCGAATGACACACCCATCTCATGGGAATTCTCACCCCACATAGGGGAACACCCATCTCATGGGAATCCTTACCCCACATAGGGGCATACAACGTTCAGTATCAGTCTCAGAGAGGAACGATACACCCATCTCATGGGCACATCCAACTCATGGGCTCTCTCACAGGCTGAATCACTCAGTCTATGTCCTTGAGGATGTCTCATGAAGATGTAATCATCAAAACATATCCCCCTCCCCCACCCCCACCCCCGATGAATAAAACACAAAATAAATCTATAATATCTCACTCTAATCCTTACATTGAATCCTTATATTCATTAATTATAATAGTAACTATGAGTCGTTATACAATGTCCATAGAAAGAGAAATAATTATATGGATATCATTCCACATAAGAAGGATGGAGACAATTGGGAAGGGGATAAGAAGGATGGGGGCAAAGAAGGGGGGAGAACAAGAAAGGTGGTGGTGGTGGGGAGAAGAAGAATGATAGAGAAAACAAAAAGGGAGGATAGGATGACATTAAGAAGGGTAATGATGAATCCAAAGGTGATGGTGAAGAAAAAAAGGGTGAACATAAGAAAAATGAACTCCATATTCCTAGATATGTCATTGGGTATGTCTTATCAAGATCTTATGTAGCCCACTGAAATCAAATAAGATGATAAGGAATAATTCTTTAGCATGAACCTAAGCTAGTTGTTAAATTTTAGCACTACAAGGTACTTAATAGCAGCTTGAATGGTGGTTTTTCCTCTTCAATGTAGTGTATTATCTCGAACTTTGAAGAGAAGAGATGGGTTTCAGGGAGGATGTATGCTTGCTTAAACAAATAAATATACGTGTGCAACCTATTATTCTATATCGTTCCCTTAATATTTACCTTGTGATTCTTCACTTTAAATTCCCTTCATAGTCACCTTAGTATTCCTCACATTAGGTTTTGCACACTATACTCTTGTCAATGAACAGTTGGATCTCCCTAGAAGACTAACGTCGGAATTGTCTGCCAACATGACAACAATTTCACAACGCGTAGTTTTTTATTGAATACAATATTACAATGCTAATATATATATATATATATATATTCAATGCAATATGACTCAACCATGATACCCATGATGCACGATAAATTTTAGTGAAATTAAAGTGACACAAAAATGATGAAACTGTCATGCTAATCAATGTAATTATGATGCAAGCACGTTGCAAAAAAAAAAAAAAAAAAAAATTAAATGTTTTTAGTGTTGTAAAGTCAATGCAATTTACATCAAAAAATCTTAATGCATACTAGAAAAAAAAAATTAAAATGGAAAAAGGAGCCACAATGATGCAAAACATCGATGCTACATCCTTGTATTGTAGCAGTGTTACATTTGAAGAACTGAAGCTTAAAGGAATCATACAAAATACAAATTTAGTGATATATGTATATTGTGGTAGTACGTATAACTATATAGACATCAATTTAACTAAGCAACTAAACCTTTTCGTGTACTTCACCAAGGACCTCGCAATTGTGAACACTTATGGACATAAGATCAAAGGAGTAGGGAGATGCCATAAAATATTTGTTCAAAGACAATAATTGGAACTACAAACACTAATCTATGCTCTACCACTCAATGACATGGGTATGGTGCTAGGTGTTGAATGGTTGATGAAGTTGGGCACTTATACCATCAACTCTCAAGAATATTTCATGGAATTTAATTATCAAGGAAAACATTATTGATTATATGGGGTTGAAAGTTCCCATCACAAGAAAAGTGAGTTTCAGCTAATGAAAAAAGGGCAAGAAACACAAAATAACATGTAACA
>ML793675.1:0-13014 GCA_009831015.1 Picea engelmannii | reverse complement strand
CAATGGTGCTAGCATACTCTTGATGAGGAAAGAGGATCCTCCAAGAGAATATCAACAGCATAACAATACAAATGAATTCCTTGAAAATGTAGTGCACCCATGGCTTCCTTTTATAGCATAACTTTGAGGCATTATTCAACCAGATTTTAGTGTGAACAAGGGGCCATTTAGGACACCCTTACGTCTTTGACCAGCCACCCAGACGGATTCAGCCGATATTTGGATGTCAAATCGACTTGGAAGTTGAACCAGAAGTAGGTGGGAGGCCGACCAATATCATAAATGAGTCGTTTTGAGGGATGCACGGTTTTTTGCATCCACAATCGCGCATCGTGCGCATGTGCATGTTTTCCTACGTTTTTGAATGGTGCATGTGTGCGCGCTCCCTGTGTAGTCTTAGCACATGTTGATTTTATTGTTGATTGTATAGTTTTGGGCCTTTTGGAAATGCATTTTTGGTCCATGGGTGAACTAATAGTTGTTTGGAGATGTTGGATTCCTGTAACCATTTGTGGACGAAATTTCAGTGATAACAGATGCCCCCTGATGTGTGAGGTTAGGAGTATATGTATAGCTGAAATACATCAATGTTTCTTCTACTGATAGTACCTGTGTAAGAAAGAGCGTTGTGAGGATTATCAAGAGCGATCCATTGGAAGGAGAGGGGTACCTATAGGACCCAATCTTTTCTTAGGGTGTGGAAAAAAATAGAGCTGTGAAAAAACGGGGCGGGCATGCCCCATGCTCATGTCATGTAACTCAAAATATAGTGACTGAAGTTGTTGTGGATGTAGATCATTGTAGTGCCCTCCGGGGCGGTTTGATAATAACAGAGGACAATTCTGATGGTGAACAAGCTCTGAAAAAAGAAGTAAGGACACCTGTGGGAAGTGTCGATAAATGTGCAGACATTGATAGTCTATCAAATTTCAGAGGTCTTCGGCTAAGATAAAACAACTGCAATAGTCGCAAAGTAAGACCCACCGCAACATGAGATAGTGTTGAATTTCAATGTTAAGGGGGTCAACGACAGTAGAGAACAATGGTGGTTTTCCCTATGTCATCCGAGACTCCTCATTGTAGAGGTAATGAGAGTCAAGATACGGTTTCCCTTCTGGAAATTGTGTTGATGTCGATAGAAAGGGAGATGCGACTTCACGAAGTGGAGGGCCTCACGAAATCCACTTGGATAAAATCAGGAACTGATGAGTAACATGGACGAAGTCTAGGAGTAGTGAGACTCAAGATTGTCATTGGTTGGGGAGAGATGTAAGGTGGAAGCAACCATGAAACTGAATCTAGTGCCAGGGGGACAACTAAATGATGGTAAATTGTGCTAGAGGCATGACAAAATGGATAAACAAAGAGATCGAAAGGTGTATGGGATATAGGATACTCGGGGTTTATGGATAATTTCATTGATGTCGAGAAGTGAAAAATACCCCAACCAATGGTGACAAGGGTTGCTTTTCCAGGGAAAGGAAGGTCGCTAAAGGAGACAATAAAAAGATATGAAAATGCAGAAAAAGGGTTTGTACAATTACCAAAAGAATAAAAAATAAGTTGGGATAATTGTGCAGATACAGAAATGGGTTCCCCAGTGTAAGATGGCTTGGCCCGATGAGGGTGAAAGCTGCTTGAAAAAAAAGTGGAGGGTGGGGGCCCCATAGGTGGGTTTCTGTATTAGGGAAATGTATGGAGAACAATCTGCAGATGGGAAAACTGATGGTGGGTGAAATGAATGGTTAATGATACTGCAGAGGTGTAGTCAAAACTAGAACCATGATGAAGTAATTCGAGAGTCCATTGGGTAGGCTAGAAAAATGAGGAGAAGGGGTATGTGGCTAGTTCTCGACGATGCGTAAGACTATCAAGACTCCCATCCCTAAAGGGTGAAAACAACATGAGTGTCAAAGTGTTAAGGGGACTATGAATGGGACAACTCATGTGGGGGAGAGTGCTACCGAGTGTCAATACCAAAATGTAGTGGAGGTGATAGTACTGCAGAGCCAGATATAGGGATCCTAGAGGCAAAGATCAGAGGGTGTGACTGGGAGATGCATTTTGATATTCAGAATGAATGACTACATGCCAGTTTCGATAATATACCTAGAAGGAGACCAATGATGTGTAATGATCAAGTACCAGCACACATGAAAATTGAATACCCGACGTGAACAATATCTGAAGAGAAAGATCATATAACAATTATTCAATAATATGTGAATGTAAGCATGTGTACTTGAGCGTTAGATGAGAACAATTTCCCCTGAGGGATGGAAGGGAATGGTGTAGGTGATGGGGTCCTGATCCTGTGGCTGAAGATGAATCGAAAAAAGGACACCTGGAGCTCTCGAAAATGATTTTGGAAGTTTGGAAAAATGGACTATATATAGTTGTAGGGCCCATAATGCCACCTCATTTGTACTTGCTGCCTTATTGAGTGGACAAGTGATTGTAGAGGAGATTGGGAGATTCTAGGAGATCAAGGAAGCCAAGTCAAGATCAACGAGCTTCAGGTTGGTTGTTGTATCCTCCTGCATAGAATTAGGGTTTATGTTTTTGGGTAGGGCATGTATGGAGGGTCGTACAAGGAGTTTTGTGGGTGTGGGCCCCCCAATGCATGAGCGATTGAGAAATGTGCGTGCATGGGTGTGCACATGTAATTCGGTCATCCATGCATGGGGGCACCCTAATGGGGAAAACAGGTGTGCATGGCATGCGTGCCTATGTAAGTCACATCAGCGCATGCATGCGCGTCTATGCCCCAAACAGTTGTGCATGCATGTCCACCGGTGTAGTGAACAGGTGCACTATGATGCATGCCTATATGTGTGACAGGGGCACATGAATGTGCCTCTGTATGGCCGATAGTCATGCATGAGTGCGTGAATGGGGAATGAAAATGCGCGCATTTGTGCGTGTCTGTGGGAAAAACAGTCGTGCCTGCGAGGCAAAGCTGAAGGGTGTAAAAACTCATCTTTTTTGGAGATTTTGATGTTTTATGGGTTATGATTGTTGATCAAGTGTTGTATATGTGGATGTAGGTGATCATTTGGATGATGTCGGTTCACTGGAGAGAGAGAGATTGGTCACTCCTTAGGGAGGCAGTGACCAATGAGGAGCCGATGGTTCGCGATACTTTGGCAGCTTGTGGGATGCTGAAATTCTTTGAGTGCCCCTTGATAAGGGCCTAGGAGTACCTCTTGCAGTTCTTGATTCAGATGTGAAGTCCAGATCTTATTTTCTTTATGGTGCGGGGTGAGCAGCTAGCCTTCATTGCGGTGGAGGATATATATTTTCTGACTGGGCTCCCTTTTTGGGGGAGTCCCTTACCGGTGGAGCCTGTAGTACCTGGGGATGGGCAGTTGGTTGTCCTAGGTCAAAGGTACTGTACAAGGGAGAACTTCATGTCGGGCTCCGTGGTGAGTATTGGGGTGCTGGACGCCCTTGTTCATTGTTGTGTGGTAGCGATGGTTGTGAGAGTTTATGGGTGTCTTGCGACTTAGCGGATTAGTGGAGGTCAGTTGATGATTATGGAGCAGGCACTGGCCGATGAGAATTTTTCCTGGGGCGTGATGCTCAATGCCAATATAGTGGGGCAGATGGATAGGTGTCGTATTGTTGACTTGGGGGATTTTTCCTTTGGGTCTATCTTGGTTGCATGGTTTTTGGAGAGGGTGTCGATGTAGAGGGGGTATTGTAAGGAGGTTTCGATGGTTCGCTTGACATAAACCAAATATCGAGATATTGTGGGTTGAAAATGGTAGTCGGGCGTAGAATTTCTGTGGGGAAATGAATTGGAGAATTGGGGGGATTTGGGGGTAAATACTCATATAAATCATCTACGAACCATGGGGGAGTAGGGAGTGCCTCAGGTTCCGGTGAAAATATATGAACCATTTCAAGTGATGGGGTAAGGGTACTCATTGGTTCTACTCGAGGAGGGGGTGTATGATTTTGAATAAGGGTCAGTTAGTGACACCTGAATTCAATGATCATCAGACATTGATATGTGAAATGATCAAGTGATTCACATAGAGAGAAAGGACATCTCATACGTTCGTTGACTGAGGTCATGACATAATGGATGTCGGTGACATGTGTTGGGGTGGGTTCTTGTTGAAAGATCTAGCGTATGGCTGTTAGCGTCTTCCAGAATTGAGGTAACGTTGGACAATGGTGTGTGTAATGGACATATTCTGAATAGATGGCGCATGCAAATTTGGTTCGTAGTCATTTGCTACTTGTGTTCTGGGAGATAGTGGCAGTATTGGAGGAAGCGACGAGCAGTGGTGGTGCTCGAGGGAGTTGAATGAGATTACGTAACTCGAGGAGAGATGGGCACTTGTTAGTGGGGTGTCCGTCTTTCTCACATAGTGCACAAAGAGTTTGGACACGTGGGGGAAGTGGAGTAGTGGGCTCCTTCTTTTTTCATCTACCCCCAGTTGTAGCAAGGGTGCTAACGAGTAAGGGTGTGGGTGGGACGGTGGGGGTAAGTATGGGAATCTGCATCATGATTCCTTCTATTTGGGGAGGGAGGGATGGTTGAGGGACCATATCAGGTGGATGTATATATCATACTAAGATTTACAACACCATGTTAGGAAGGGTGAGTGTTGTGAATACTTGGAAATATTGTACACCTGGTGGGGGGTAAAAGAAAGGGATTTGGGTAATGGCTTGGGGGACTGTTTCCCAAACCGGGATATGGCCTTGGGGGAGGGGAAGATCAGGAACAGGTAGAGATGAACAAGGTCGAGGAGATTCCTGAGGAAGGAGTTATGTGACTAGTGGGATGTCAGGGATGAAAGGGGCCTCGGTGGGAGGGAGAGTATCTTTAGTTTTCATTCCTTTGGTGGAGACGACACATATTTGTGTGGAAGGAGGGAGGAGCAATGGTTCTTCATGGTATGTCCCTAGTAAGGATGGGTCCTTAAAAATTCTGGGGCCCATCTCGATGAGTGTATAGGCATATGTATTAGTGTGGACGAAAGGGAGGATGTTGTCAATGTTGGATGAAGGGTTAGGCTCATAATGTGATAGCTGATCAATGGTAATGATCTTTTCGTTATGGGGAAACATCATGGTTCGGAACATAGAAGAGGTGACTGCCTTCATAGCATACATGTATCTACAACCAAACAAAATATTGTAGTCGAGTGGGGGCATCGATAACCTCAATGTCAATAAGGATAGTTTTTCCCCCAAGTTCGATGGGGACATTTTGGAAGAGCCCCTCGGGAGAGGAGGGTCATCCGTCGTAAGCCCTCAGAGTAATAGAAGATGGTATTAGCTCTGGAGAGCCAAGTTTCTACCAAAAGGTTTTGGACATGATGCATGTGGATGCACCATCATCAATGATGCAGCGGTGAATGGTGATGTTCTAGATTTTAACCGGTATTTGAAAAGAGACAAGAGCGGGGAGATGGGGTTCTCCACTTTTGAGATCAAATGTGATGAGTTGAGTATCAGTAGGGTCGACTACCTTTAGAGTGGAAAGTTTTGACTTCCGTTGAGTAGGACAGGTTTGAAGAACTTATAAGACTAACATGGCAGTGAGGGATTGGGCCAAGTCGTCGACCAGACTATAATTGTAGGCTTCCCTAGCTTGAGGGTTGTGGGCATTCCCTCGCAATGGGATGTAAGGGATGCGAAGAGGTGTTTCAGTATTAGGGCACTGAATCATAAAAGGTGGGCCATTCGTGACTGGGGTGGCCTCCGAGGTAGTGGGAGTCGGGTTAGAGGGTGTGTTATATTGATGACTGTGCATTTGTAGAAGGACCTCTTCCTCACTAGTGAGGATGATAGTTCGATCTGTCGAAGTGCCTGGGTTGTGATATGGTCCTACCTATGGTGGGGAAGGGTGCATCTCTTGTTGGGTGTTCATCACCCCTTGATGTGGTTTTTGTAACACGGTCGGGGGTGGGTGATACACATATTGTTGTGGGGCCTGCTGGGGGGAAGGTGGGGTTTCCAGATGTGGTCCAGTACCATATTCTTTCATCCATTTGAATTCTGCGATTTGGGGGCAATGGTGAGTATAATGGACATACTCACCACAAAGGACACAAGGGAAGTTTGTCTGAATATTGTTGTTGTTATTTCCTTGGCATATGTTGTTATTTCCCCCTTGAGGGTTCTGGTTCCCCCCTGCAAGTTGGTTCTGGTTTCCTCCTGGTCCGAGATTATGATTGTTTCAGTTTTTACCTTTCTTTCTAGCATTGTTCAACTGATGGGATGGATTAGTTGTATTCAGTTGTTCAAAATTTTGGTATTGTTGAACAGGAGATGGTTGAACAAAGTTAACCCTAGCATGTGGTTGTCCTTGTGGTGAAGGAATAGGCTGGGGCGGACCAGGAAATGGAAAGTATAGATTATGTTGTGGTAACGATCCGTAGGATGCATAGGAAGGCATGGTTGTTTCACTAGTGCTTAGGTTGTAAGAAGAGGTGGAGGGGGTACATGAATTAGGTTGAGGTACGGGGCGTATTGTGGGTGTTGTCGGTGGTCCACTGGTGGGCGGAGGAAAGGTCAAGGGGTATGATTGTGGATAAGGGGGAGGATTATAATAAGGGGTTTCGCCGTATGCAGGTGGATATTGAGGGGTTCCATACATTGGTGGTTGTTGGGGATGTGAATTGTGGTGTGTAGTGGTACCAATCAATCCATTTGTTGGGTGAGACATCCCAGGTTTGTCCTGGCCGAATGGCATGGGTCTCAGGGCATCAAGTAGTACTATATACAAGTACCTTGACTATGAGTAAATGATTTCGAACTGTTGGGCCTTGCTAATGGCTTCTTCTTCAGACTGGGGGAAGGTGGCGACCACATCTTTGGCAAGGAGGGAAACAAGTGATTTGAGGAACCAATTGAGACATTGTTGTGGAGTAGCTTCAGCTTTGTAGAGACTACGTCGTCGACGCCATTCATGAATGTGGTCAACGATGTGCATGCCAGAGGTTTGTTTAAATTTCGAGAGTAGTTCGAGGCCATTATCGTGACAAATTGGTAGTTGAAAGAAGGTCAAGAATGCTTTGGCCAAGGATTCAAAGGTCACATGGGACCCAGATTTTTCTTCTACATACCACTTAGTTGATGGGCCAATGAGTGTATGTTGAAATAACCTCAATCAAATGGAATCATCCATGATGTTGTTTGAAGATCACCATAAGTGAAAGGTCAAGATATGGTTGGCGGGATCATCTCCCAGTTTTCCTTCAAACTTGGGGATGTCTAAAGGCAGTTTGGTAGGCATTGTTGGCCATGTGGGGTTGTGCAATATAGTATCATTCGTGAGTTTAGTCAGATCCAGTATGTTGAGGGAAGCCAAGTATGGCATCTGAGGTGGTGGTGGAGGATTAATTCTAGCCATAGTACCTGAACCTTGAGGGGGACTAGGTGGGTTTGTACTTCCCCCTTGAGAAAAAGTTGCCCCCCTTCTTCCGTGGAAAGGAGAGTGTGGGAATGTTGACCTTGGGAAGTGGACCCAAGTAGAGTGGAACCAAGCAAAGTTGATCCCAAGACAATATCACTCACAGGGGTGTGGGGAAGTATGGCCGATGAGTTGACAAGACTAGGAAATCCCCCTAGAATGGGAGGGAGATTTAGCAAGCATCTGGAATGAAGGGGGTTATGTGGGTCCCCTATGATGTCCAACTAGCAAGGTGGATGTGTGCAAATGGTGATGAGAGCAATTAATGAACAAGAGACTTTGTATAACTTGGACCTTCACAATATATCTCACAATCGTATGTAATCACAAGAACATCATACATAAATCAATTGATAAAGAAGCATACATGTGGGTAGGTGGATTTTGTCCACGTGGGAGAACAAAGAAAACAAACACTTGTGTCCTAAAATATGTAATGTCCTTCCTCTCAGACAACACTGGACCTTCCAATAACACTCAATAGTGGGTTCTGAAGCCACCGGAAGAGGAACTAGTGAAGGATGAAGTAATCAGTTATAATGAGGGGTAGAGGGTGCATATTCCGAAAGAGCTGGCGATATTTCCCAATAGCCACACAAAATTCGATCAAGGTGCAATTGTAGCCCATAATTTCCACCTGGGTAGATGTCCTAAAATTTGGTCACTAGGTACCTCGGTCAAAGTGCGACATTTATATTTTCAGCCTAAGAAATGGGTCACGGGCTGGATCTCGTCCAAGAGGTGGGTGCCTCAAGTGGGGATGCACAGATAAACCGAACATCGACCTTCAACCCTTCATGGGTATATCTCTGCCTTATGGTGTTAGGAACACTTGACTTAGAGGATTTAAAGTTCCCTATTTGACAACTTCTTTTGTTTGAAGATGTGAGAACCAGATAACAGGGAGTTATTTGGATGCCTATCCCCAAAATCCTACCTAGACTAAAAAATTTCTTTTGGCACCTCCTGTGGAAGAAAACTTAGTGAGTTTTGTTTATAAAACTTTTAGGTGTGGTTGTTTGAGAGATTGAGGGTGTGGGCCAATCTCATTGAAATTAAGTGGGAGTGGAGAGTTTCATCAAGAAAAGGGTGGGGTGTTTCGGAATCCCTTTGGAGGAAATTCACTTTAACCTCCACGTTTCGAGATGAAACTGAGTGAGTAGTGACTTTCTGTGTGAATCAAGTGAAAGTGTGCCAAGATTTTCTAATAATTTAGGTGTCACCTTGCTGCATGTGGACTTCTCTTGGTCCTTACAAGTCTTGATTACCTAATTAACTAAATGTCATTGGTAAAACCTTGCAAAATTTTAAAGTCCCTAGGAAACTAGCATGTGGACATGTGGGTCCTTACTATTCCTTTAACTCCCTAATGTGATTTAATCTAAGAAATCTTTGAAACTATCCTAGATTGTGGACATGTGGGCATGTATGGGCCTGTTACAAAACCTTAAAACTTCCCTAGTGATTTAATCTAAGAAAGTAAATTTCAACACTATCTTATCTTTGTAGCATGTGGGCATGTATGGGCCCATTACAATCTTAAGATGTGTTTGAAAAAATAAACTAAGAGGAGTCCTGAGGGGGCTGTTGTCATCTCCTAAAGATTTTGTCTTTTTTAAGGGAGATGAAATTTTCCTTCAACCTCTTTCTGATTCTCAAGATTGCTTTGGGGCATGAGAGAAGAGCATACTCAACGATTGATATCCAATTTCTGGTCCCAATGCAAGTTTTATATGTGACGTATAATGATTCCAACTTAAACTTTAATCAAAGAAAGTCATCCATGTGGCAGCATGAAAGAAAAAGAGGAAAACTAATGATTTTTAACCCCCTAAGTGCCTACATTTTGACTATTCCCTTTATATGGAGATGGAATGTAAGTGTGGTGTAGATTACAATATGCATGGAATCAACTTTAAGAAGTCTATGGACCTTCCACAAATCACAAAAAGATTACAATGTGTGTTTTTCTGCACAAGTGCGCAGGCCTTAGAATAGACAGTGGCGCTCTGAGCGCCAATGCGTGAACTGAAATCAATTTATGGGCACAAGTGCACAGAAGGCGTTGAGCGATATAGTGGTTTTGGTGCACCTACATCGAATACGCGCCTATGGGTTAAAACAAGCGTGCACTGTTTGTTACATGGTCGTGAAGAAAATTTTGGATGAAATTCTCTCTACTCAGCTTTGAACTTGGCCTTTTGCAGGTCAACTTGAGTCGGTTATGATCCCTACAAGTTAAAGAAAAAAAAAAAAGAACTAAAATAACCCAAATGGGGTAGGAAATTGATACCTTTCCCCAATGGAGTCGTCAATCTTTTGCACCTCTTTTGTCACCTAAATGAGAAAAATAATGGTGCTTACAAGCCCAGTTGGGTCAGCTAGGCAAGACAACAGTAAATAAAAGGGTTAGAAAGATAAAGCATAAAAGATAAGCAAAGAATTAAACTAAGAACGATAAAAACAATTAAACTATAGTGCATAAGAACATAAGAACAAGGAACAAACAAGACTCATGCCACCAATGGAAAGGATTGTATTAGTGGAAATAAAACACCGAAGAGAAAGGGAGACTTTGGGTTCCCTATTCCTCCAAAGGAGGGCTCTTGGACCCCCAAATATTGAGCTCTTCTTACAAATGAGGAACTAGAATGAAATGGTGAAGAGAATCCAAAGCACATTCATTCTAGAGGTGATATGAATGGCTAAGTGAAATAGTGCTAGCATACTCTTGATGAGGAAAGAGGATCCTCCAAGAGAATATCAACATCATAACAATACAAATGAATTCCTTGAAAATCTAGTGCACCCATGGCTTCCTTTTATAACATAACTTTGAGGCATTATTCAACCAGCTTTTAGTGTGAACAAGGGGCCATTTAGGGCACCCTTAGGTCTTTGACCAGCCACCCAGTCGGATTCAACTGAGATTTGGATGTCAAATCAACTTGGAAGCTGAACCAGAAGTAGGTGGGAGGCCGACCAATATCATAAATGTGCCATTTTGAGGGATGCGTGATTTTTTGCATCCACAGTCGTGCATCGTGCGCACGTGCACTTTTTCCTGCATTTCTGAATGGCGCATGTGTGCGCGCTCCCTGTGTAGTCTTAGCGCATGCTAATTTTATTGATGATTGTATAGTTTTGGGCCTTTTAGAAATGCATTTTTGTTCCATGGGTGAACTAATAGCTATTTGGAGATGTTTGATTCATATAACCATTTGCGGACGAAATTTCAGTGATAACCCCATCTTCTTTTATTTTATGTGATCATAAATCTTTAATTTTAACTATGATGGATGTGAGGAAATTGTGTCTGTCTTTTTCAAATATATGACGTGTGTGGTTCATGGTCATCTCTCAGGAACTTATTTTTTGAAAAAATAAATATCTTTTACTGCCATCTTTATCTTCCTTTGAAATTCACGACGAACTTTCTCAGAGTCCTACATTATTCTCAAAATATATAATTCCAAGAAAATATTGAAATAAAGAGGAGTACCACCTCTGTAAAAACACATGGGGATTTGTATCCCTGTGAGGTTGTCGTTTCGGTCCTAACAAATTCAAGCGTCAACATTTTTGGCGACCAAGCAAAGAATTGAAATTGCACAAATGAATAGAACCATCAGGCAAATGCAGAATGAGATAACCATATTAACAATGGGGACAATTATGTAGCAAATCCAAGAATGTTGTTCCAAGAGAAAAGAAGGAACCCTACCCAAGAAAACAGAGTAAGGTTTGAAAACACTAATAATCCGCAAAGGCCAAGGGTTCCCAGAAAACCAATCCCCAATGCAGCTATTATGGATGATGTATATGATGAGAAATGGTTGAACAATGGAACTATTATTTACCTAATGAAAGTTTTGAAACTGTACAGATGGAAAGATGTGAGACATCCATGTATATATTTGAGGAAGGCAACAATGACCCTGACTCGCAAGAGAATTTTTCCAAAACACGAGCGTTTGTAAATAAATCCAAGAATAAAAATGATTTGGAAAGAGAAAACGAAAAAGATAAAAAAAAAATGAATGAGAAAAACGAAAATGAGAATGTGACAGACAACGTTGGAAGCAAGAAGCAACACCTAATGGAAACCTCACCTAGATGAAGTACAATGTCGTAGAGGACTTGAGTAAACTAAGGATAAATCTTCCTTTTGCAGAAGTGGTGAAGATTCCCCAACAAAGGGAAAACATTTTGAGATTGTTGGATGATCCGTCCGGAAAGATGGAAGTTGTTGTAACAAGTTTGAAACAAATCTAGAACAAATCAACTGTCAAGTTGAGAGGTAAAATGCCCCCTGTTTTATATTTCAATTGAAAATCATGATGTTTCACTTCGTAATTGTTTAGTTGATACTGACATGACAAATAATATTATGTCACTAGCAGTCATGGAGGCATTGGGCATGAACTGCACCAAATATTATGAGACTAGTGAAAGTATATATGCAATTGATTCCAGACAAGTTCCATCTTATGGATAAATCAAAGACTTTTATGCTTGGATCACGACGGCACCCCATATTATTACAACTTTCAATATTATTGTGGTAGACCTTCCTCCTGCATATGGAGTTGTTTTAGGAAGAGATCGGTCATCTATGATCAGAGGATACATAATGAATGATGGAAGCTTCATGATGCTTCCAGACAAAGAAGGAGAAATGATTAAGGTTCCTCGTGAACCCAGGAGACCTTTCTCTTTCAAAAAGAAGGATAATGAATTAATGGAATATTATATAGACGTTGGGATCGAAAGCTATGTTATCCTAGACATGGAACATATTCAAATATTGGAGAAAATTCAATGTATGGAGAATCAAGAGCATCCGTTTGAAGGTTATTGGAGGATGTCATTTGATGGAGCCTGTTCAAGTTCTAAGAGTGGACTTGGAATTGTCCTTGTAAATCCAGGAAAGATTGTGCATCCACATGCTATGAAACTTGAATTTGCATGTACCAATAATGAGGTAGAATATGAAGCTTTGATTCAGGTAATGATTCTTGCACAAGAAATGAAGATAGAACATTTAATTGTGACTGATGACTCTGAGTTGGTAATAAATCAAGTTACCCAGAGGTATAAAATAAAAAAGGAAAGACTCAAATTATATTTCAAAAGAGTTAACTAATTGATGGAAGCTTACAACTCTTTCAACATCTCTTTCATTCCAAGGGATAAAAATCAGAAGGAAAATTCATTAGCTTTGGTGGCCTCATTGTCAAACGCAGATGATGTTCAGGGAAAAACATATTTCCAAGTAAAAACATTATTCCGACCTTCTGTACATGATAACCAGGAATATTTACAAGTATTTGAGAATAATGAAGAATTGGAATTTTTTTTTATGAATGACAATGAAGATGAAGACAGTAACATAACTATTGTGTCGAGGAATGTTGGATCATGTTGTCATTGATTCCAATGGTTTGATTGATTGATGTCATTGATTGATGTCAAGTGATTGATTGATGTCAAAGGATTGATTGATTGATGATTGATGTAATATAATATGTATTGTCCTTGATGAGAATGCATAAATGAAGATGGATCAATGAGTTGTC
>ML793674.1:286013-300575 GCA_009831015.1 Picea engelmannii | reverse complement strand
TATCTCTCAAATTTGAACTTGTTTCAAAAGGGTGGGATATAATTGGAAGCTATAGTGCTCTGCTCAAATGCGAGCACAAAATTCTGAGGTTGAAGTGATATTTGCAGGTCCTGAAGGATGAGTCCCCAAACCTCTTTAGAAAATTTGCATTCCATGAATAAGTGTTGGGTTGTTTCGAAGTTATTGCTACATAACACACATCTGTGAGGCCCTATTATGTTCCTTTTCTCCAGGTTATCTCCCGTTAGAAGTTTATTGTGCATCAGGGTCCAGAAGAAGAAGTTCACTTTTGGTATGGCTAGCGGTTCCCAAACGCGTTTCCAGAATGTCGGAGTTTGACTGTTGTTTCTTGAAGCCTGCAAGTTTCTATACCCTTCTGTCGTGGTGTATACGCCTGTTTGGCCCCAGCCCCAGCTATCTTTCATAGTTCTATTGACAGGGGCATCGTCCTCCAGCAAATCTTCAATAGTAGATAGTTGCATTGATAATCGGGCTGGGACTCCATGGAAATCCCATCCTGCCCAGTCTCCATGCTCATCCCACTTCGAGAGGTCATATATGCTATTGACTCCTGCTCTCTGCAACCAGTCTCTGAGATTTGATATATCCACATTTTTCGGCCAAAGGTTCCTTTTCCATGATACGGTCAAGCCACAAATGCGTGCGTTTTCCATTGCCAGGCGATCTGTAGAGCGAATTTTTAAAGAGTTTGTTGCTTTTGCAGCACAATTTCCACACCTGTGTACAGTTGACTGTGCTCTCATTTGGGAGGTTGCTGAGAGTTTTGTTGGGCCTATATTTTGCACGCAGGGTGTCACTGACCGGGTGCGTGGGCTCATGGATCAGTTTCCACAAAATCTTCCCTTCCAGCGCTAAGTTTACAAGTGTGGGGTCTCTGATTTGCAGCCCGCCCTCTACCATGGGTTTTTTAACTATGTCCCAGCACACCAAATGCATTTTCTTTTCATTTCCCTTCCCTCCCTGCCACAGGAAATCTCTAAGGAGTTTGGAGATCTGCTCCATCATGTTTTTTGGTGCTAGAAGAAATGTCGCCTAGAAGATTGGAAGCACGGACAGCAGGGATTTAATTAAGATTACTTTGCCTCCCTTAGTCAACTAGTAGCCTCCCCACGCTGAAATTTTTTATTTGATTTTGGAGATGATGTCGCTCCAAAGCGATCTTTTGTTTATGCCAGAGATTATGGGAAGGCCGAGATACTTAAACCTGTCCCATTTTGTTTGTCCTTTGAACCCGAGGAGAGTGGTGATGCCTGTTAGTTCATGCTGACTTATATTCCAGCTGAAGACTTCACTTTTACTCTCATTCACTAGGGCTCCCAAAACTCTGCAATAATTTCTGAGGACTGTGTCAAAAGATTTGGCAATTCTGATGGAGGCTCCCCCGAGGAGGAGGGAATCGTCGACGAAGAGCGCATGATTCAGAGGTTCTGCTCCAGAGGACGGTTTGAGACCCAGAATGTTACCAACTAATCTTTCAGCAGTGAGTTTTCAACTAAGGGAATCAGCCATTAAGATGTACAGGAAAGGGGAGAGAGGGCAACCCTGCCTGATTCCTCTCTGAGCTTAGAAAAAATTGGTTGGGTGTCCATTGACTAGTGGGGCAATCCATGGACTGTCAATGCAGGATTTAATTAGCTGAACAAAATGAGGCGAGAAGCCAAAGGTGAGAAGAACTTTGCAGAGGAATGAGCGATTGACTCTGTCAAACGCATTCGCCATGTCTAATTTTATCAACATTCCTTTCTCTTTCCGTTGTTTACTTGTATGTATTGTCTCCTGGACTTGGATTACATTGTCCAGAATGTGCCTACCTTCCACAAATCCCCCTTGAGGGCTAGAGATCAATCTTTTTAGCATTGGCTTGATCCTATTTGCTAAGAGTTTTGCCAGAATCTTGTAGGAGGCGTTGCACAGCGATATGGGCCTGAATCTTGCAAATGAGTCGGGGCTGGAGTCTTTAGGGATTAAAGCCAGGTAAGTGGAGTTAGTTCCTCCCCCTACCTTGGCTTTTTTCATAAACCCACTTATCATTTTCTGGAGGTCTTCCTTGATAATATGCCAGTAAGTTTTGTAGAAATGGATTGTAAACCCATCAGGCCCTGGTGCCTTGTCTGCATCCATGGACCATATGACATTAATGATTTCTTCCTCTATTGTTGGTTTACAGAGGATTGTGTTATCTTCCGGGCTGGTGAGGGAAGGGATGTTGGAGAGGAAATCAGCAGTCTCCTCTTCGTTGCTTTGAGTACCTTCTCTGTATAAATTTCTGAAGTGGGTTTCTGTGGCAGCTTTGACTTGATTAAAGCCTTTGCAAACTTGGCCCTCCACTGTTTTGATTTCTTCTATATGATTCCTGGACAGTCTTGCTCTATATCGCCGGTGGAAGAAGGAGGTGTTCCTATCCCCAGCCTTCAACCAGAGACTTCTGGATTTGAGTCTCCAGTATTCTTGTTCCTGCCGAAAAGATTGATATGTGGATCGTTGCTCTTTTATTTCTTTTTCCAGCAACTCTGTCGTGATGTCTTTGCTTTCCATTTCTGTTTGCAAGGTCTGCAGTGACTGCACTTATTCTCTTCTTTTTTCGGTGGGAGTAGTGGCTGGTTTTTTTATCCATTCCTTCAGGGCTTGTTTTGTAGCTTTCAACTTTTGCTCCCACACATAACTTGGGGATCCAGAAACGGATCTGGCCCAAGCTATTTTCACTATCTCTATAAAACCATCTCTCTCGATCCATTGAGGGTTGAAACGGAAAGGAATAGGGCCCAGGTCTTCTTCCTCTTCCAGGAGAAGGTGTATTGGCTTATGATCTGAGGTGAGTTTAGGCAGGATTTTGGTGATGATGATATTTTTGTTCATCGTTATGGAGCTTTGTACCAGGAATCGATCTAACTGAGCATAAATGTGTTCCTGTCCCACTCTATTATTGGACCAAGTATAAATTCCTCGAACTGGGCTGAAGTCTAAAAGATCCCAAGTCTGTGTGATCTCCTCCACCTTGGCCAGCAAGGGGTCTCTAGTGCTGGTGCCCCCCCTCTTTTCTTTAGCTTTCATTACAATATTTAGGTCCCCGGCTATAATGATATTGCTAGGAGAAGTCTCCTCTAGAAAGACAGAGAGAGAATTCCAACATTCTCGTTTTTCAGAGTAGGAAACAGGAACATAAAGATTGAAGAGAGAGATGAACAACTTACTTGCTTTGTGCTTCAATTCCGTAAATATCCAGTGCTGGGTTTCATGATGCTTATTTAAATGGAATAGGTCTTCAAACCAAAGAGTTGCCAGACCTCCAGATGTTCCCCTTGAGCTGACTGCTTTGCCTGATCTTTTATTCCACTTTGAACTGTTGATCTCTAGAAGGGCTTGCCCTTCTATTTTGGTCTCTTGGAGCATAAGAATATCTGAGGGGTCTGCTTTCAAAAGGTCCTTTACTGCTTCGATTTTGGAGAGATTCCCCAGTCCTCTACAGTTCCAAGAGACTAGATTCATTAATTACTTAAGGGGGGGAGGTTGAGGCCTCCCTTGGAAGGCCTTGGTCTGATATTTCGCCCAATAGACATTTCTATTGTTGACTGGCTTCCTTGTGTTTTGAGTCTTTCCGCCTCCTCCTCCCTCTTTTCTTTGCGGGATTTCCTTCCTGCTTTTTTCGAGGGTTTCTCATATGCTTCGTCCTCCGAAGAACCTGAGCTTTCCACTGGTTTTTTCCTTGCAATTTCTGCGTACGAGGGATTGGAGGGGCTGCCTTGATTGGCTTCATTCTATTCTGGCTCCCTTCCTTCTTTGTTTGAAGGTGGTGCATCTGCATGTTCCATACTCTCTTGGGTTCAGTTTATTTGATTGTTCTGCGCACTTTCTATCCCGTTTGGATTTGCTTCCGCTTCTTGGCCTGCTAGGTCCTCCAGCCATCTTGCCTTTACCTGTACCTTTTTTTGTGTTTGCATTTTTCTGAACCAGGGTCCATTGTTCCCCATTTTTTTTGTCTACTTGTTCCTCAGCCTTCTTCTTGCAATGTTTTGCAAAGTGTCCATGCCCATGGCAATGTCTGCATTTAAAAGGTAGTTGCTCGTAGTCCAACTCCTGAACATGCATCCACCCTGCTACATTGAGCTTGATTGCTTCCGGTAACCCCTCTTCTAGATCCACTTCTACGCAGATACAAGCACAAGAATACTGATCCTTTCGTGTTGCTTGGTCTATGTATTTTCCCAGCGCATTGCCAATAATCTGGAGGGATTTTTTATTCCAGCAGTGGAGAGGTAAATGGGGAAGCCTGACCCAAACCGGGACAGCAGAAGGGACATCTTGAGTAGGATCAAAATATGGTGTCCATTTGTTTAGGTAAAGGCCCGGGGGTCCCATAAAATATGGCCCATTCTTGAAAATTACTCCTCTGTCCTCCGGATTTTCAAAAACAAACACAAAGAAACCCTTACCTACGAAAAAAAATTTGATTCCTTCCTTGATCAATGGCTTCCAGTTCCGTTGAGTCCATTCTTCCACCGTTTTGGGTGAGGGCCAGAGGCCCGTGAACTGTCCTATGAGGCCCCTCTCAGCCAGGTTCAGGGTCGCTTTGCAGGTTTCTTCTTCCGGAAGGGCCACTGAAGGGATTGTGTCCAGTTTCTTTACAAACTTATGTTGAGCCACGGATGGAGGGTGTTTGGGGCCGACAGCGATCATAGATTTGAAAGCTAGAACCTCCGGAGGTGGATCGGGCTCCCCAGAGGCAGCCATGGTCTGGAGGATGGACGTGAGGGCGTAGTGGATGCAGGGGCGCTATTCTTTAAACTAATTGTAATTCCTCTTTTGATAAGAGTATCGAGTCCATAATTAAATGTGGGCCCTCAAGTTCCTTAGTCAAAACAACAAGTTTTAATAACAAATCACCTCTTTTAGTACTAATGATATCACATTCAAACAACATTTCACTTGAGCATTTAATTATTTTCAACCAACAAGCATTAACTTGTTTCATACGATTCTTGGATGGAAGATTTTGATCTATTCTATGTATATCACTTAAACTTAAGACCTCTGCTAAAAATGTACCCATTGCTTCCTTGTAAAAACCTTCATCATTTTCCAAATGCTTTTGGAGATATTCTTTGAAATGCAAGACACTTGTTGAGAGAGTAGTTGAATTTGTTTCTAACTCACATATCTCAAATATCAAGGTCATCCTTCTCTTAATGTTGTATCCAATATATTTTCTAATGACCATTAATAAACTTGATGAACATTTCAACCTAGAATTGGTTTCAGGTACATCCTTCAGACTGCACAATGGTTGTATAGCAGTGATCGTTTGCAAACAAAGGTATTGGAAGCAAAGATTTTTCCAATTCCTTTGATTTTTCTTTTAAGACCAAATTCTCCTTCTTTATCTCGTCAATGGACCCTTTTAAGGCTTCTCGAGTTGCTTCATGAAACTGTATCATTTTCATTTTTCTGAAACATTTTTATTCTTCAAATTTAGCTTTTCAATTAACATCTTTTTTGAATTCTTATTGTAGGTCACGTGGTGCAAAGTGACATATTCCTCTTCAAATATCTCTACCTCTTGGGAAGCCAATTCTTTAGCTATAAACCTGCTTTTGATTATCCTTTGTTCAACCCAGTTTGGCTCTTCTATCATGTCATCAACCTCCATGTCTTTGTGACTCGCTTYAACTTCATGTACTTCTTGTCTTTCTTATTAGACTTCTCTTTTTCTTTAACATAGATATGAATTGTATGTGATTTTTCAATTGTCTTTTKGGTAGGGTCTTTATCTCCACCATCATCTGAATTTTTGGTGGAAGACCTTCTCTGTTCTTGAACATGATTTCAAGGTTTTGTTTTTATCGAGGTGCACTTTTGTGACACATTGAGTGAACCTGGCTTTTTACTTGTCACTTCTCRATCATGTTTATTATAATATTCATTTGTGTTGGCCAATGCCTCAATGTCATCTAAGGTCTTCCCATGAGATGCATCAGGAGTATTTTGGTTAGCTCCCCCTCCTTCTTCTAATTGCACAGATTTACTAAAAGATGAGCCATATCCAATTGAAAACATGTATGCCAAAAACAAATCCTTACGGTCAAAACCCTAAATTTCTTGTACTTCTTTTAAACTAAACTGGTCAAATTGAGTTGGATATTCATCTAAACGAAAAATGTTCTGCATGGATATTTCTCCAACTTTCCATCGCAACCTAATGAATTGTTTTTTTCTTTTCTTGTTGAAGAAATGTGCCCAATATTTGTACTATTTGTATACTTCAATGACAAAAAGTATATCAGAAACATAAAATGGCAGTAGAGAGGGCTTCCCTTGAAATCCATAAAGTCTAATAAAATTGAACTCCTCCATGGCTTCAAAAACTCCTTTATCTGATAGAAAGTATGTAGCTTCTAATGATAGTTTGGACGTGGTTTGACTATGACTCATCTTTTTAAAAGAGGGCAAAAGACCATTTTTCACTTCATAGAAATTGTATGGGGATTTGTGCCTCCATAACACTGGATACCAGAATGAAATTGGACCCTTCTTGAAGTCTACATTCTTATCTCTAGGAAATTCCTCAAAGATATGGCAATAAACTATAACGTAAACTAGATAGGAAATCATGTAAAATTTCTTGGTCTTCCTAAGTCTTCCCAATTGAAACAAAATCTCATTTGAAATGATGTAGGCCTGGTCAATTACTACATTTTCATGAATTGAACGATAGTGAATATATACAATATACTTGGGCACTAAAGTTGTGGACTCCTATCCAATTATTTAGGAAAATAGCCAGACAAATTCTTTATACAAGTATTTTAAAGAGCGTACCTCAACCTGTGTAGCACTAGCATCGTTGGTTGGGATTGTAAGGAAACTTTCAAGTAACTCCACCCCTCCACTGTGAGCTTTAAGAAAATCATCAGCTTAGGCAATTTTTAATGTTAAAGTAGGGTCATGAAGTCTTAACATCCTTTTAAACATTGAAGGGGCCAAAGAGATCAATGGTTTTCCTTGTATCTATATAATTCTTCTCTCAGTATTGAATTTGTCAGCACACTAGAGGACTGACTCTTTGAAATCAACTACTTCTAACACACATCCAATCAATGCAATACCCAAGGTCCAAACCTTGTTCAACTTATTTTCTTCATATGGGAGAGTTGAGTACCACTTGTAGACCCGTGACCTTTGAAACTGGTGACCTTCTCATCCCAAAGTGTTGACAATGTCACCATAATATAATTCTTTCCTTTTACTTGACATATCTTACAAGACTATTTTTTTGGAATAAGTGGTGCTTTTGTCAATAAAATATTTTTGCAATGGGGCTTTTAATTTCTTATTTAAATTTACTGCATATTGCCTTGATTATCAAATTTTGTAGCTCTTAATTCGAAGTTTCCAATTGCACGATCTGAATTTAGATTTATGGCAAAGCTTTTACAAAAATCATGCCACTTAATAATAGTATTCAATTCATATGAGTGGTGGTTGGTGTGGCGATGGAAAATAAAATGTCATCAAGAATGGTGACATAGTGTTGGGGTATATAGAAAAACAGTTAAGTATGGAGATGAAAAGTGATGAATGGAGAGTGTATTATGGTGCTTGTGAAAATGCAAGACGCGGGATTGTGGGATATGAAGAGAGAAAGGGGAGATATGAGGGGACTCTCGATCTGCATTCAAATAATATACTAAGTACCAAAAGGATGATTTTACAGGTTACGGAAATGCGTGAATCATTTTGGAGTACATGGAAATGTGAGTTGCGGAGCTAGGGAAAGGTAAAATAGAAATGAAGGGAGGACCCTACATCCACATTTAGGAAATCAGTTAAGTGTCAAAAAGGAAAAAGGTGCATTATGAGTGATGCAAAAATGAGAACGGTCCTTTTGCGTGTGCGGGTTTGCAAATTGTGGGACATGAGCATTTGTGGGGTGAGGGATGGCTTAGGCTTTCGCAATAAGACTTTCACAACAAAGAAAATGGCTAAGTGTTAGTATTTTAGAGGGGTGGAAAATAAATTAAGTATATACTTGCAGACTTGGGGACTTGGTGGTAGCCCACTCCGCAACCCACATTTTAAATAAAAATGGCTAAGTATACAAGGAACAAAAAAATGACTAAGGATGGATCGACATACAATAAAGTGGATCAACAAGGGGATGCATTGTCTAACATGTTGGGATTTATACCCCCTCAATGGTACATCATGATGTATATGCAATGTCCAAGATCATATATCCATCGTCCAAGGTTCAGGAGGTGTGGGGAGGTACCTTATGGCATGTCCAATCATCATATGGCCCAATTCTCTACATCAAATGTGAAACGTTTTATTATAGTGCACAACATCATTGGTATCATCAATAAAACGTCTTCCAAAGGACCATGTCAAGAGTGCATCATGATCAAACAAGGTCCACAGAATCAGGTAAGACCAACAACTACAAGATACAAGACCCACTAGAATCATACAAAGTAAGCCAACACTTAATACAAAAGTCACATAAGCAATTCACATTAGGTATCTTCTTCAAACTTCACACTATCTCAAGACTTTATGCAATTTTATGCAATTTTCAAAGTTTAGGTATGGGAGGACCATCATAATACCCTATTAGGTGTGCCAATATCCAGATATAGAGATAGTTCCTATGAAACACTTCAAAGTGTAAGTATAATGAATGATGAGACAGGGGGTTTACTTCATGGTCATGGAGTCATTGGCATGCAAGGTAATTGTGCTCCATCCATTTCCATGAGCACCTTTGTAGATGGAGCGCTTTTTCCATGAGATACCCTTTGCTCAATAGTGTGTGTATTCCAAACCCCTTTCTTGCCTTTTGATATCTTTTATTTCTTTGCAAGTCCCATTTTTCAGGTTTCAAGCTTTTGTTATTTTTCTCACTGGAATCGAGCCCTTTTAATTGATATGCATTCAATGCATTGGGACTAGGGGATATTGCCTCATAGCGATGGGGTAGAGCTCAAGTTGACCTTTGCTTTTCACTTGGTCATTTATTAACCCGCTATTTCTTCTTTCTTTTATAACATGATTTATTTTCACTTTTTTATAGCAATTGCATCAACCTCGACATTCTAGCCATTCTTCTCACACAAGAATGAAGCACGGGCCTTTTTGGGGTACATGTAACATCCATGACCAAAAGATAGGACAACAAAAGGAATCAAGATGAAAAATGTTAAGTATGGAAGGGAGAGGTACATTACCTTAATGAAGGCCTCCCGATAGTACCCTTATTCCCCAAGAGTGACAACACTTGACTAGGACACAAATGATGACCACCAAGGTGAAACAAAGCAAAAAGCATAACTTCCAAGAACTCATGATCCATTATCTRAATTCAACCCATGATCCGCACATAAATTCCTAATGAATTAAACATGACACTTCATACGAAACAATGATTGGTGTAGCTCATATGTGTTAGACCGCCATCGTCAAATGAACCATGGTGATCAAGTGAAATGGAYTGAGTTATACAATGATGAGGGGGGGTGGCATTTGAGGGGTTGTTGTCTATGGAGAATGCTAGTGATCATCTTTGGGATCAMTATCTTCATTGTTGAACATGAGACATGATCTCCTCCAGCTACCCCTAGGTGAGATGGGGGGTAACACATACTATTTTGAAGATAAACTTTTGAAGCTTAAGGATCATATGTGAAATGTTGGCAGAGCATTCTGAAAAATAAAATTTTGTTCATTTGAAATAAAATAACAATATTTTTTTTTGTGGAAAAAAATAAAAAATATTGCACTCCATCAACGTGTATTTGCATTTAAAAATTTCCTCTTTGGAAAGATAAAAAATAAAAAAAATAAAAATAAAAATAGGTTATACAAAACCTACGAGTCCCTCAAATACTTCAAAAAGGTCCTAAAACATGATCTCCCATATATATCAAGTAGAACCTCAAAGTATCTTCCAAACATAGAAAAATATCCATGATAATAATCCCTTTTATCTTACAATAATTTAGACTGGTCATCGAACATCAACACTAATAAAAAGGGGCATGATAGTAATCATAGGAATGACCATCCAACTACTCCTAAATGTGCCAAACTCCTACAACCATATGCAAACCATATTTTGAGAGACCATCAATATCCACATTCCTTTCTCTGTAAACATTATGAAAACAAATATGATTAAAACCATTATAGCAAGTTGAACCTCCTCAAAAATAGGCCTTAAAGTGAAAATACCCATGTTGTTTACCCCATTCATCTAGTTAACCACAAAAAGGGAATCTCCAAAAATTTGAATTTTGTTTGCACTTTTTCAACTAACAATATTATCACCAACTTTCGGGCCAAAGTTTCACTAGGTTATTTGTGCCTCTACCCAACCCAACTTTGACTTAAAATATGGTCATCATATAAATATATATAACACCTTATACACCACAAATTGGAGGGTCCCCTTGATATGCTCCCTCAAAGTAAGCCAAAGCTCCACTTTTGTTATTTTATTCCTCTGTAATTCGTTGAGGTGGTCTTTCCCTTGCAAACTTCTCAAACACTTCAAGGATAGACATAGTCTAAACAATAAATTGAATGGGTGGAACAAACCCACCTTCAAAAATCTATGCATTATGCACTAACCATACTCCCCAAACGATAATCAGAGGCAAAGATTTCTATTTTTTGTGGTAGGATTATTACACCACTTTTGTAGAACTTCGTCCATAAAATTACCATCGTGAACCTCCCTTAATCCTTTATATATCTCTAATTATTTCCAAGCCTCACTTGTAAAAGGATAAAACAGTAACATATGTACAATGGAATTATCACTTTCCTTGCAAAGAATACACCAATTAGGACCTTGATTACCTATTTCTTGTAAATATCCCAAGTGAATACCCTTATTTTTTAGAGCTAACCACATAAAGATACAAGCTTGTAATGAACATTTGAACTTCCATGTGCCCTTCCACCACCAAACCAAAACCTCTACAATGACATAAACACTTAAAGAATGATAACATGTTTTTGGAGTATTTATCCCTCTAGCTAAATGTTTGCCCCATATGAGCTCATCCTCATCTTCCTTCAATCTCACATGACTTGACCTTAAAATTGAAATATATTCCTCCCACTCAATAATGTTTCCACCTTCTAGCCTAAGCATGACAACTGATTTACATTCTTGGCTTCATGTAGTGGCTAACTCTAGATAGGAAATCTGATTGAGAAAGAAATAATTGTTTCTATGAAGGTTCTCAATTAAACTATCAAAAAATTTATAGCCCTCGCCACTTTCAACCCAAATATATAAACCAATCCTTACTCTCATCTTATTCCCAATTATCTAAACAAGCTAACGTCCTATTAAAGGGAAGGCTAAGACCATTTCTTTTCAAATAATAGAATCATTGTGCCATTTTTTAGTTGGATTCCTAATGCAATCTTCCATCGGATCAGGTAATATATAATTTTGAAATATGACTCAGCACCAAAGATCCTTACCTCCAATCAATCTCTAAAGACATTGTGTAAACAATGCATTATTGAAAACATGGATATTCTTTAAACCCCATCCTCCCAGGTCTTTTAAAATGGCATTATGTTGCCATTTGACCAAATCTATGCCTTTTCTCTCCCTATTACAAGATGGAAAGAATCTTAAACTCAGTTGCTTAATCTTTCCTAATACCCCCTTAGGAATAAAAGCAAATGACATCCAATATACATGGATTGCTTCAAGATCATATTTAACTAATATGATCCCACCTCCTTGAGATAGCCAACAATTACACCCGACAAGTAATTAATTTTATGCCTTAGTAATAATCTAATTCCAATGTTTTTTCCATTATCATTTTATTTGAGGTAAGAACCTATATATTTCAACCCATACTCAATATCAACATGTTGGAAATGAAACAATTGAGTAAAATATCTAACCTTATCTTCAAATATCCCATAAAAGGAGATTGATGACTTATGAACATTGGAAAATGTACATGTACCTATACAACAAGGACCCAATAACTCTTTAAGCTTGAGGGGATCCATCCTTGAACCATCATAGAATAATAATACATTGTCTACAAATAAGAGACGTGACATGAAAAAAATTACTACCAATTTTGATACCTTTGAAAGAAAAAAAATTGCCTTAATAAGAGCTCTACTCCAACCCTTTACAACAATTGGAAATAAACTAGTGGATAGAGGGAATCCTTGTCATAACCCTATGCCAAGCCTAAAAAAAGTTAAGGAAGACTTGTTAATTAAGATGGAAAAAGAAACATAACATACACAACTAATTACCCAATTAACAAAATGAACATTAAAACCCAGATGGATCAACATAATCCTCAAATACATCCAATTTTCCTTGTCATAAACTTCAAACAAGTCCAACTTTATAACCATTGAAGAAAGCTTCTTTGTTTTTATTGTATGTAGCTCCTCTTGGGATACCCCTATAACATCAAGAATCTACTAACCTATCAAAAAACCATACTAATCATTTGAGATGGATTTCGATAAAAAAACCTCTTGACTCTTAGAGCAATGAACTTTGATATATTTTTGTGAATGTAATTACATAATGACATGGGTTTGTACTTATCAAAGGAAACCAGATTATTAGCCTTTGAAATCAAAGAAATGAAATTGAAGTTGAAGGTTGTTAACATCCTTTGAGAAACTCTGGATTCATTAATGACCCTCATTGAGTCTTCTTCGAGAATCTCGTAAAACCCCAAAAAGAATTCTATAGGCCACCCATCCAACCTAGGACTCTTATCCTTTTGAAAGTTATGCCACACTAGTTGGAGTTCATCCTTTGAAATTTATTTCAACAATCTCTATTTGTCTTCTTCATTCACAAAGCTTGGGAAGTAAGTGATCATGTTTACTACCTCAATTATTGTCACTCGGATTTATTCTTTGTATATATTCTTAAAATACTCCATACCCAACTAACCAATGTCTTCAAAACTAGAGGCCAAATATCCATCGTGCTTTTTCATATGCTACATTGTATACACATTCTTTCGATGATTTGCAAATTTAAGAAAATATTGTTTATTATCATCTCCCTTGGCCAACCATAATGCCTTGCTCTTGAGCTTTCAAGTTGCTTCCTTGTCTGCTAATATTTTCACCTCTTTTGCTCCAATAACTTTACCTCCTTTTTTAAAACTTCATCAAAAAAACCAATATGCTCTCTATTGTGCATATCTTTCAACTGAGATTCCACATCCTTTAACATCTGATCGTCCTTCAATATTTTCTTGTGAGGCCAATTTGTTGATAGTTTCTTGATGCTCTTCAGATCCCTAAAAAAATATAAGGACATTGATTCTCTAAAAGACTCACCAAAATGAGTCAATGACTCATTTATCATCGTTACGTAATATTCCTCCGCTATCCAATTCAAACTAAATTTAAATGGGATAGGGTTTTTTTTCCTAGCCTTTAATTTACAAAAAAACAAGCATGTGATTTGACTGCCTACCTAATCCAATCCATTATCTAATTATTATTGAACCCTCTAGAAAAGGATCACTCACCAAGAAAAGATCAAGATGTTTGGTTATTTTTCCTTCTCCATATCACATATTTCTCCAAGTGGGATTCAACTTCACTAACTCAGTATCATATAGATGCAAATCATCCAATTTCTTCTCAAAATACTCAAAGAGTACATCTACATTTATAGTTTAACCCCAAATTTCTACCCTCCCCAGAGAGAATTTCACATCCCCTCCAATAATAAGAAACCATTGTCTAAGAAAAATCTTGGCAAATATATTATCCCAATAGGCCACACAATCTGCATTTGGCCTGTTTATGTTTAAAATAGTAATCTCTTCACCAAGATCAAGCAAAAAGAATTATAAGTACACTATAATCAAAAGAGAAAAAAAAAAAACAATTCATTTTAGACTTCTTATACTCTCGGCTGAAATCAAACCCCCTAAATGAGCTATGTGGTCCAAATAGTGAAAATCCCAATCTTTTAGATTCTTATCCAATTCATGGACATATTTATGACCATCACCCATTGTGTCCTATGGTAAAAGAATATCAAACTTGTGCAAATATACTAGTCTACAAAGAACTCATTTCTTTGAGGGGTTTCCCTAACCTCTCATATTTAAAAACGTAAAATTAACGGGGCACATTTCCTAGGGGTATAGGTTGCTCTAAGGACCACATCAATTAAATGTTGGTTTTCCAACCAAAACCTCCTTCTTAGACTATTCCCGAGACATAGACATAAATGACTTCCTACCCCTTCTAGACATTGAAGGACCAAAGAATTCATTTGGCCCTAGATCACCCTCCACACCTTAATCTATTGTCTTGTGCCCAAATGGTCTATGTCTAAGGAAATACCTAGAGGAACCCTTTGAACACCCTTCACTCTCCATTGATGAACATGGGGTATCCAAAAAACTATTACACTTTGGGATATTAGAAACTACATAAAACTTATTTTTCCCCTCAAAGGAATTTCTACTGTCTACGTGAGATGATACCACCTCATCAATCTTTTCATCC
>ML793674.1:187043-201091 GCA_009831015.1 Picea engelmannii | reverse complement strand
GTAGAGACAAGACAGTGTTTGACCGAGGTCTTGCACCGAAGAAGAAGAGGACGTTCCATCAGGGGCACTTTGGCTGAGCCTGGCCTAGGGGGGTTGACCCAATTCCAGTGGAACGTTTCCCTTGGATGGCCCAGGACATCACCTAGGAGCCATTGACGTCACCTTGAGCATGTGACAGTTTGACAGGGCAACCGACACGTGTGGCATGGTTGGGAGGCCCAAAGAGGGCCAACGTTTTGTCATTGTGTTGCATTTACCCTAAAAAAGGGCTAACGTCTCCCTCAGTAGGGCTTGACGTCTTGCTTATGATCAGTTAGGGTTTTGACTTGACAATTTAATGTAAAAACAATATGATTTTGGTTTGTAGCCTTGTCAGCTATTTTTAATGACCTAAAATTAATTAAAGGTCATGATACAATATATATTGAGGAGTTTTATCCTCATTTTGACATAACTCATCACTCACTCTCATAGTGAGGTCTGATTTTTGCACCCTATTAGGGTTATTGGCTATTTTGAGGAAGGCACACTTGTTTGGAGAAGAGGTTTTTGGCAATTTATGGTGTTTTTCTTGAAGGAAGGTTTACAACTAGGGTTTGCATGCTACTTTCTTGATGATTTGTAAGTATTTTTCTGCAAAACTTCTTGATTGAATTGTTGTAGTTTAATTTCTTGCATTCTATTTATATATGTACATTGCTGAATCAAAACCCTAGGGGACAAACACACAAGTAGGTCGTTGTCTCATGTCCCCTAATAGAAAAACCTTTTGAGCCATTGAAGAAGAAGAAGAGAGCTTATCCATTGCTACACTCCTTCTATCTTCCTCCTTTAAGCTAGCCATACTTTTAAATTCAAGAGAAAGAGGACGTCCCAGGACTAGGCTATCTACACCTAGGGTCGTTTTTATTTTAGGGTTTGATGAAAGAGCCTTGCCTTTGCAACACTCTCCCTCTTTAAGATCTCTTTTCTTGATTTTACTTGTCTTTGAGCTAGCCATTTGTCGGGAAGGAGGAGAGAGCACAAGGCCTTGCTTAAGCAACACCAGAGTGAGCCTCTCTCCCCTAGGGTTCTGTCTTCAAGGCCCTGCCATTGCAACACCTTGAAGCCTTTCCCTCTTGTCCTTTAAATATCATCCTCTTCAAGTTATGCGTCCTTCTCCTTTTGACTCCATAACCCTTGGCACTGATCTTTAGCCTCCAACGTTGAAGTGAAAGTGATTGAAACAACTCTCAAAACTCTTAAATTTGAAGCCCTAACTAACTGACTAACCCTAATTAGGATGACGTCACTCTTGGTTATTCCATATTGACGCAACATTTGTCTTTGCAAACAATTAGATGATGGTGTAAGAACATTTATTGAGTAAGGGATTGAATAAATACATTGTTGACTACATCATCTCAATATTTATTGATGAATTGATATTTTTCCACTGCTATATTGATAAACACCGATCTCATTGATATCTATTGTTATAATTGCTAATCTTTTGATATCAAATAGTTATATGAATTACTAACCCATTGAATTATAGACTGCATATATTGTTTTGCTATTGTCTTGTTCCGGGCAGGTGTTCTCATTTGGGGATACACTTCTTTATTGGATGTTTAGACAAACTATTTGATCTTGGTGGTAACCTGTGAGGAGGGACTTTTACTTTGATCTTTATACCTTTGCCTCTTCAAAACCCCAGTTTACCGGGGATGTCTCCCCTGGGCCTAACCTCCCTAAAGAGAAAGAACCTCCCCATTGAGGTGACATTGCGTGGGGTAGGTTCCTGTTACGCCAGTTTGGCCTCTATCTTCTAGCCAGCTGACCTAGCTACAAACTGTGCGATAATAGGACCAATTTCACCCATGTCTTGTAAGAAAACCTATAATTTGGTTTGTACAGATTATGTCACCAAGTGGGTAGAGGCAAAAGACCTATTCAGGGCTACAGAAAAATCCGTTATCGAATTCATCTATGAAGACATATTTACCCTCTTTAGTGTCCCTCGTGAAATTGTTACAGACCAAGGCACTTAATTCACTTCCAAACTGATGAGAGAGCTAACAAAGAAATATGAGATTAAACACTGTAAATCGTCTCCATACTGTCCGCAAGCTAATGATTAGGTAGAGTCTACAAACAAAGTTTTGGAAGCTATCTTTACCAAGACCGTTCAATTACATCATCGTAATTGGGTTGATAGGCTTCCAGAGGCTTTGTGGGCATATCGGACCACCTGGAGAAACACCATTGAACATGCCTCTTATGAGCTAGTGTACGGGAAACAAGTACTTCTACCAATAGAATTACAAGTAAGGACCTTTTGTATTGCCGCAATATTGGGATTAAACTTATATGAGGCTCAGAAACAACGAGCCCTTCAATTGAATGAGTTGTATGATATCAGACAAGATGCCATCCAATGAACAATGTTAGTCCAAAACTAGAGGAGCAAGTGGCATGACAAGTTTATTAAGAAGAAACACTTACAACATGGTGATTGGGCTTTATTGTTTGATTCCTGATTTAAAACCTTCAAAGGCAAAACTCACCACTCGGTGGTTGGGTCCTTATGAGGTAGTCACTGTATATGCCAATGGAGCTATGAAAATCAAAACAATTGATGATGAACAAGTCTCCTTTGTAGTAAATGGACACCGACTCAAATTTTATCACAACCCCATTTCCAAAGAATATTTTCTACAGGTCATGTCAACTGACAAGGCATTGGCCTTAGTAGATGGGGAAGTGCCCCCTTGTTCTTGAAGTTTTTCTGAATTTTCTACTGTACATATGTAAATAATTTTGAATATTGTTGATTAGCAATTCTAGAGATTTTCTGTAGGTATTTATCTCACCAGGAGTAGATAGTTTCAAGGAAATATAAAAGAAGAATTTTTCTTCAAAACATTGCTATATTTGAACCTTGTTGTCTGCTAAGCATCAAATGAATAATGACTTGCTGTAGTTAGCCATATTTTTGCAAAGATTTTCATCCTCTCTTTTTCTTAAGGCATTTTAAAAATCAATTGCTCTTGAAAAACTTCACCACTATATAAGGAAGTGATACCGTAACCATCAAGCTTAGAGGTCTCTCGTACAATTTTCCCAAGAAACCTGAGTAAGTAAGTAAAGTATCTTTATTAAAGAGTAACAAGGCGATATGATTAGCGGTTAGTCATTGAAACATCACAATAACTTACAAAAGAAGAAAGTGAGTTGAGCCTAGAGATACCTTTCTGTTCTTTCCCAATGGTACCATCCACTACACACTAAAATACTTGATTATATAATATCTTTAGATAGGCTACGTCCACTTAAGTACCCCTTAAATCAGGACAATCACTAAGGAATATATATAATAGAAAGTCTTCCTCTAACATAAATACCATGCCAATTAAAAAAAAAAGAAAAAAATTGTTTTCAGAGTTGTACCCCCATCTTCTTGCATAAAGCAATCTTATACTGAAATCTTAAAAGATGGAGGGCCAGTCTCTGAGAGTGTAAGAGGATAACCCACCGGGATACTGAATAGGTCTGCTGGTAGCGAGTATCGACCTATGGTATGACTAGGTAAACCCGCCGGAGTACTAAACAGGGTTTTTGATAGCGGAGCATTCTACCTAGCGAGGATGATAATCTGACAAAAATAAATAAGAAATTTAAACTTGTTCTGATGTATGACATTACTTGTAGACAAAGTAGACATGAAGTATGTATGGTTAAGTTAAGGTTAATGAACTCCATAAATTTTCTATTGGGAACTAACTTTGAGACTATCTTGAAACTCTCTTGCCTACCTCTTCTTATCTATATATAGGATCTCTTATCCTATAGGTGGGGCCATCTTTTATCCGTCTTGTCAAACCAATCTGTGAAATTTATCTCTACACTTAAAAAGCTGTAAATATTTAGCTATTGGGAGAATTAACTGGTTTCCTATATTTTTGATTGTGAGGTGTCATAATACTTAGGTGTGGGGGAGGGGTTTCATCAGTTGACAAATGATACAACTGCCTATAAGAAGCAAAATCTTAGAATCTTTGTAAGAATTTCTGTGTATTGTTTTCATGACATAGTCTAGGACATCAACAATTATTTTATTTTTGAAATGCTAATTCCCTGACCAAGAAGACTATTGCTACCCCCCCAATGCCTTCCACATTTATTGATCCTGCACTGAAAAAGCTACAAGAGGTAATCTAACAAGAATTCCCTGTGGTTCCCACAAATAGGAGAGGAGCTAATTGATTTAATAGAGGACCCTTTTGAAAGAGTACCTGAAGCACAAGAGGAAAACCTTATGAAAAACCCCTGACCACTTTGGACCCTATCCAAGTATCCTCCAATCTAGAAATCCCTCACAAAAGACTTAGGGAAGTGTCTACAGAAGAATTGAAGCCTCACAGGAAGACAAAATCTCAACCTACTTCTCCTCATCAACCCCCTGTTACTCCTACTTCACAGATGCTTATCCTAGATCCTAAAAATGATAGACTTTCTACATCTTTCAAGGGATCTAAGCCCTCCTCCGAGATATCTGATCTTGCTCCAACCATTGAAAAGCTACAACAGGAAAATGATCAACTGTTGTAACAATTGGAAGAGAGGAAGACTCTGGACATGCATCTTCACCATGAAAATGCAATACTCCAAGCAAAGGTGAATTCCCTTCAACGATTGGTTGATGAAATGACCAAAACCAATCACAACCTCATGGCACAATTGAAACAACATAAGAGGCACAAGACAAAATCTTCAGGGCAAGAGGGAGAAGTTTCTAAAGCTAATCCTTGTCAGCAGGTTTAGTCATGTGGGACAATTCATTTTTGTTTGTAGTGGGACCTGCAAAATCTTAGGTGTGTGGGTAATGTTGGGCTCACGATTTGGTTAATTTAATGCTGATGATTAGATCATTTTTGGCTAACATTACATGTGTATTTTCCTATTTTGAAGAAGTTTTGAAGGATTTTTGTATCAAATCGCCATAGCTTACACTAGGTAAGTATGATTGATGTTTTATGATGGTTTCAAGTTTAATTCAACATTATTTAATGATTACAAGGAGCTAATGCACTATTTGTGTGTCACAGGGAAAAATCGCATGGCGTTTTTCCATCCAACAGCTCATCCAGTACTTCATCCGACACTATTACAGGAAGCTAACTTAAATCTTAATTTGTGGGAGCATGAAGTGGAATTTGAAAAATATGGCACATGGGTTTTGTGCATAATATGCCCAATTAGGTCCCTTGTGGGTTGTTTCCTGAAATTCTGAATGGATTGAGAGCAATTTGGGGTTTTCAATTCAGCATCCGATACTGCGTCCGACACTCCATCTTGCACTAAAACCATGGGCGATTTGGCGATTGTTATATCGGCGACCAGTGATGGGAAAATCAACGACATGGGTTTTTCTCGTGCTCGTGGCCTCTAGCTACTAGGCTTCTGACAACTTGGATTGGGTTGTTATGTTGAATGTTGATTGGCTTGCTTAGTTTCTAGAAGCCACCGACGGTTAATATGCATTAAGTGTAATTTACTGTATTTAGAGGAGGTTGACCCTTCCAACGTCGACCTCTCAATTTGTAACCTCTATAAATACCACAAAAGTGGTTAGAAAAATAGTTAAGAAGGATAGTTAAGCTTTGTTTTGCCATTTTCAAGACATTTTCTCTAAAACTGTGTTTTTAATTTTTAATGCTGAAATCATGTTACTTGAGCTCGTGATTCATCATTGAGGAGTAGCCACGACCTAATGGGGGGCCCACCAGTGTTCTGGGTTAATATTTAATCAATTAGCTTATGAATTCATATAGTGTAATTGCCATTTCTTTTATTTCCTGTACATGGGTTTTATTATGTTTATTTACTGTGTAAATTGTTGTTCATAAATTTAATTGTTGCAGTTTATTTTGCAGGTTATTATGAAAGCTAGTGTTAATATGCAATGACTTTTTAATTTATAGGAAACAACTTGCAAGTTTAGATACTAACCCCTGTGTGTAATTAGATGATATTTAGATTTTCTATATGCTGAAATAGAGTTTAAAACAGAGTTGAAACATGGTATTTAGTTCATGGTTTCTTTGGCAAGTTTCGGTGGATGGATAGTTGTTAGTTTTAGTTTTCATTTCTAGTTTGCTTATCTAATTGCTATTTAATTTGCTTATCTAGTTGTTACTTAGTTTGCTTATCTTGTTATATGCTGAAATAGAAATAGGATTTGTTTTATGTTTTATGAGTATTTCCCTTTGAAATTTAATTTGTTAAAATAAGATTAGTTTAATTTACTTTATGCAAGTTCCATTCTAGACCTAGGTTGTAATTTTAATTCCAAGTTTGATTATTAAGTTTAGTTTTTAGTTATGAATATGCTTACATTAGCATATAATGCGTTTAAATTTAATAGAATAGTGTTTTTCATATTGTTGATGATTAGTGCATGAATTGAAGAATCACATGGATATGCAAGGTAGTTGATGTTTCTTCTAGAATGGATAAGTTCTCACTAGATTGTCTGATTCATACCTTTCACTTTGCTATAGAAGTTAATATTGAGTTTATCCCTCTTGAGTTATCGTTAATTGTTAAATGTCATCGTGATATCATAAGACACCGAAGACATAACCATCAACACTATATTTGAGTTTTCTTGCTTTTGTAGATTAGATAATAGTTCCCTTGCTTTGGTAGATTAAATAATAGTTTTCTTATCGTAGATTAAAGAGTAGTTGTTGATTACTTTTATTGTCATGATGCTTTGAATTTAGTAGATTAAGATTTCCTTTCATAAATTAGAAGTAATTATGAAGTTTAATTTAAGAATAGAGTTCACTTGCTTATTAGTTTGATTAGTTGCTTATTGAGTAATTTTGATTAGTTTAATTGCTAYAGAAGTTACCATAGGTTAGTTAGTTGATTGCTTGCTTGTTTACTTGCTTTGATAGGGTAGTTGCTTGCTTGTTTATTTGATTTAATAGGGCAGTTGCTTGCTTGTTCATTTGTTTAATTGTTGTTGCTTATTGAATTTGAGTAGGTTAATTAAAGTAGTTTGCTGTTGTTATTGCTCATTAGATAGATTAAATAGATATTTTTCTTTTGCTCATTATAATGGTTAAGTTAACTTGCTTAAAGTAGGGTTTTAATTTACTTTCTTAGAACAATCCATCGATCCATTGTTCAAAAGTTACTTAGGATAAATAGTTTAAGTTTCTTGATAGGATTTGATCATTAATAGTCTTTGCTTGAATAAATTAGCCCTTCGATAGCCCATTTCTTTAATTAGACTATACTACTTCTAGCCTTTCTACCTTGGCACATATAGTGCTACAACTCTAAATTTACTTACCCCAAGTTGACAATTTAATTAAGGGTTTTGTAGTGCATATAGAACACCCATAAAAAACCGAAGGCCAACCCCCGAATATCTCCTTTTTGTCTTCTAGGTGTCTCTTTAATTTCATGGTATGTGGGAGCCCAATCCTAGTCCTCTTTGAAGGGAAAATGCAATTTACTTTTTGTGAGATTTATAGAAATTATTATATTTTTAACAAAGGCTTCTATTATTTTTTGAGGTTCCTAGATAACTATTCGAGACATTATATTAATTATTTCTCAAAATTTTAACTTTAAGCATGAGATTTCAAATGTGTGTATAGTAAAATATTTTTGGATCTTAACAAAATGATCATTTAGAGTTCTTTTCCCTATGCAGTCCTTATATTCTTTCCTTGTGCTAGATAATGTGTCTTAGTTTGTTGAATACTATGATGGAAATGTTGTTCTATGAGACTATTTACTCTCTTGGATTATAATCTTGTATTATAGTGTGAATATTTACTTGTTGTGAGATGCATGGTCCTCTCTCAGGTACTCTTTGTATGTAAATATTTGTTTCAAGAACAAGCCTAGTCCTCTCTCACACAACTTTTATATTATTTAAATATAGAGGAGTACCACCTCTTTAAAAATGTAGGGGGTTTTATCCTCGTGATGTTATCTTAAAGACCATAAAACAATCTTTTAGATCAACACCCTTGAGCATATTATGGTTTGACTGAATGTTGTTTCACTTAGAGATGATGTCACAAATCTTTGGAGATTTCATATAGTTCTCTTCATCTATGATGTCACACCCTATCCCTTGGAAATTGCATTTGCGATGATGAAATCATGATTTGATGCTTGTTCGACCAACCTAGCATGGGGGCATCCCTTTTGATGATGCGTTGGCACTTGATGGTGACGGGACACGACTTTTGGGGTGAGAGATGTGACCTTTGACAATGCTTGCAGCCTTTGGTGGAGATATGTGGCCTTTGGAGGCACCTTTACCCTTCTAGAGCATGGCATCATAGCCTTTGGAGGTTCTCACACTCACACATGTCACTTTTGAAGGGACATTTTTATGTATTTTCACTTTATCTTTATTTTGGAGGTTATTTTTGGGGTTAACCTTAACCTATCCACCTTTTATCATCGATATTTTATGTTTTTAGGGGATTTTGAGGGTTATAGCGCTAGGGTTGCCTCATATAAGAAGGCTAGTGCTCCCTCATTGACAAATCATAACTCACACTTGTGGATAATCACTTCTCTTGTGTTCTTATCTTGTTTTCTCATTATGGAGTACTTATTCACAACTCTTCGAGAATGATCTTGTGGATGGTTTGCTTATTTTTTAGTGGATGATTCTTGATTTAGGGTTTCCTCATGCATAGATACTTGGTATAGTAAATGTTATGTCCAAGTATTTATGTTTGTTCTTGGTGTTTTAAGTGGATGCTCTATCTAACTGTTGATAAGTTGCATGTTATCTTGTTCCCCTTGGATAATTTTGTTTCAAACCCTAAAAAGGATTGTTACTGTGCATTCCCTTGTTAAACATTCATCTTAAGCTTGTTTAAGCAAATAAGGTTAAATTTAGGGATTGTGATTGCACATCCCCCTAAACTTCTATGAGATTTTGTTTCAATTGGGAAGAATTAGGAAGACCAAGAAATTTTGACATGACTTCCTATCTAGTTTATGTTATAGTTTATTGCCATATCTTCGAGGACTTTCCTAGAGCTAAGAATGTAGACTTCAAGAAGGATCCAATTTCATTATGGTATCCAGTGTTATGGAGGCACAAATCCCCATACAATTTCTATAAAGTGAAAAATGGTTTTTTGTCCTCTTTTAAAATATGATTCACAGTCCAACCACGTCCAAACTATCATTAGAAACTGCATCCTTTCTGTTAGATAAAGGAGTTTCTGAAGCCATGGAGGAGTTCAATTTTATTAGACTTTGTGGATTTCAAGGGAAGCCCTCTCCACTGCCATTTTATGTTTCTGATATAATTTTTGTCATTGAAGTATGCAAATAGTAAAAATATTGGGCATATTTCTTCAACAAGAAAAAAAAAGCAATTCATTATGTTGTCGTGGAAAGTTGGAGAAATATCCGTGAAGAACATTTCTTGTATCCAACTCAATTTGACCAGTTTAGTTTAAAAGAAGTACAAGAAATTTAGGGTTTTGACTGTAAGGATTTGTTTTTGGCATACATGTTTTCAATTGGATATGGCTCATCTTTTAGTAAGGCCGTGCAATTAGAAGAAGGAGGGGGAGATAACCAAAATACTCCCAATGCATCTCATGGAAACACCCTAGATGATATTGAGGCATTGGCCAACGCAGATGAATATTACAAGAAACAGGGTGGAGAAGTGACAAGTAAAAATCCAGGTTCACTTAATGTGTCACAAAAGAGCACCTCGACAAAAACAAAACCCCGAAATCGTGTTCAAGAACAGATAAGGTCTTCCACTGAAAATTCAGATGACGATGGAGATAAATACCCTACCAAAAATACAATTGAAAAATCACACACAATTCATTATGGACTCGATGCTCTTATCAAAAGAGGAATTACAAGAACAACTCGATGCCTTGAAAGTTGCTTGGGGAAATGAATTTAATGACTCAATTGAGTATTCAGAAGAAGAAGTGGAAAGATGGTTAGTCTGGTACTGAACAAGAATGAAGATATTTAGGACACACTTCATCAATTAAGACTTGATCTTAAAGAGTTGGAAAATTAGTTAATTGAAACCAAGACTAAGAATTATATAACAGTTGCTCCTATGAGGGAGTACATTGAACGATGGTTAAGGAAAGCCTTGATTAAAATAACTATTAACAGATCAACAAGAAGACAATAATACAATTATGCGACCTCCAACCCAACAACATTCTATTAAATACACATCAACACGCAAATAATGGTTATGATATTCCATCATAGTAATTTGAGTGACCACTTTGTTTTGCTCTCACCTCTTTTTCTTTCTTAGTTAGTAGTCAATTTTCCTTTCCTCTTTCAGAATTCGTGAAAACCAAAGGCCGAGCCCCAACTGTATCCTTTTTGTCTTTTAGGTGTCTCTTTAATTTCATGGTACATGGGAGCCCAATCCTAGTCCTCTTTGAAGGGAAAATGCACTTTACTTTTTGTGAGCTTTATAGAAATTATTATTTTTTTAATAAAGGCATCTATTATTTTTTTAGGTTCCTAGTGAACTATTCGAGACATTATATTAATGATTTCTTACAATTTTAATTTTAAGCATGAGATTTCAAAAGTGTGTATAGTAAAATATTTTTTGGATCTTAACAAAATGATCATTTAGAGTTCTTTTCCATATGCAGTCCTTATGTTCTTTCCTTGTGCTAAATAATGTGTCTTACTTTGTTGAATACTATGATGGAAATGTCGTTCTATGAGACTATTTACTCTCTTGTTTTATAATCTTGTATTATAGTGTGAATATTTACTTGTTGTGAGATGCATAGTCCTCTCTCAGGTACTCTTTGCATGCAAATATTTGTTTGAAGAAGAATCCTAGTCCTCTCTCAGACATCTTTTATATTATTTAAATATAGAGGAGTATCACCTCTTTAAAAATGTAGGGGGTTTTATCCTCGTAATGTTATCTTAAATACCATAAAACAATCTTTTAGATCAATACCCTCGAGCATATTAGGGTTTGATTGGATGTTGTTGCACTTGGAGATGATGTCACACCTCTTTGGAGAGTTCATAGAGCTCTCTTCACCTATGATGTCAAACCCTATCCTCTGGAAATTGCTTTTGCGATGATGACATCATGATTTGGGGGCATCCCTTTTGATGATGAGTTGGCACTTGAAGGTAATGAGACACGACTTTTGGGGTGAGAGATGTGATCTTTGACAATGCTTGTAGCCTTTGATGGAGATATGTGGCCTTTGGAGGCACGTTTACCCTTCTAGAGCATGACGTGACATCCTTTGGAGGTTCTCACACTCACACATGTCACTTTTGAGGGGACATTTTTACGTATTTTCACTTTATCTTTATTTTGGAGGTTATTTTTGGGGTTAACCTTGACCGATCCACCTTGTATCATCAATATTTTATGTTTTAAGGGGATTTTGAGGGTTATAGCGCTAGGGTTGCCTCAAAGAAGGCTAGTGCTACCTCATTGTCAAATAACAACTAACACTTATGGAGAATCACTTCTCTCATGTTCTTATCTTGTTTTCTCATCATGGAGTACTTATGTACATCTCTTGGAGAATGATCTTGTGGATGATTTGCTTGTTTTTTAGTGGATGATTCTTGATTTAGGGATTCCTCATGCATATATATTTGGTATAGCAAATGTTGTTTCCAAGTATTTATGTATTTTATTTGTGTGTTAAGTGGATGCTCTATCTAAATGTTGATAAGTTGCATGTTATCTTGTTTCCCTTGGATAATTTTGTTTGAAACCCTAAGAAGGATTGTTATTGTGCATCCCCTTGTTAAACATTCATCTCAAGCTTGTTTAAGCATATAAGGTTAAACTTAGGGATTGTGATTGCACATCCCCCTAAAATTCTCTTTATTGGTAAAATTATAGAGCTTATGATCACACAACTCTAGTGTTTGACCTTGTTTTCACCTCTATCTCTTGCTAGATGCCTGAGAAGACATAGGACGACACTTAGGGTTTGAGATTGTTATACCCTAGGGTTTGTTTTCCTTGAAGATTAAGCCTAGGTTTGTGATTGTACAACCCTAGGGTTTTAATATTTAAGCCTTCTCTTGCTTTTAGCCTCCATTAAAGTTGTTGCATTGACTCCATATGCCAAGGATTTAAGATGACACTAGTCTTTTCTTGCTTCAAGTGATACAAAACCCTAGTTTCTAGCTCTTTCTCTCTCATTGTCTTGTGTTAGCTTAGGAATAGTTGCAGTGCATCTTCATACCTAGGCTAATGTCTTACATCTTAGCCTAGATTCATCATTTGACATCATTATTACTGCACTAACTACATTTTCAACCATTAGGGCTTGTCATCTTGTATCTATTTAACATAGTTTAATGCTCTTTCGTTCAAGCCATTATTGGCCAATGGTTTACTAGTCTTTTATCTTTTTTTGACATATCTTTCATTGCATTCTCGTTGATTTTAGGACTGATTTATTATTGCTGCTAAAGACCCATGGATGCACATTGTAGAGGGAGGATTTTCCTATCTTCAAAATACTACCATTCCTAGCCAGCTAGATGCCCCAGTCTAAAATCACAGGGAGATATTTATATGTTTTCACTAAAGACTAACCACACTAGTTTATAATCCCTTCTTCCATTGTAGTTCCATGTCACACATTTATTAATCTAGTTAGGGAACCAACCTCTCCCCAACCTTGAATATATAAGCAACACTCCATAACAGGATAGTTGTTAGTTTCTTCATAGTTCTTACATAAAGGATGTCTATTAGGACCAACTCTATTTATTTTTTGAATATCATCCCATGTTAAGGCTTTGTTATTCAAAAGAAACCATATAAAATTTTTATCCCTTGATGGACATTTAAATTTCCAAATTCCCCCCCACTACCGCACACAATTCCTATAAGATTCTTTTGAACTAATAATGAGATATCCATATTTTGGAGTACAATAACTAGAGGGGTTCTTTGACCAAATAAGCTCATCACCTCTCTTAGTGAATCTCACATGGATTTATTTAAGTATAGCTACAAATTCCCCCAAAATTTGTGTCTCCTCACCTCTTAAATCAAATCTTTTCATTGGAAGCCACCCTTGCCCCGATATGGTGGTCAAATCAAGATAAACAATATGTGTTATCTTGAAAAAACCTCTATATCACAGAGCTTGAATCATATTTCATGGAAGAATAAAATATCTACCACTTCCTACCCATGGGTCCTCCCCCATTGTAACATTCATCCCATTCCCCACCTTCCACACTAGACCTTCTCCCATTAAAGAGAATGCCACAACCACTACTTTCATGATAACTGAAACATTATGCATATTTTTTTGTGGCTTCCTTATCCTATCTTCAATAGTTATATATATATATATATATATATATATATATATATAACCATTTGTAATATATTTTTAAAAGCATAACATGTTGGATGTATGTATAGAGGGGTAAATGAAAAATTGTGAAAGAAATGTCACTTTATTATTATTATTTTTTTTTATTATTATATTTTTGTGTTTTTATGAATTTCCAGAAGTATATGTATTGTAAGGCAAGCCAAAGAACAAGTAATAGTCAGTCCTACTAAGGGCGAATATATATATATATATATATATATATATATATATTTGATAAAATGTCCTTTCATCTTTATTTATTATCTATTTATTTCCGAAAGATTGAACTATAGGTAGATCTCGATCATGTTTATGAACTAATGGAAATGTGCAAAAACTTTATTGGCTTCTACTATTCTATGAGTCTCTTCCTACAAAGGATGAAAATATGTATATTCTTATTTTTGAATATATAGTTTTTTCTTTCTCGGATATATATATGGAAATGTGCAAAAGTTTTATTGGCTTCTGTTATTCTATGAGTCTCTTCCAACAAAGGACAGAAACATGTATATTCTTATTTTTGAATATATAGTTTTTTCTTTCCCGGATATATATATATATATATATATATATATATATATATATATATATATATATATATATATATATATATATATA
>ML793674.1:133797-173234 GCA_009831015.1 Picea engelmannii | reverse complement strand
GGGAAAGAAAGAAAGAAAGAAATATGGCCACCACTTCCACTATTTATTGTGCTCTACTCATTCTCCAACACCAAGCAAGCACATGATGAAACAAATATCTTTCTTTCATATAATTTTGGAGAGGAAATATTTAGAAGACATGACCCTAAAGGAGTCATAAAATACCATTTCAATAAAGTAGGCTTGCCTTGGGAATACACGACAAAGATCTGGAATGAAGAAGAAGTGCATCGAAATGCATGAACCTAGGATTATGTTATCTTTTGAAGACGGGGTCAGCCTATAGGGAGGATTGTAAATGAATAAAGAGAAAAAGAAGAAGCCTAGAAAAAAGAAACAGAAGGAGCATCAAGAAGATCATCCCCCACCTCTGCCTTTGTACATTCAGGATCGGTAGAAGGAGAAAAAGAAACACCAACAGATAAGAAAAGAATAGGAAAAGAAAAGGGTCACAAGAAAAATAATGATGTTTCCAAGAAAAAGTGAAATATTGAAGCAAAGAAAGCCAAGGTTGAGGTAGAAGCAAAATCAATAGCACAAAAGGAGATCGAGTGGAAAGAGGCAACATAAAAGGCAATGGGATAAGAAATATAAGCAAAAGAAAAGGCATCCAAGGAGGCATTCGATAGGATGGTTCAGAGGAAAGATGCCAAGATAAGAAATGATGACTCTCAACCAATGGATATCGATATCCCAGAAGTGTCAATAGTAGACACCAACACAGAGGCACCATTCAATAGTCTAGGATTGGGGTTTTGAGCTCCATTTCATCCAAGTGAGGTCCCAAACTTGAGAAGCTTCACTTATGATAGCAATACTGGGAAGATCGTGCAAGAACAAATAAATAAAGTTCCAAGAACTCAAGGGATGCCAATCTCGGTCCTTACACAATTTCCCATAACAGGGGATGTTAGGGAAAATCCCATAGCTACTGCTACAGTTAGCATTGCATTCATGAACACCAATGAAGACAATAGTAGGAGGTTGTGCCAACAAAATCATGTGAAAGAGGAAAGAATCAAGGAACTAGAAGAAAGACTCCAACAAGTAAAGGTCGATGAAAGTAGTATGCTAAATTTCAAAGCCAGTGATGAGAAAGTTAGGAAAGAACTAGAAGAGACCATTATAGATATGTATGCTCACTTATACCTCTTCCAACAAGTAGCCACCACAATCATAGATCAAAATAGTCAAATACAAGAAAAACTCACTCAATTCAACACGATCCGAGAAGGTATCAATGATATTGACAAATGTATTGCAGAGAATCATGATGCACCAGCTAAGTTATATTGACCATCAACCTTAGAGAGGAAGACATATATGTATTCACTAGACTGTTTCCAACAAGTCGAGCAAAGATCAAATAAAGAGGTCACCAAATCAATAGTAGTATGCTCGAAAATACACAAGGTTGTGTAGGAATTAATTAAAGGTGACCAACTACCTCAATTAGTCGAGTTTGGTAAAAATCTGGCCATGGAAGAACTGGTAGACAAGGTGCAATATAGTACAAATCATGGAAGGTTAGTTGTTGAAATAGCCACCACAATTATTACTGATCTGATAGAGCAACATCTCCTACAACCTATCAAATTGCATACCACGATATGATCTTTCATGGAAACACTATTAAAATATATGAGCAACCTAGAAGATAGCATAGTTATGCATAATGTAGCACTGGAAGAACTAGCTTACCATATAATCATATCTTTATATTATCAACTAAAGGTGTGGAGAACATACCTAAGGGATAATAATTCTTGAATAAAGACAAAATAACAAAAAACTACTATTATCTATCTCTTATTTTGTATTTTTCTCAACCAACTTCAATTTTGTCTTTATTGTACACTTGTCACTAGGAAAAAGGAAATTGAATAGTTTTGTAATAGATTCTTTGAGAGGAATAAACAGAGTCACTCATCAATTACAAATTATTGTATAAAAGAGGGAAGATGCCCATTTTCTAGGGGCTCTTCAAGCACTATATAGACTCAAGAACTAATTCAAGGACTTATACTCTGTTAATGAATATTGAGAAGCCCTCAAGGCCAATTTTTGCAAGAAAGAATAATTTATGTGTGAAGTTGTCTTTACTGTGAATTATTTCAAGTGGGATGTATATTATTCACATGGACTGTAAGAATGTTTGTTTACTTATAGACTGATCTTATGTATTCTATATTATTCTTTAGTTTTGATTCATCTTTTAAACGTCTTTAAGTCCTAAGATCGTTGAGATGTTAACGTATGCAGAGATATAATTTAGACTATTCTAGTTATATGTATGTATGTATGCACATGTTTTTGACCTTGCACCTTTATTCCAACTACATGAGTGAGGGTTTTATGCAGGATTTGGTTTCATTTACAACTCATTGGTTACCTTAGTATGCTCTTAGCTAGGATAGGGTAGGATATATTAGCATTAGATCAATTTGCTTTCAATACATAGTCTTCATCTACATCTTTACATCAAAAACACGTTCATCATCCATCTTCATCGGTAGATCGAACCACAATTGAAAAACCCAAGAATAGAAATGGCAGTTGGGACAAATTCTGAAAATTCCTTTACTACAGGCCATAAAATACATACCCATTTATGCCAAATCAATAAAGGAATTGTGCATTAAAAAGATTTGAAGAAAATTAAAAGATTTGCAAACAATACGAGTAGTTCAAAAATTAGTTAGTTTAATTACAACTAAAGTCACTACAGAAAACTATGTTGATCATGGGATCTCGATAGTAACAATTTTTGTCAACAAATTTTCTATTCTGTACACTCTCATTGACTTAGGTGCAACAATAAATGTCATGACGATGGAGACTATGCAAAAATTACACATTGGAAATCTTCGACCAACCACTATGGTCCTAGAACTTGCAGATAGAAAAAAAATTATAATTGAGGGAGTAATTGAATATATCATTGTCTCCCCTGACTCCTGGGAGTAATCGGTATATTTTATGATCCTCCAACCCAAATCGAATTTGGGTGGATATCCTTTAATTCTGGGAATACCATGCTCAGAAACGGTCAATGCATTCATGAGTTGTAGATCCGAAAATATGACAATCACAAATGGTGTTGAAATCAAACATATTTCATTATATCCCCCCACCAAATCAGTAAAGAATTAGAGCACATAAAATGGTTAAATGAAACTGATACTAATGATGAAAGAATTCAACCAATCTTGACCATTGCATAAGCTTTAAATCTTAAGGAAAATACAGAGGAAAATCAGTCCCATCATTTTATTTATCATCCTAATTTTATTCCATATTTTAGGGGACATACAATAAACTATGAACCATGTACATCATATAGTTCTCAACAATCTAAATAATCAAATTCATGAGCTTCATCATCAATTTCTAAACATTTTTCTGTTGATTATCTTGTTGGGCAGAATTTTCAGGAAACATGTATAGTGGACATCTTAACATCTCTATTTCAAATTGTATTTCATGTAAAATTTGTATAAAATTCCTGCAATAAATCTATTGAAATTTCTCTTAGAAAATTTTAAACATTAATTATGATCTTGATGATTTACAACATAAACAATTAATTTCATTTTTGTAGAAATTTTCTAAATCTTTTGCCTAGGATTATACAAACATGTAGGGTATCCATCCAGATACTTGTGTCCGTCACATTTACATACATGAAAATGTTAAACCCATCAGACAATCACAATGACGAATGAACCCAACCTTAAAAGACATTGTAAAGGGGGAGCTTCAAAAATTACTAGACATAGATTTCATCTACCCTATATCAGATAACCAATGGGTTTCACCCTTGGTAATAGTCCCCAATAGGAATGTAAAACGGTGAGTGTGTGTATATTACAAAGAAATCAATAAAGCCACATTGAAAGACCACTTCCCTGTACCTTTCATAAACCAAGTCCTAGACACGTTGGCTAGAAATACATATTTTTATTTCCTCGATGGTTTCAATGGTGACAATCAAATAAGAATAGCTCATGAAGACCAAGATAAAATGCCATTTACTTGCCCTTGGGGAACCTATGCCTACAAGGTATTACCCTTTGGACTTTGTAATGCACATGCCACATTCCAAAGGGTGGTCTTAGCTATGTTTGTTGATTTAATTGATGATTGTGTAGAGGTTTACATGGATTCTTTTTTAGTTTGTGGGGATACTTTTGGAGAAGCCTTAGATAACCAGGAAAAAGTTTTAAATATGTGTCAAGAAACAAACCTTGCCTAAGTAATGAAAAATGTTTTGTGATGTTCACTAAAGGGATTACTATTGGTCATCATGTTTATGTTGCGGGTATTAAGGTTGATCCACCAAAAATCACATTGATTATCAATTTACCAACTCCATCCACTCAAAAGGATGTGAAAATATTCTTAGGACATGCAAGGTATTATAGATGATCTATAAGAGATTTTAAAATTGCATTGCATGTTGAATTTTATTGGAATACTAATTGCCAAGATGCTTTTGATGCACCTAAGGAAAATCTTTCCATGACTCTGGTGTTGAGAGGACCAGATTGGACCTTACCTTTCCATATATCTAYGGATACATCTARATAAAAAATAGGAGCGATATCAGGACAGAAAGAGAAACAACAAACATATGTTATTTATTTCATCAGTAAAAACCTAACTCCTATTGAACTCAATTATACTGTCATGGAAAAAKAATTTTTGGTAGTTATTTATTCAATTGATAAATTTCGACATTATATCACAGGATATGAAGTTTTTGTGCACACTGATCATTCTACCATCAGATATTTAATGAATTAACCAATAACRAATGACAAAATAAAAAGATGGCTTCTACTATTATAGGATTTTAATATCACTGTTTTAGATAGGTTGGGAAGAGAAAATCAGGTAGCATATTTCCTCTCCCTTATAAACAATCCTGGTGAGACCATTCATGTAGAAGACAATTTCCCTGATGAACATTTTTTTTCAATTTCTATTAAAACTCCATGGTTTTCTGACATTGCCAATTATTTGTCTACTGGAAAACTTCCACCACACTTTTCACCAAAGCAAAAGTAGAGGGTCATCAGGAAAAGTGCCAAATAATCTTGGATGGGAGGATTCATTTTCTATAGTGGAGAAAATTTGATTATTTGTAGCTGTGTTAGAGAGGATGAAATGAAGGATATTTTGAAGGCATGCCACGATGAGCCCTGCGATGGACAATTTTCAAACAAAAGGACAACCCACAAAATCCTCCACCTAGGGTACTGTTGGCCCACTCTCTTTAGAGATGCCAAAACATACATTAGGAGTTGTGATAGTTTCCAAAGGATGGGTTATCCAGTTGCAGCTGATGAAATGTTGATTCAGCCTCAAGTCCTTATAGAACCATTATAGAAGTGGGCCTTAGAATTTGTAGGGCCCATCAATACTACATTAGTAAGAATGAGGTATATCTTAGTGTGCACTGATTATGTTTCCAAATGGACAGAATCAAAAGATTTACCATATGCCATTGAACAATTAGTAGTAGATTTCTTGTTTGAGGATGTTTTTGTTCATTTTGGGGAGCCCAAAGAGATTGTTACTGATCAGGGGGCACAATTTACCTCCAAGTTAGTTCAATAAATGGTGCAATGGTACACGATTAAGCATTGAAATTCCACTCCATACCATCCACAAGCCATTGCCCAAGTGCAATCTATAAATAAGGTTATAGAAGGGATTATGACCAAGACAGTTCAACTCCATCGAACAGATTGGGTAGGAAAACTTCCAGAGGCCTTGTGGGCATATAGAAATACATGGAAAGATGTTAATAGTTACACCCCATATGAACTAGTATATGGAAAGCATGTACTTCTCCCCATTGAGTTTCAGACTAATACTTACAATATTGAAAAAAAATTATGATTAGATCTATCAGAAGCTCAACAACAAAGGATTTTACAATTAAATGAGCTAGATGAGACACACCAATCTACCTTGCAAAGAACAGTTCTTATAAAAACACAACAAGAAAAATGGCATGACAGGTTTATAAAGAAGAAGCAATTTCAATTCGGTGATTGACCTTACTTTTTTGCTCGAGATTAAAAAATTTCAAGGGTAAGTTCTCCACTCATTGGCTTGCTCCCTATGAAGTTGATACAACTTTTGACAATGGCTATGTAAAGATCAAAACAATTGATGGTTTAGGAATTTCATTTGTGGTCAATGGTCACATGACCTAAATTCTATCATAAGCCAAAGTCTCCAGATGAATTTGTTTCCAATTTACTTCAACAATCTGATATGGAAGTTATAAGTGAGGGGGGTAACTTTCTTGCTCCTCTTCCATCCTGAATTTATTTTCCTTAAATTATATATATATATATATATATATATATATATATATATATATATATATATATATAACAAAAAATAAAGAGAAAAATAAGGTTCAGTTGTGAAAACTAGTCTTCTACCGTAGTTGAACATGAGCTTTGCTTCAAAACCAGGGAACTGGCTGGTAGAGTTCACAATAAACATAGTGTTTTTTATTTCCTATAATTACAAGAATTATAGTCCTTGTGCAGATTTCCTATAATTTCTTCCAACAATCGGTTATTTTAATAAGATTAATCACCGTTATCAATGATTTATGGCAATAGTAAAGTTCGTATATACTAGCAACATCCAACTTTCATTCAGAAACAAAAAATGAGTCTTCTTGTATTCTTGTAAATAAAGAATTAGTTCCTACAATCAAAGATTAATTTCCTGCAAACAAAGGAAAAACTTTGAAAATGAAGACTTGGTCAAAAAAGAAAAATAATTCAGTAGTCACCACAATCTTCAAGATAGATCACTTTAACATATTGTTGATTTGCATTCTTCTACAAGGCAAAAACCTTCACGAGCTTGCCTCTGGATTCAACAAAAAGGTTTGGTAAGATAAGGTAAAATGATATGTTAGTATGTTTGTTTATTATAGTTAAGGAAGATTTCAAAAAGGACAACTTACCTATGATAACATGTCATTTACTCACTTTATTCATCCTAATATTCATTTGACAATTATTCATTAAAATGAATAATTTTTCATCCATCTACCATATGCTATCATCTATTATACCATCATTATAAAAAATGGTTAAGTCCAAATCACATATTTACCCATACTTAACCATATCTACATTCATCAATATTCATAGTTTAAATATTCCTCACAACCCTCCCTTGTAATCATAAACTTAACCTTCCTATGTAATAGTTTCCTAAAAACACTCCATAAGTTATGATATGACTGATAGTCTATCATAACTTAATAATCTGAAACTTCCATTGATTCAAATTCATATCATTCAAGCAGTAACCGAACTCCAATATTGTTGCCCTCATTTTTGTAAAGAAGTTTGAATTGTCACCCGATATTCTCAACTGAACAGAGTGAAGAACAAATGAAGTTACAAGGATAGTGCAACAAGAACCTAAGGGTATGACATTGTTGGAGAATTACCCAGCATGTAGAATCATGTTTCAAAGAGTAGGTTTGTTTCAATTGTGTGAAAATTTTCAAGGGCATAACAATCTGGTAACTAGGGCATTCTCAGAAACTTTTAATGGGAAAATGACAAGAGTTGGTGATATTTTAGTTACCATTTCATATGAATCGTTGGCTGTAATTATAGGATTAGAGAGAAGCGGTGAAAAATGGTTTGAAATCTAGCGATTAAAAGGAAGAGATTGGACCACATTCTTGCTTAAATCACAAAAGAACTTGAACTGGTTGAAAGCAGTGCCACAATATTGGCTGAATGATCCATGGAAAGACACGTTGTTTTGCCTGCAGAAATACCTGACATGCAAAGGGAGGTATAGTATTATCTTCCTTTACCATATTTGTCTCCTTCAACACCTTAAGGATAGAAGTAAAAACCTTAATTTACCATTTTTCCTTCTAAAGAGTTTGGTAAAAATGGCAGCCAGTGTGCAAAAGAACCCTCCTAATAAATATAGGTTTCTTTAAAATCATGCATTAGTTAGATTGATCATTTTAGATGAGTTAATGAAGTTAAATCAGACCTGGGAGGAATTCTTGGAAAGGAACGGTTTTCAAGAAGAAAGAAATATGGAGGTAAACCTTGGAATTCTAGAAAACCTTGAAGATCATGGAGACCTGTAAACACATGAAACACCATAGATCCACACAATTCTTGAAATTTGTGAGAATCTTGCGAAGAATTCAAAAACTGAGCTAACTGTTCTAGGAAATAAACATGAAAAGTTACGACAAGAAGAAGGTCATGATACATCTATTGAGGTCATAGGTTTGAAACCTGCAAAGAAATCAAGAAGGTCTAGCTCCAAAACCTTCTTTTGAGCATCAAGTAGAGTTACGAGGTGGATGGATAGATATAAAAAGGAAATCCAAGAACAATCATAAAAAACAATGGACAAGGATATGATAGTTTTAAGTCTTCTCAGGAAACCTAGAACAAGAAGTTCAATGATTAAGGAAGTTGAACTTAAAGCAAAGGCCGATGAGATACAACAAGTTATTGATGATCACCAAACTCATGTTGATTAGACTGTGGATGAAAACCATATTTTTGATGGTCACACCTTAGAAGAACAACATAATTTTGGAGGACTGCCACTTTTTTTTACAGAAAATCAAGCTGCAGAGACTAAAGTAACCCCTATAGACACTTCCATTGATATATTGGCTACAAAATTAAAGAAGAAAAAGAAAAGGATAAGTAAACTAGAGAAGACAATTTAGGAGTTAGGGGTCTTAGAGAGAGAAATTAAAACAGGGAAGGAAAATATCAAAGACCAAAGTTCCAAAGTAAGAGAAAAGTAATAAACACTTAAGCAAAAATATATATCCTTGAGCAAGATGCAAGAAAATGGAACAATGAGAACTTGAAAACCATACAGTAGAATAAAATATTATCAGTCAAGCTTAGAGAACTGAAAACAAAAATCCAAGTGCCTTCTACATCAAACATGAACCTTCTAATTGCAGCAACAAGGAACAATTGAGGAAGCAAGTCACACAATTTTGAATTTTTTTTATCAGTAGTTGAATTCATTTATGTTTTCATAGGGACATGCAAAATCCTCTATCCAGGGGAAATGTTGGGTGCCAGTTTTGATTCTATTTTTACTATTCAAACCAAGACATTCACCCTCATTTTTTTACCAGAACCTTTCCTTTTTGACCATTCCCACTAGCATAATGGCGTACTGTGCATAATAAAGGTTAAAAGTTGTTCTTGGTTGAAAATTCTTGATTTTGGTTTATAAACATAGTTAAAAGTCATTTTACTCACCGAGTTACCAACACTGTAGATATTAGAGGTATTTAGCATGAGATGAGTCCAAGTTCAGCATGAAGATGCTCCATCGAGATCAAATATAACACTTGGCACATGCTCATAGATATCTTAGGGTGGTGACATGTGCATTTTTGCTACAGTCCAGCAACTCACCACCTCAAAGTCAACATTCGGTCAGCTCAACAACAAAGATAAAAAAATCTGCATGAAAGAGTTGAAGGACCTATAAGTCTATTCCTATAATCTAGGATTATAAGATGAATGGGTTTAAAAGGATTTCCCAATCAAGAAAACCAAGGAAACAACTTTGAAAATCATGGGTCTCCTGTCTTTTAGGCCTAGTATGAGATCTTATTATAACTTCTTCACCTAAAGAGGAACCAAATACTGTTCTAGATATATTCAACCTGGTCATGTAATAATCTATATAGACACAAGTCAGATGATGTAAACAATTAATGAGTATTTTGATATTACTCTTGAAGAGTCATTTCTGTAACATGTAATCTTTGACAGTTATTGAATATAAGAAAGGGATTTATGATCCATTAATGGTGTTAGAGTGTTCTTAATCTTACGAGTTTAATTAGGCAACATTTCCCAGGAGGTCCCCCTGGGGTGTGTAGTGTTTTTGTTCAAATAATTCTAGTAGAATTAACCCGTGTTTGTAATTTGTTCTCATTTATGCAATTCCTATAATTGAAGGAAACTTTCTGTAATTTCATGTAGACAGATAATTCCTGTAATTTTTTGGAACTTACATGAAATTCAGTATACATAGGAATTCGTGTAATTGTTTAACAATTACAAGAAATTATGTAATTCCTGTAATCACATGTAACTTCTGAATTTAGCAATTAAGTTTGAAAGAGGATTATCTTAATGAGTGATTTTAATTGAAGAGTGTAATAGATCAACTTATCTTCTTTGCAAAAGCATTTCTTTTCATGTACTTTTCATTTAAGTTTAAAATCATTCCATGAATCATAACTTAAGGTGACTCATTTGACTCTACACTACTTGACCAAACAAAGTATGAGTACAAATCTACACCTAGTGTTTGAATTAGTATTGGCATTTCTACCAAATGAAGGTTAAATAAGTCCCTTAGTCTCGAGAATAACCTTCAGTCCCTAAGTTAAACTCCGAATCTTCTTACTTTAAGTCTACATTAGATTTACTTTCCACAAGAATCTTAAGTGACTACAAAGCTAGTTTTTCATACATGGTGCTGACACCTCGTAAGTTTACTTACCTTGGTTTGATAGAGAAATGCTTCAAAATTTAGTCAACTAAAATACCTAACAATTTTTTTGAAAATTTTGGCCAAATCTTGTAACACTAAAAACCTCCAAAACAACCTCCGCTACAAGGTGTTTTCCTTGTATTAGTTGGCTCTCTAGGGGAGTTTGATTGGTCCTGATTAAGGAAGTATTGGAATCTATTATAGGCTTTTGGATATCATTCACATGGATTCTAAAAAGGACTTTAGAAAAGATAATGATAATTTACATTAGTTTTCTCTGGTCTGGATGAGAAAAGTGGTATCCCTTGTGTAAAATGGTAAAATTTGGTTGTCCCAAAAGCCTTGGGCGACTGGGGGTTAAAAAATTATTTCATTTTTCAAAGGCTCTTGAAACCTAAAGTATTTGGAGATTGAATATATATGTGTGTGTGTGTGTGTGTGTGTATCCAAGAAAGAAAAAACTTCATATTAAAAAATAAGAATATATGTATTTCTGTCATTCATAGGAATGACTATTACTTGTCCTTTATCTTTTCTTACATTACATATACTTCTGGAAATTCATCACAAAAAGTGACATTTCTCTCACAATTTTTCATTTACCCCTCTATACATACATCCAACATGTTCTTCTTTTAGAAATATATTAAATATGTTTATGTGTGTGTGTGTGTGTGTGGACTGTGGATAAGGAAGATGGGATGTTCTGTGGAAACCCTAGGCTATCTCTTTCAAACCCCTAGTGCGTTAGACTGCGGTTTGGGTTACCATACCCTTCCTGATGTCAATCGATAGCCTGATAGGAGACTATGAGGTTTCTCCTTTGTCATTTTCTTCGTTGTCTATGGAAGAAGTGGATGAATTAGTAGATTATTCCCTTGACCCACTAGAGGGACAGGAGATTTGGAAATTGCTAGTTTTCAGTATGTCATTTACTTATCCAGAGCAATTTTTTACCATGTCTGGGGTTGGAGGTCGGGTGGAGGTTGGTGATTCCTCCTCTTTTGGAATCTCATCTTTGGAGTGTTGTTCATCGCTGTAGCACGACATACCAAACCTGGCGGACCCTCTGGGCTCGGGTTTGGGCTTTGGTAAGGATTACGAAGGTCCAATTTTCATAGTCCATGGGTTGTATCCCCCCCTTACCAGTAATTTTAGTATTCCTCGAGAGGTTTTTCCTATGATTTCCTCTATCTAGTCGAAAATCTTGCCAGGGTATCGGTTGACGCTCTTTGGAGGATCCGATGTATCAGATCTAGGTTTTCTTGGTTCCTTTCTAGAAACAGACTTGTTAAGTGGTGATTTCCCTATATTCTTTTCAACCAAGGATCAGTCCCATTCACCCACTCATCCCCTCTAGGTAGCGGGGTCTCCCTGGACTCGATAAGGTATATTGATTCTTAGTTGGTCACACCATCCCAGTGTGAGAGGATTTTGGGAGATGTTGACCTGGTGGACAGAATAGAATGCAGGGACAACAGAGGCTTGCAACCAGCGCTAGAAGAGAAGTCAGTCTTGTCACCTCGAGGCACAAGAAAAATAAGTGTGTAAAAATAGAGGGGGTGGTCAGAATTGTTCTAGGGATAGATATATCAGAGCCCCAGGTCGTTGAAATGGTTGATATGGTGGTGGTGGGCATGGCTTGGGGGCGTAGATTCAACATCAAGCTATTGAAGGAATGTGTCGATAAGGCTTGGTCAACCTCCCTTGGTATGGCCCACTCTATTCAAACCCTAGCTCGAGTCTAGCTTTGCTTCAAATTAAGAAATGTAGGAAAGTCAGAATGGGTTCTAAATCATTCGTGGAGTATAGACTCCACTCCAATTATTCTGAAAAGATGGACCTCCCCTTTTTATGCAAGCAAGGAACGTATAGACGTGGCCCCTATTTGGGTTTGTCTACCTGGTCTACCTTTTGAATTATGGACAACGAAAAGCTTCATGGAGTTAGGGAATGATCTAAGATATTTCATAGATTTCGATATGTCCTTCATAGAAATTGGAGAGGTGGAAGTTGCACGGATTTTGGTATCCCTGGACATTAGAGAGGGACCGGCAGAGGAATTAGATCTTGTTTCAGGAAACAAATCTTTTAAGCAAAAATTGGAATATGAGGGTGTCCCCTTTCATTGTAGAACATGTCATCAATATGGTCACATTGAAAATGAAAGCTGACCTTTCATGATCATGTGGAAGACTCTCAATCGCACTCGACAAGAAAGAGACTAGTGTCACATAGAGAGGAGGAATATGAATAGTCTATGGGAGGTCAAAGCATAGAAAAGTCCTCTAGTCTATCTGTATAGGGTATTAAAGAAAGTGAGGCAGAATCAGGGTCAACTTCTTCAAAGAGAAATCACGATCCTAAGCTACCAGTTGGAAATTGGGAGCCATCAAGATTGGATAGCTCACAAGCTTTGGATGTTTTTCAGGAATTTGCTTCAAATCTAGGTAAGATCGCTATTCCTTCCCCTACCATTAATTTTTTAATAAAATCTTTGTATCTCTTAGTCAAATATTTGCTGGGGACATTTAAAAATATTTCCTTCACCTCTGGGGGGGCTACTTCATCTTTTTCTTCAAGGAAGAATTCATATTTAGATCTATTTTCTTTTGCTCCACAATCGGCCCCTCTCCCATCTGTGAAGATCATTGAAGAACCATAGTCATTGGTAGATTAGAAAGAAGAGGCAATAGCTTACCAACTAAGGAAATGATCCATTCCTACCTCCTCATCCAATTTCAAGAGTACTGAGGGGTTCCGTATAAACCCTATTCCAACAATAAGGGGTTCAGGTCAAATATCTCAAAAGCATAGAAAAGGGCTATTGCGGATTTGACAATAGGAAAATAGTTATCCATTAAGGGGGGAACTTAGAGAATCATCAACCCTGGGAGGGGTTACCTCATTAGATTCCTCTCATTTACTTACAGGGGTGTGGTGAGACCTTCTAAAAAAATTAGCCCTCAAAAGGCTAGTTGAGTCCAATTAGCCTGACATTATTTTACTTCAGGAAACCATGGGGAAAATCTTGAAAGCTGTTTCTTTATTGGAATCCCTATTCAAGAATTGGAATTTCATAAGCATGTATGCCAGGGGTCAATCTGGGGGTTTGGCACTAAGATGGAATTCCATAACAGTCAAATCTCTCAACATCTGGGGTTTTGATTCTGACTTAGGGGCATAATTGTTTTCGATGGATTTGGGAATGAAGCTCTCAATGATAAATATTTATGGGCCTTATCTTGATCAAATTACATATTGGGAATATCTACTAAATAAATCCTTCATCAACACCAACACCCTTATTTTGGGAGGGGACCTAAAATTCTCGATGGTAGCAAGTGAAGTTTGGGGTCCAAAAGCGAGACCAGATTCCTTATCTGGTTTTTTCCTACAATCCCTAATCAGAAAAGGCTTGATTGATATAGCGCTGGTAAAAATCAGACCCACTTTGAGAAATAAGAGAGTAGGGGCCAACATAATAGCAAAACAAATTGATCATTTCCTTGTTTCAAATAAGTTTGTGGAAAACCTACTCCAAGTGAGGCAAACGGTAGAAAACAATGGTGAATCTAACCACTCCCCAATATTTTTGGAAGCGGTTGGAGTCATGAAAAAACCATCCATCCCTTTCAAGTTCAATCTAGCTTGGATAAAGGAGGAAAGTTTCATTGATATCCTAAAGTAGCATTGGATCACATTCGATCCTAGCTCTGGGGAGGCAATTGTTGTCCAATTTGCAACAAATACGAGGAAGGTTAAAAGAGCTATAGTAACTTGGGTTTTTCATAAGAGAAAGTGGGATGAATAGGAATTAGTCAATACAAAAGAAGCTATTAAAAATATTTATGAATCCGAAGAAGGAGGATATACATCCCTTGAAACAAAAGAGGCATTATTTCAGTTGGAAAAGAAGAAAAGACAACGCTTGGAGGATAGAGAAGTTGCCTAACGACTAAAGAGCCGAGCTATCTAGTTGGAAAAAGGGGATGAAAACACCAAATGTTTCCAGGCATATGCAAAAGGGAGGAAGATATCCAATACCATATGGAGTCTATCAGACAATGAAGGACATGAGGTGTCTTCCTTTGAGAGCCTAGCTCAAATGGGGAAAAGACATTTACATTCCCTTTTCAAGGATGACAACCGTACCACTATTGCAAACATTGTTAGAATGGTTGGTTTCTTTCTAGGTTTTTTCAATGAGGAAGATAATACAAATCTCATGAAGGAAGTATCTAAAGAAGAGATCAAGGAAGTATTATGTAGTTTCCAAAAGGATAAGAGCCCAGACCCAAATGGTTGTCATGTTGAATTCTTCATGGGTTTTTATGATTTGATTGGATTGAAATAAATGAAAGTGGTGGACGAAACTCGGGCGGAAGGACATACACATTCTCTCCTAAAAACCACTTTCATTGCTCTGATTCCAAAATCATATTCACCACAGTCCTTTGAAGAATTCAAACCAATTTTGTTGTGCAATTGTATATACAAAGTAGTGGAAAAAATTATCGCCGGAAGATTGAAGCCTATCCTCTCAACATCGATATCTAGAGAACAATTCGGTTTCCTGGAGGGTAGACAGATCCATGAAGCCATAGGAGTGGCCCAGGAAGGCATACACAACATCAAGACAAGGAAATTAAAAGGAGCAGTAGTGAAGATAGACCTATCAAAGGCCTATGATAGAGTGAGTTGGTTGTATAGAAGGCTACTCCTTACACATTTGGGGTTCGAAGTTCCTTTCATTAATTGGGTTATGAGTTGCATATCCTCAAAAACTTTTGTAGTTCTCATCAATGGAACTACTCCTCCCTTCTTTCATGCGAAAAGAGGGATAAGACATGTCTATCCCCTGTCACCTCTATTCTTTATCCTAGTCGTAGAGGGTCTTAGTTGTGCTTTGGAAAATGAAAAATCTCGTGGGTTGCTCCATGGAATTGCAATATCTCTTGCTTTAACTTTAATACATATTCTCTTTGTGGACTATGTACTACTCTTCTATAATGGGCAACGGGGGGAATGCAAAAAATATGAAGAGGATATTGCATATTTTTAGTAGGGCAATAGGAATGCAAATAAATGAAAGGAAATCTACACTCTTGGTCAATAATATGGAAGCAGAAGAGTTAACTTTCTATCGATCCTTTTTCCCATATGAAGTAAGGTATATTGATTCGGGTTTGAAATATTTGGGGTTCCAATTGAAGAAATTTTTTTACATGAAATTTGATTGGACTTGGCTAATATCCAACCTGGAAAAAAGACTCAAAATCCAGAGCTACAGGTGGTTATCCAAAGTAGGGAGATTGGACCTCATTATATCAGTTCTGGAAGCCATCCTTCTTTACTAGATGTCACTAGCTTGGATACCAAAAGGGGTGCTAGAAAATACCATAAGAATCTGCTTCAAATTTTTATGGTCGGGTACGCATGATCAATTTATGTTTCCATGGGTAAAATGGGAGTCTTTGGCGATCCCAAAAGTGCTAGGAGGCTGGGGTCTAAAAAACATCTCTTCATTTTCTAAAGAATCAGTAGAAAAATCTTGTTGGAGATTGATATTAATAGGAAGTATGTGGATAAATGTGGTCATCCAAAAATATATCCATCTGGAATTTGTGGTTGACTGGATTAGAAACCCGCAAAAAAAGAGACCAATATGTTCCATCATTTGGAAGGCAATTATCAACTCCTATGTCGTTGTGGGAGATGGGCTTTCTTGGCACATCAGAAAATGTTATAATGTTCGCATAGGCTCAGATCTTGGGCCAAGTAGTGAGGACAAACACCTTCACCCTCCAAACTCGATTTAGTTCTTACACACTTGAGGATATTTCCACCTTAATCATATTGTTGATCAGGGCCACCTATCTATTTGGAGCCAACAATGGATAAACTCAGCACAACTAGGGCTGGAGGGGGGGGAATTTGGTCCATTGGGAAAATTACATACATGCTCTAAAGTTGGCCCATATACATATAATGGATAGAGAGGATGAACTCGTCTGGAAATTCGCCCCACTTGGTATTTACACTACGAAGTTGGGCTATATACAACAAAATATAGATCAACACCATAAGGAGCCTTTATGGTGGTGGAAGGGCCTTTGGAAAGTTCGATGTCCACTCAAAGCCAAAATTTCCATTTGGTGTTTGATTGTAAACAAGATCCCAACTTAGGACAAAATGAAGAACGTGAAAATGGAAGGTTCGAGATTGTGTGCTTTATGCAAGTCAGATAATGAATCAACACTACACTTATTTCTTCACTGCCCCTTTGTAAAATAGATCTGGCAGGAGTGTCCAGTCACTCTGGGACATGAATGTAAGTGGTTTGGGTCAACAATGGAGGAATCTTGGAAAGGGTGGGTATTAGATTCCTCAAATCATGGTGTTAAGGCACTTCCTCTGATTGTATGTCGGGGGTGCTTGGATTGCAAGAAATTTGACCATTTTCCAAGACAAATCCACAAACCTGGACATTATTTTTTCCCAAGGGCTGAACATTCTCTCTCACTTCCCTTCGGAAAAATATTTGGGTCTAGTTAGATAAATTCAAGATATTCGAGTGGATTCTTCCAGGCCATGGGCTTATTTTGACAGGGCTTCGCAGAACAATAATCAATCTTGCGGTGGGGGGAGGCTTTACTTTATCTTTCTGACACTCATTTCTTCAAACTGGAAATGGGACTAGGAAAAGGCACAAACAATTATTTTAAGATAATGTCTTTAGATCTTCACTTACTCTTCGTGGGGGGAGGGAGCGACACATGGAGGCAAATTCGTTGTCTAAAGCGGGCCTTCAGCTGGGTTTTGGGCAATGGTTGATTACAAAAGATAGACATGGTGAAGATTTTGAATTATAGCACAACCCATTTATATAAAACCATCCCATCCAGATATCATCTCTTGACTGCTATAATGTATATATATTCATCTTATTGGATCCGGTCTCTTCATTGATGATGTATTTTTGATGTTGACTACTGGAAACTTATGGTCTTGGTATTCTTTCAGCTACTGATCATGGGGGATTTTCTTCTTAACTTTTATTAAGGTTGTGCCCTATGTGGAGAATTATGGTTGTGGACTATGACATGTTTTTGGTACTCATATGGTACCCTATTTTGAGTATACTTAGCACAACAAAATACATGACTACATGTATTTCTACATAATGTGAATTTCTTTTCTCTTCAGATGAAATAAAATTTACACTTTTTTCTAAGGAATATACATACATACATACATACATGTATGTATGTAAAACCATCTTTAATATATTTTTAAAATAAGAACATGTTGGATGAATGTTAATCCTAAAACTATTGAAGATAGGATAAGGAAGCCACACAAAAAATATGCAGAATGTTTCAGATATCAGGAAAGCAGTGGTTGCCACATTCCCTTTAATGGGAGAATATATGTATTGTTGCTTAGTAACCAAAAATAGCTCCAACATCTCACCTAAAATATTTGAAATTTCACTATCCTTTTGTGCACATGGTAGTACATGCCCCAGTGCATACGAACTATAAGAACATCTGTTAGTCATAAAACAAAAGAAACAACCCAGTGTGTAATATTTATACGAGCACCGTTGTTGCATACAAAAACAACATGTACTAGTGCATACACTAACACGAAAAGCAATAATGTTTTATATAACACAAAATATGGAACTGGTGTGTAATAGTTTTAAGAGAACAGGTGCTTTTTTCGTGCACATGAACATTGGTGCGTTTTTATCAATATAAGCACCAGAAAAAAAAATTCTTCACTACAACATCTGGTATCCAAGCTAATGAAATCTAGTAAACAAGGATGGCTTCCAGAACTGATTTAATGAGGTCCAATCTCCCTGCTTTGGATAGCCACCTATAGCTCCAGACTTTGAGTCTTTTCTCAAGCTTGGATATTAGCCAAGTCTAATCAAATTTCATGTAGAAATTTTTCTTCAATTGGAACCCCAAATATTTCAAACCCGAATCAATATTGCTTACTTTATATGGGAAAAAGGATCGGTAAAAAGTTAACTCTTCCACTTCTATATTATTGACCAAGAGTGTATATTTCCTTTCATTTATTTGCATTCCTATTGCCCTACTAAAAAGATCCAGTATCCTCTTCATATTTTCTGCATCCCCCCATTTCCCATTATAGAAGTGCAGTACATCGTCCAAAAAGAGAAGATGTGTTAAAGTTAAAGAAAGAGATATTGAAATTCCATGGAGCACCCCACGAGATTTTGCATTTTCCAAAGCACAACTAAGACCCTTCGCGAATAGGATAAATAGTAGAGGTGACAGGGGATAGCCCTGTCTTATCCCTCTCTCTGCATGAAAGAAGGGAGAAGCAGTTCCATTGATGAGAAGTACAAAAGTTTCTAAGGATATGCAACTCATAACCTAATTAATGAAAGGAGCTTCGAACCCCAAATGCGTAAGGAGTAGCCTTCTATAGAGCCAACTCACTGTATCATAGACCTTTGACAAGTCTATCTTCACTACTGCTCCTTTTAATTTCCTTGTCTTGATGTTGTGTATGCCTTCCTGGGTCACTCCTATGGCTTCATGGATCTGTCTACCCTCCAGAAAAGCGAATTGTTCTCTAGATATCGATGTCGAGAGGATAGGCTTCAATCTTTCGACGATAATTTTTTCCACTACTTTTTATATACAATTGCACAACACAATTGGTCTAAATTCTTCAAAGGACTATGGTGAATATGATTTTGGAATCAGAGCAATGAAAGTGGTTTTTAGGGGAGAATGCATATGTCCCTCCGCTCGAGTCTCCTCTACCACTTTCATTAATTTTAATCCAATCATAAAAACCCATGAAGAATTCAACATGTCAACCATTTGGGTCTGGACTCTTATCCTTTTGGAAACTACATAATACTTCCTTGAGCTCTTCTTCAGATACTTCCTCCATGAGATTTATATTATCTTCCTCATTGACAAAACCTGGAAAGAAACCAACCATTCTAACAATGTTTGCAATAATGGTACGGTTATCATCCTTGAAAAGGGAATGCAAATGTCTTTTCCCCAATTGAGCTAGGCTCTCAAAGGAAGACATCTCATGTCCTTCATTTACCGATAGAATCCATATGGTATTGGATATCTTCCTCCCTTTCGCATATGCCTGGAAACATTTGGTGTTTTCATCCCCTTTTTCCAACTAGATAGCTCAACTCTTTAGTCGTCAGACAACTTCTCTATCCTCCAGGCATTGTCTTTTCTTCTTTTCCAGCTAAAATAATGCCTCTTTTGTTTCAAGGGATGTATATCCTCCTTCTTCGGATTCATAAATATTTTTAAGAGCTTCTTTTGTATTGACTAATTCCTATTCATCCCACTTTCTCTTATGAAAAACCAAAGTCACTATAGCTCTTTTAACCTTCTTGATATTTGCTGCAAATTGTACAACAACCACCTCCCCAGAGCTAGGATCGAATTGGATCCAATGCTGCTTCAGGATATCAATGAAACTTTCCTCCTTTATCCAAGATATATTGAACTTGAAAGGGATGGATGGTTTTTTCATGACTCCAACCGCTTCCAAAAATATTGGGGAGTGGTTATATTCACCACCATTTCTACCGTCTACCTCACTTGGAGTAGGTTTTCCACAAACTTAACTGAAACAAGGAAATGATCAATTTGTTTTGCTATGCTGTTGGCCCCTACTCTCTTATTTCTCAAAGTGGGTCTGAGTTTTACCAGGGCTATATCAGTCAAGCCTTTTCTGATAAGGGATTGTAGGAAAATATCAGATAAGGAATTTGGTCTCGCTTTTGGACCCCAGAGGACCTGCTTCCATCGAGAAATTTAGGTCCCTTCCCAAAATAAGGGTGTCGGTGTTGATGAAGGATTCATTTAGTAGATATTCCAAATATATAATTCGATCAAGATAGGGCCCATAAGTACTTATAACTGGCAACTTCTTTCCCAAATCCATCGAAAAAATTTCTACCCCTAAGTTGGAATCAAAACCCCAGATGTTGAGAGATTTGACCATTATGGAATTCCATCTTAGTGCCAAACTCCTAGATTGACCCCCGACATCCATGCTTGTGAAATTCCAATTCTTGAATAGGGATTCCAATAAAGAAACAACTTTCAATCTTTTCCCCATGGTTTCCTAAAGTAAAATAATGTCAGGCTGATTGGACTCAACTATTCTTTTGAGGGATAATTTTTTTAGAAGGTCTCGCCACACCCCTATAATTAAATGAGAGGAATTTAATGAGGTAACCCCTCCTGGGGTTGATTATGCTCTAAGTGCCCCCCTTAATGGATAACTATTTTCCCACTGCCAAATATGCAATAGCCCTTTTCTATGCTTTTGAGATATTTGATTTTCTCCCCCAACCTGAACCCCATATGGTTGGAATAGGGTTTATACTGAACCCCTCAGTACTCTTGAAATTGGATGAGGAGGTAGGAATGGATTAGTTCCTTAGTTGGTAAGCTATTTCCTCCTCTTTTGAATCTACCGATGACTATGGTTCTTCAATTATCTTCACATATGGGAGAGGGGCCGATTGTGGAGCAAAATAACATAGAGTTAAAGATGAATTCTTCCTTGAAGAAAAAGATGAAGTAGTCCCCCTAGAGGTGAAGGAAATATTTTTAAATGTCCCTGGCCAATCCCTGACTAAGAGAGACAAAGATTTTATTAAAAAATTAATGGTAGGGGGAGGAATAACGATATTACCCAGATTTGAAGCAGATTCTTGAAAAACATCCAAAGATTGTGAGCTATCCAACCTTGATGGCTCCCAATTTCTAGATGGTAGCTTAGGATCGTGATTTCTCTTTGAAGAAGTTGACCCCAATTCTACCTCACTTGCTTTAATCCCCTGTACAGATAGAATAGAGGACTTTGATATGCTTTGACCTCCCATAGACTATTCATATTCCTCCTCTCTATGTGACACTGGTCTCTTTCTTGTCGAGCGCAACTGAGAGTCTTCCACATGACCTTGAAAGGGAAACTTGCATTGATTTTCAATGTGACCATACTAATGACATGTTCTACAATGAAAGGGGATACCCTCATATTCCAATTTTTGCTTAAAAGATTTGTTTCCTGAAACAAGTTCTAATTCCTCTGCCAGTCCCTCTCTAATGTCTAGGGATACCAAAATTCGGGCAACTTCCATATCTCCAATTTCTATGAAGGACATATCGAAATCTATGAAAGATGTTATATCATTCCCTAACTCCATGAATCTTTTATTTGTCCATAATTCAAAAGGTAGACCAGGTAGAAAACCGCAAATAGGGGCCATGCCTATACGTTCCTTGCTTGCATAAAAAAGGGGGGTCCATCTTTTTAGAATAATTGAAGTGGAGTCTATACTCCATGAATGATTTAGAACACAGTCTGACTTGCCTACATTTTTGAATTTGAAGCAGAGCTAGCCCCGAGCTAGGGTTTGAACGGAGTGGGCCATACCAAGGGAGGTTGACCAAGCCTCATCGACACATTTGTTCAATAGCATGATGTTGAATCTACGCCCCCAAGACATGCCCACCACCACCGTATCAACCATTTCCATGACCTGGGGCTCTAATATATCTATCCCTAGAAAAATTTTGACCACCCCCTCTGTTTTTACACACTTATTTTTCCTGTGCCTCGGGGTGACAAGCCCGACTTCTCTTCTAGCTCTGGTTGCAAGCCTCTGTTGTCCCTGCATTTTATTCTTGCCACATGGTCAACATCTCCCAAAATCCTATCACACTGGGATGGTGTGAGCAACAAAGAATCAATATACCTTATCGAGTCCAGGGAGACCCCATTGCCCAGAGGAGCTGAGTGGGTGAACGAGACTGATCCTTGGTTGGAAAGAACCCAGGGAAATCACCGCTTAACAAGTCTATTGCTAGAAAGGACCTAAGAAAACCTAGATCTGATTCATGAGATCCTCCAAAGAGCGTCGACCCATACCCTAGCAAGCTTTCCAACCAGATTGAGGAAAACAAAGGAAAAACCTCCTGAGGAATACTAAAATTACCGATAAGTGGGGGATACAACCCATGGACTATGAAAATTGGACCTTCAGAATCCTTACCAAATCCTGAACCCGAGCCCAGAGGGTCCGCCAAGTTTGGTATGCCGCGCTACAATGATGAAAAAAACTCCAAATATGAGATTCCAAAAGAGGAGGGATCACCAACCTCCACCCGACCTCCAACCCCAGACATGGTAAAAAATTTCTTAGGTTGAGTAAACGACATACTGACAACTAGCAATTTCCAAATCTCCTGTCCCTCTAGTGGGTCAAGGGAATAATCTACTGATTCCTCCACTTATTCCATAAACAATGAATAAAATGACAAAGGAGAAACCTCATAGTCTCCTATCGGGCTATTGGTTGATGTCAGGAAGGGCATGGTAGCACAAACCACAGTCTAACACGCTAGGGGTTTGAAAGAGATAGCCTAGGGTTTCCATAGAACGTCCCATCTTCCTTATCCATAGTCCACACACATACACACACACATAAACATATTTAATATATTTCTAAAAGAAGAACATGTTGGATGTATTTATAAAGGGGTAAATGAAAAATTGTGAGAGAAATGTCACTTTTTGTGATGAATTTCCAGAAGTATATGTAATGTAAGAAAAGCTAAAGGATGAGTAATTGTCATTCCTACGAATGACATAAATATGTATATTCTTATTTTTGAATATGAAGTTTTTTCTTTCTCGGATTTAGTGTTTGATTTATGTGTTATTTTCTCTCTCGGATTTAGTGTCTACTATATGTGTTAATTTCTTTCTCGAAGAGTTTTCCTTCTTTGGGTTTCCAGGGGAAAAATCTCTATGTAATGTGTGTATTTTCCATTGTATCTTTTCTGTTCTTTTACTGAAAATATGTTTGTAGTAAATATTATCAAAGGTTAAAATCTACATTTGGTATAAGAGTTTTGTTGGCTTCAGTGAGACACCTTTGTGGTCAATGGTTTGGCTCAGGACTTTGATAAGCCTTGTTATAGTTGGAGATCTGTGGTATTGATTTTTTAGGTGAAAAGAAATGGTGAGCAGTTAAAAAATTGAGATCGAGAAGTTTAATGGGAAAAGTTTTGAGCCGTGGAAGCTCAAGATGGAAGATTTGTTGGTGGACAAAGATTAGTGGATCACAATGGATCTAGGTACTACACCTAAAGGAACTTCAACAAATGACTGTAAAAATTTTGATCAGAAGGAAAAGAGCACAATCTGGCTGTGTCTCTTAGATTCAATATTACTGAATGTGTCAGAGGAAGATACAACCAAGAATTTATGGGATAAGTTGGGGAAGTTGTATCAGTCTACGTCCCTAGTAAATAAACTATAATTGAGAAAGAATTTGTATAACTTGAGGATGAGAGATGGAGACTTGGTGGCAAAGCATTTGAACACCTTCAATACTGTGGTAAGTCAATTAGTATCTGTTGAGATTAAAATTCTAGATGAATATAAGTGTATCAGTTTACTGTGCCCTTTACCAGACTCGCGGGATAGTCTGGTTGTGGCCATAGGTAGTAATACATCTTCCTTGAAGTTTGATGAAGTAGTCTCATCCTTATTGTCGGAGGATATGAATAGAAGCATATGGAGGGACATAACACAAATACATTATTTGCAAGAGGACCCTCCCAAAAAAGAAATAGATCTAAGTCCTCAAGTGGGAGATCTAAGTCTAAGGGAAGATATAAGTTTCCTGGAAAGTTTGTAAAGGTATGCTGGAGATGTGGAAAAGAAGGGCACTACAAGAAGCAGTGTAGATACAAAGTTGAGAAAAAGAAGGGATCTAAAGAATCTCCTTCTACAGAACAAAATACCTCCATGGAAGAATGAGGGGATGCGTACTTGGATTCTTCAAGAACACATGTAGATCATGAGGCATGGTTGGTTGACTCAGGTGCATCCTTTCATATGACTCCCCATAGGGAGTGGTTCTATGAATATGAAAGGTATGATGGAGGTGATGTTTTCCTATGTGATGAATTGACAAACAAAATCATAGGTCGAGGAAAATTCAAGTTGAGGCCCATAGATGGAAGGATTAGAACACTACTTGGTGTTTTGTACATCCCAGGATTGGCTAAAAATTTGATTTCTGTAAGCAAAATGGACGATGTAGGGGTAAAAACAATATTTGAAAAGGAAACCCACAGGATAGTTCGAGGAGCAATTGCTGAAGGGAGTTCGGTTTGGAACTCTATATAAGCTGCAAGGAAACACTATTAGTGATGGGTGTAATAGTTTCATTATTCTTGATATTAGAGTTAAAGAAGAAATAACTTCTATAGATTATGGAGAAAAGGTTATGCTGTGGCATCAAAGACTGGGGCATATCAGAGAGAAGGGTCTTCGATTACTACACGATAAAGGTATGGTTAAAGGTATGTTTAACTACTCTCTGGATTTTGATTTCTGTGAACATTGTGTATATGGGAAGAAGAATTAGATAAGATTCCCCTCTGTTGCAACGAGGGTAGAAGGAATTTTATAACTAGTTCATAGTGATCTGTTTGGACCTGTGTCAGTTCCATTATTGGGAAAATCTATGTACTATGTCTCATTAATAGATGAATTCTCGAGGAATACTTGGATAAATTTATTCAGGAAGAAATCTGAAGTCTTTGACATGTTTAAAGAGTTTAAGGCTCTTGTTGAGAATCAAATAGAAAAACGAATTAAAGTGTTGAGGGCAGATAATGGAGAAGAGTTATGCGGGAATGCATTTGAAGAATTTTGTAAGAAGTATGGTATAACAAGGCAGAAGACTACTCCATATACACCTCAACAAAAGGGAGTTGCAAAAAGAATGAACATGACGTTGATGGAAAAAGCAAGGTGCATGCTCAGTGGTGTCGGGTTAGGGCAAGAATTCTCGGCAGAGGCAATGGGTACTGCATGTTACTTGGTCAACAGATCACCCTCATCAACACTGGATGACAAGACTCCACAAGAGGTATGGGTTGGTAAGAAACCTTCTCTCACACATCTCAAGGTATTTGGCTGTGAGGCCTATGTTCATGTTCCAAAGGAAAACATGAGTAAGCTAGATAAGAAGGTTGAAAATTGTATCTTTATTGGGTATAAAGATGGTCTCAAAGGTTATGAGCTTTGGAACCCATAAACTAAGAAGGTTGTGTATAACCGATATGTGGTATTTTGAGAAATGAAGGATGTTGTTAAACATGAATTCCTACCAAGTAAGGGAGAACTAGAGAAAATAGAGTTTGATTTAAAGGATGATGAATCAAAATCTACAGAAGAACAAGAATCAGAAGAAGAAGATCCACATACTTTAGTATTAAGGAGATCGGTTCAAGAAAGAAGGCTACTGGAAAGTTATAATCCATCTGATTTATGTTTAAATTTTTCTTTGTCTATTACTGATAATGATCCTACAACTGTTAGGGGGGTAGTGGATTCAGAGGATGGAAAGATATGGAAAAAGGCCATGGATGAAGAAATGGCAGCCTTGGATAAGAATGAGGCTTGGGATTTAGTGGAGTTGTCGATTGGAAGAAATCCCATTGGCAATAAATGGGTATTTAAAAAGAAGTTGAATGAAGAAGGAAAAGTGGAGAAATACAAAGCTCGATTAGTAGCAAAGGGTTATTCCTAGGTTGAGGGAATTTATTTTGGTGAGATTTTTTCTCCTATTGCCAAGTTAACTTGTATATGATTTATGTTACCTATTGCTACTGCATTTGATTTTGAAGTAGAAAAGATAGATGTGAAGACAACATTCCTACATGGGTATCTAGAAGAAGAAATCTATATGGAGCAACCAAAAGGCTTTACCGTGAATGGAAAGAAGGAGTTGGTATGTAAGATGAAAATGTTCATGTATGGTTTAAAACAATCACCAAGGATGCGGTATCAAAAATTTGATACTTATGTGCTGGGACTTGGCTTCAAAAGAAGCAAAGAGGATCACTATGTGTATTTTAAATTAATTGGTGATCATTTGATTTATTTGGTCTTCTATATGGATGGCATGTTGCTAATAGGAAACAACAATGAGATTATCTAGAATGTGAAAAATCAGTTGTCCTCTAAATTTGACATGAAGGATCTCAGTGCTTCAATTTTCCTTTTTGGGCATGGAAATTAAAAGAGATCGAAAAAAGAGGAAACTTTGGTTAAATTAGAGAAAATATGTCGAGACAATATTGCAGAGGTTTAATATGCAGGAATGTAAACCAGTCAAGGTCCCTATTCCTATTGGTGTAAAGTTATCTACGGATCAGTGTCCCAAGACACAGGAAGAGGAGGAGGACATGTCTCGTGTTCCATATGTGAGTACAATTGGCAGTTTGATGTATGCAATGGTTTGAACTAGACTGGACATTGCACATGCAGTGGGATTTTTGAGCAAGTATATATCAAAACCAACGAAGGAGCATTGGACAGTAGTAAAAAGGGTTTTTAAGTGTTTGTGTGGCACTGCTAGCTATGGATTGTGCTACAAAGGAAGACCGAGATTTGATAGAGTGTTGGAATACATGGCTTTGTGGATGCAGAATGGGATGGAGATTTGGATCATAGGAGATCTACAAGCGGGTATGTGTTTAACCTATTTGGAGGAGCAATCAGTTGGATGAGAAAAAGACAGGTTGTAGTGGTACTTTCAATTACAGAAGTTGAATACACGACAACCACTCATGCAAGCAAAAAATAAGTATGGTTAAAAATATTGTGTTCAGGTATTGCGTTGGTGGAACAAGTTGTAAGGATATATTGTGATAGTCAGAGTGCAATTTTTCTAGCGAAGAACCTGACTTATCATTAAAAGAAAAAACATATTGATATTTGATATCACTTTGTGAGAGACATGGTTGAATAAAAGAAAGTGTTGCTGATGAAGGTGGACACTTTGAAGAATGTTGTAGATTCATTAACAAAATCTGTGAGAACTGATAAGTTCTCTTGGTGTAGAGGATCCATGGGCATTGCTATCCAAGATTGTTGACTATGTAACCTTCTAACCCCCTGCATGCAAAGAAAACAACATGTGGGAGGATGTTGAGTATGCGTTATATTCTTTGCATGACTAGCCTTAGTGTCTGCTATGTTGCGTTAGGCACACATGGGGGGTTTGGGGGTAGTTCGCCCGAGAATTTTTTTCTTTGGGAAACGTGTCGCATTTTGCCTCATTTTTCATGTCGGCAATTTTCATGTCCATTGTTGGGCAGTTTTTTGGCACATGGTTTTTTCCGATGGTTTTCTATTTTTGGTTAAGGAATTAGGGTTGTTGACTAATCTAGGTCATTAGGTTAGGGTTTTGGATGCCACTGGATCCTATATGTATATTGTATTGTAAACAATGTATCACTATGAATGAATATATAATATGATGATTTTCTTGGTTTGGGTTACCAGGGGAAAATTCTCTGTGTAATGTGTGTATTTTCCATTGTATATTTTCTGTTCTTTTACTGAAAATTTGTTTGGAGTAAATATTTTACAAGGTTAAAATATACAGGGTGGAAGGTCATCATCTAAGGACGATAAAATAATAGTAGGCATGATGGACAGTCTGGTGAAAATCAGAGGGGAAGTGACTTCAAAGGATGCTTTAAATTCAAAACCGGGCAGGTTAATATTAACTTCTCCAATGGAAATCGGATAAGTTGAAAACAAGTGCTTTGATGACTATCGACGTAGTTGTTGTGAAAATATTTGATGATGACTATCTGTGCAATTGTTGTGAAAAGCTCCAATGTGTGGTTGTTTATTGGTGAGAATGATCTTAACTCCTCCGACCGTGTTGAAGGAGTTGTCATGAAGTGCTTCGATGACTTATGTAAATCAGGGAAGTTGAGTTCATCTTTCATGCAGTTAATCATAGATGTTAATTATAAATGTTTCGATGGTCAATTAACATATTTAAAAGGGAAGTTTCCGATTGGGGAGAAAATTTTATGTGACAACCCTATGAAGACAGGGAAATTATTTCATACTAAGTTTTTCTGTGAGGATTAACTCAGGCCATAATCAAAATCTTCAGTTGAGGGGATTTAAAACTTAGCTTATAGATGACCTATTGACTTGTTTTGTGACAGAGCTCTAGAGTCTGGAAAAAAATGGTTTAGGGCTATGGTGATGGAAGTATCACTGGTGTATTTTTTCATCACAATGCCGTGGTGTGATATGAAGATGTATTAGGGGGAAAAGGGACACTAGAAAGGATTGAAAGTGTTTGTGGGATAACAGATAGAGGGGAATAAGGTTTTACAGGGTAGTTGGATAACGTTCAATCGTTTAAAAATGACATGAAAAGCCTAATCCTAGAAAAATCATAGATTGAGCTCTAGGTCATACCTGTTACTTCGATTGACAGATGGAATAAGGGGATCGGTTGATGAAGATAAAAATAAGGCTCAACATGCTCTCACTAGGTGACTATATTCATCTCCTTGATGCTTAACAAAATAATGAGATATGGTAAACAAAATCCTATTTATAGGCTTTTGGTAACTTGTGCATTAAATGCAGGTAGTTGTTATTAAAATCAACGAAGTTGAGTTTAAGTCCTCTGATGTACATCTGAGAACTTAACACGAAGTGTGCCGAAGTCTCTCGTAGCAGATGGAGACAACTCCTTTGATTTCATCGGAGGAGTTACAAGTAACTTGGGCGATGGGAAAGCTTGTCAGAGGAAATAATAAGAACCCATTATAGCTTATCAATGGAGTTGGGAGGAACTCCTCCGATGTATCAGAGGAGTTGAAGGTAACTCCTTCGATGTACATTGAAAGAGTTTTGATTAAATTTACCAAAAATTAAAGACATCTTGAAAGAGTTTTCAAGTCTTTTCTTTTTTAGAAATGTAAATTGAGGGAAGTGAAATTTGAAGGATGAGCTTGAGAGCTAGGTTAAGAAATTGTTGGAGGAGCTTATCAAAGCAAAAAAAGTAAGGAGCTCCATTTCTTGAAAGAAATTTATAGATGGATTACAAGGAAAATGGAAGGTTGCAGTGCCTGACACAACAAGTTAATTAGGATTATTTTGAGGATACCATTGTTTCCATGGCATGGGACTATTCCAAGATGTTTGTGTAGAATTTTTATTAGAAAATCTAGAAAATTGGTGAGAAGGATTCTGTGACATACCTGGTGGCCGTGGCTAGCAAGGATGCCTGGGTGAAATGTTAGATAGTGCTTTTGCTACTTCATTATCTCCTTTTTAAATTGCTTTCAGTCAAATTAATGAAGGACAATTTTCCATCGCATGATTTTCTGCACAAATCCCACAATTCTGAGCACTATTTAATGGACACTCATTTTTAGGATGTTTCTTTCTGCAATTAGGAAAAAAAGTAGCTAAGGATGCTGTTTCATCTTGCTTCTCTTTATTAGCATTAAAAGTATCAAATTGAGAATTTAATGTGCCAAGAAGTTTAGTTTTGAAATTTTCTAGCAAGTTACCAATTTCAACCCTACTAATATTCCATGTTGCTGATTTGGTGACTTTTGAAAGAATGTCTCTTTGTCCTTTTCCATTCTTGGATTTTCCCCTGGAATACTTCTTGCACATCTCAAAAATTTGATCAAATGACAGTGATGAAATATCCCTATATCCCATGAGGTTAAGAACATCAATATATTCATCTCTAATTCCCTTTAAAAATATAGTATGAATGCCATCAGATTTAAAGAACTATGTTTTGATTTCTACAAATTGTTTAAAAAACCTCTCTCGATAGTCCTCTAAAATATCATTCTCTTGCCAAGCCATCCTAAAAAGGTCTTCTTTGGAATCTCTTGGTAGGAAACAAGATTGATATTTCTTAAGGAAAATTTTCCTCATGGTGTCCCGATATCCAATGGTACTTTCTCCTAATCCCATAAACCATTTTAAGGCAGTGCCCTTCAAAGTCGCAGGAAACATTAGAATCTTATGAGCATCATTAGTATATCCATATGCACAACCTAAAATATCAAATTCAAATAGGAATGCATCGAGGTCTTTACAGGCCATACCATAGAAATTAGGAAACATTGAAGACAAAATGTTTTTTCATTTTTATCTCATTATCAAATGTTGTAGGCATGTTTAGGATAGGAAAACCGAAAGTGATTTCTTCTTCCTCATCTCCCATTTTGTCTCTTTCATCATTCACGCCTCTTTCTCTTTCTCCTCCTCCTGGTATTCTTTCTTGTTCACCTCCAACTATTGGTCCTCTCTCCCTTTCTCCCCCTGCTCCTGTTACTATTTCACCTTTGCCACCATGTCTTCTACCTCCAATATGAGATTATTTATCAACCATATTTTTCTCCCCAAAGATCTAAAATTCTGTACTCCAACCTTCTGATGTGTCTTCTGGATCCTTGAATTGTTTAATAGTTTCCTTTATTTGTGTGTGCTTTGAGCTCCCTGCAAAAATATGTTTACCTGTATCCATTTTATTATCTGCAAGAAAGTTAGTAGTGGGTCGTTTGGTGGATGATTTGATGGGTAGCTTGGTGGGTGATTTAGGAGATGGTGTTGTAGATGATTTAGTGGGTGGTTGTGTAGATGGTTTAGTAGGTGGTTTTGTGGGGGGTTTTGATTTTTCCAAAACTTTTGTTTTTTCTACAACTTTTGGTTTCTCTGAAACAGATGGAACAACTTCTTTTTCTGATTTAATAAACCTACCTTTATTGTCTCTAGGTCTATTTGATTTATTCATGCAAACCACACATGTCTAGGACTCATCCATACTCACTAAAGAGAATGTGCAGGTTCTTATCTCTCCTCTTATCGTCTACACTCCTCCTTGTCCTAAATATGTGATCAACCAAAATGCAAAGAAAAGTCTAAGAACAAATGCTTTTCTTTTGTCTTTATGTGAGAAAAATCAGAAAAATTGCAAGAAGAAAAAAATATGAAATTTACAAAAAGAAAAACAATAAACTTACAATAGCAAACTTAAAAATAACAAAAAACTTGTGATTTTAAAACTAATTCCTCAACACGTCCTTGCCACCATTGCAAAAACGTTAGGTATTTTAGTTGACTAAATTCTGAAGCATCTATCTATCAAACCAGGGTAAGTAAACTGATGGTGTCAACACCATGTATGTAGAACTAGCTTTGTAGTCACTTAAGATTATTGTGGAAAGTAAATCTAATACAAACTTAAAGTAAGAAGTTTCAGATTTTAACTCAGGTACTGAAGGTTATTCTCGAGACTAAGGGGCTTATTTAACCTTCAATTGGTAGAAACACCAATACTGATTCAAACACTTAGTGTAGATCTGTACTTATACTCCGTTTGGTCAAATAGTGTAAAGTCAAATCAATAACCTTAAGTTATGATTCATGGGCTGATTTTAAAATTAAATGAAAAGTACATGGAAATTAATGCTTTTGCAAAGAAGATAAATTGATCTATTACACTCTTCAATTAAAATTACTCACTAATATAATCCTCTTTCAAACTTAACTGCTAAATTCAAAAGTTACATGTGACTACATGAATTACATAATTTCTTGTAATTTTTAGACAATTACATGAATTCCTGTGTACACTGAATTTCCTATAATTTCCAAAAATTTACAAGAATTGTCTATGTATACAGGAAATCATAGAAAGTTTCCTTCGATTACAAGAATTGCTGAAATGAGAAGAAATTACAAACACAAGTTAATTCTACTGGAATTATTTAAACAAAAACACAACACATACTCGGGAGTGCTCCTGGGATATGTTGCATAATTAAACTTAGAAGTTTAAGAAAACTCTAACACCATGAATGGATCATAAAGCTCTTTCTTGTGTTCAATAGTTGTCAAATATTACATGTTATAGAAATGACTCTTCAAGAGTAATATCAAAATACTCACTAACTATTTACATCCTTTGACTTGTGTCTCTATAGATTATTAGATGACCAAGTCGAATATTTCTAGAATAGTATTCAGTTCCTCTTTAGGTGAAGAATTTACAATAATATCTCATACTATGCCTAAGAGATAGAAGACCCATGATTGTTGAAATTGTTTCCTTGATTTTCTTGATTGGGAAATCATTTTAAACCCATTTAGCTTCAAATCCTGGATTGTAAAAACAAAATTATAAGTCCTTCAACTATTTCCTATAGATTTTCTATTCTTTGTTTCCAATCCGATTGAATGTTGACTTTGAGGTGGTGAGCTATTGGAATGATCTAGGTGGATATTGGTGGCCACCCACCTATTAGAACTAGCTCCTCTTGACACTTTTAGTTCAACACATTCTTCTGTACTTCTTTGTAATTGTGGTTTCTACACTTTCAGGGCTATCTGAATCCCTGCACATCTTCCAGGTGGATACTGGTGGCCATCCACCTAATCCAATAGGATTATTTTGGATTTTTTCATGTCAACACATATTTATGTACTTCCAGGGCCGTTTTGGGGCCCTAAACAATGTTTTTTTTGGCTTGCCACAATCAAACTATAAACATAGTCATATTTTGATGGCATAACGTTTAGTTCTCGAAAATACCTTTTGAATGGGCTATCACACACCTAAAATAGAGGCCGTATGCAAAATTTATGACCCCGAGAAGTTGAGGTACCAACTTACCCATCGGGGCCCACATAACTTTTGGCGTTTCATCTCCTAGGGTTAGGTTTTTGGATGTCTAGGGTTTTGGCATTCATGCGTAATGTTAAAAAGGCCTCTTGAGCCTCATTGTAATCATTCTTCTTAGATAGATGCACGTAGTAGCCACATATCTTCTCAGAGATAGATACCACCATTCGAGCAAGTTGTTTTCAGCTCTGCAGTTTTACAGTTTTAACCTATTTCATTTATTCAATAGAAGATATTATTCACTGAATATCTATTGTTGTTCTCCGTATCTCTGTGTTATTGTATTCGATCTTTTAGTCAGTTCGTTCCGCTCATAAATCCAGATCAGTGGTATCAGAGTGGTTTTCTTTTCATTTATTTTTCTTCATGCATGTCCCTGACCAGATTTGGGTACAAGAAGTTGGGACTCGAACCAGTCGAGCCTTTGTTAGATCGGCCATGTTGAGCCCAAAAAAAACCCATGGGGGATGAAAATAAATATGATGGAGTAGGATGTACTTTTAAAATGTTTCTTGAGGAAACCCTTGCATGACAAAGGAACGAAATGATGGAATAATTTTCACAGATCCTTCGACAATTGCCCATAGGAGAAGCATCTTCATCAAGTGGCCATGCAACCCACTTCAAGGTACAAGTAAATTTTTATATTCCATTATTTGAAGGATTGATAGATGCAGATGTTGTAGATAAATGGTTGAATCTACTCGAAGGGTATTTTTGGCCCACAATTTTCCGGTAGGGAAAATATTACTTTTGCACTCCTTAAGGCCGTCCCCCATGTTAAGGACTAGTGGGATACTTACTTTGAGTAAAGGTCCATAGAGGAATATGAAATATTTATTGTCGCCCCCACATGGGATTCCTTAAGGGATTCCATTAAAGATAAATACTACCTTGTTGGAAGCTACAAGGACTAGTGCACTAGATGATCCACCCCGCATTAGGAAAGGGACCAGACAACATCAAATTTCACCAATATTTTCCATACCATGGGCACCAAATTGGGTATCAAAGACACTGAGCGACATCTGGTGCTCAAATAACATGATTGTTTTCATCGATACATTCAAACAAAAATGTAGTTTCTAGACCTCAGATCATTGGGTATGAATTATAGATATGCTGTCAAGATCGAGCATAAATTTAATCAGAATAGGCGAGAGTTTGGATCTGCAAACCGCTCATAGCTGAAGCAGGGCAAAGGCAGCCCCAACCCACACAATAAGGGACAAAGAAAAGATGGCTACTCTTAGGACAACCAATCCAAGCCACAACACAAGAAGGGTAATGAGAAGTCGAACAAGGTTACGATAAAATGGTGTGAATACCATAAAATCCCTTGGCACACCACTGAAGAATGTCGCTCCAAGCAGTCACTCATGGATGCGGTGAAATATTCTGAGTTAGAGGCTAATTCTAACTCCGAATCAAATCCAAAAGGAGGGAAGTAGATTATCGATGCTAAATCCAATGCCACTGTCACTACCACCAAAGTCTAGCGAAGCGAAGCATAAGAACCAGAGGAAGGGGAATGCCTCTTTCACTCACATATGTGGGTAAAGAGGGATCCGCTTCATTTCATTGTCGATAGCGGTAGTCAGAAGAAACTGATCTCAACAGAGGTCATCAAGAGGATGGACCTTCCGATGATACTGCACCTGCAATCCTACACCATCGGCTAGATTTGCCAAGGAAGAGATCTCTGTTTCAGCCAACAGTGTCGTCTGCCCTATGACATCAAGCCTTTCAAAGATGAGGTATTGTGTGATATTTATCCCCTTGAATTTTGTGATGTTCTTTTAGGACAACCATATTTTTGGAAGCGACATGTTGTGTATGAGTCTATACCCCGCTGTGTTATTATTACTTTGGGTAGACAATTGTACAAGATACCAGAGGTAGCACCACCTACCACTATTTATTTAATCTCTTCTAAGAAATGCAGTAAGGTCATTTCACAGACCAGGAAGTTCATCTTCTTTGTGATCCATGCTCATAGTAAGCAGAAGGTCGCCACCACATCCATGGTCTCTACACATAGCCTCTCTTTGCAACAAAATCAAGTGGATGGGATCGTGGAAGAGTACAAAGATATCTTCTCCTCACCCACTGGGGTACCGACACACTACCAAGTCAAGCATCCAATTTATTTAACCCCCAGTGCACCTCTACCTAATGGACCAGTCTATCGTCGCTCCCTGATGGAAAATGACTAAATCAAGTGTTAGATCCAAGATCTGCTTCAAAAGGGGATCATCAGACCTAGCTCCTCCCCTTGCAGGAGCCCGATTGTACTGGTACAGAAGAAAGACGAGACCTGGAGGCTCTGCATTGATTACAGAGCATTAAACAAAATCACAGTTAGGAACCGATACCCAATTCCCATAATTGATGACCTTCTTGATCAACTCAAGGGGGGAAAGTTCTTCAACAAGTTTGACCTAAAGTCTAGCTACCACTCAGTTCCCATTGAACCAACTGATGTATGGAAGACAACTTTCAAATCTAAAGAAGGTCTTTTTGAATGGCTGGTCATGCCCTTTGGCTTAACAAATGGACCAACCACTTTCATGAGGTTGATGGATGATGTATTGAGACCCTTCACCAACTATTTTGTGGTGGTATATTTGGGTGATATCCTCATCTTCAACATAACTTGGGAGGAGCACATGCAACATACTTAATAGGTTTTGAGCACTCTGTGGCAACACAAGCTATATGCCAACTTGGAAAAATGCTCCTTTGGCATGAACAAGGTCCAATACTTGGGCTACATTGTTGATGAACATGGGGTACATGTTGATCCAAGTAAGATCAAGTCATCCGTTACTGGCCAACCCCGACCAAACTAACCGAGCTTCAGAGATTCTTGGGACTGACCAACTTGTACCGACGATTCATGTTGGGATTCTCCCATATTGCATGGGCCCTCAACCAAGTGACCAAGGGAAGTGGCAGGGAAAAGTTCGCATGGGGGAAGGAATATCCACTTACAACTTTAAGCATCCGGGTATATGGGATGATAGTCTTCTCTATGTTCAACACAGTTACAACAAGGCTCTCCATAGCTCCACAGACCATAGCCCATTTTAGGTGGGTTTGGGATTCCAACTCTTGGGTCCGATTGATGTTGCACTACCTCTTGCAACCACACATAAATAATCTTCCCATGTTCATATTGATATCAACAAAGCCACCAGATTCATTGAGCGGATTCAACACATCCGCTAACAGGTCCATGAGAATTTGCAGAAAGCCAATGCTAAGTACAAGTAGTGCTATGATCAACACAAGGTACCACACCATTTTCAGGTGGGAGACAAGGTCTAGTTACATTTACAGAAAGAGTGCCTTATAGGGCCTCATAAGAAGCTCCCCCCACTTCTCTATGGGACTTACACTATCCCCAAGGCTATGGGTAGCAATGCTTTTGAGCTCAACACTCCATCCTTCCTTGGATTGCACTGAGTGTTTAATGTGGACCTCCTTTGGCCATATTTTCCACCATTATTGGACACCTCAAAGATTTCAAAACAATTGACACCAATAGAGCTCAACCCTGATTGCATGGAACATGCATCCATTGATCAAATAGTGGACACACAGGTCAAGGGCACTTGCCAACAGAGGATCCAACTTTATTGGGTTGTCAAGGCACTGCAACTCCTACACTAAGGAAAGTGGCTCACCTGGGGCCAAATTCAACAGAAGTTTCCTCACCTGATGGGGGAACTCAATGCAATGGCGATAATTGCTTCCTAAGGGGGGAGGACTGATCTAGGTGGATATTGCTGACCATCCACCTATTCCAATTGGATCCTCTTGATAGTTTTAGCTCAACACGTTCTTATGTACTTTTTTGTAATTGTGGGTTCTACACTTTCGAGGCTGTCTAAATCCCTACACATCTTCTAGGTGGAGATTGGTGGCCGCCCACCTAATCTAGCTATCTTATTTTGGATGTTTTCATGTCAACACATTTTTCTGTACTTCCAGGGCCATTTTGGAGCCCTAAACAATGTTTTTTTGGATTTCCACAGTGTAACTGTAGACAGAGTCACATTTTGGTGGCATAATGTGTAGTTGTCAAAAATACATTTCGAAAGAGCTATCACGCGCCCAAAACAAAGGTCGTATGCAAAATTTATGACCTCGAGAAGTTGAGGTACATACTTACCCATCAGGGCCCACATAACTTTTGGCGTTTTAGGTTTTTGGATGTCTAGGGTTTTGGCATTCATGAGTAATGTTAAAAAGGCCTCTGGAGCCTCATTGTAATCATTCTTCTCAGACAAATTCACATAGCAGCCATATCTCTTCTCAGAGAAAACTACCACCATTCGAGCAAGTTGTTTTCAATTTTGCAGTTTTACAGTTTCAACCTATTTCATTTATTCAATAGAAGATATTGTTCAATGATATCTGTTTTTGTTCTCCGTGTCTCTGTGTTATTGTATTCAATCTGTTAGTCGGTTCCTTCTACTCATAAACACAGATCATGGAATGCAACAAAAATGGACATATCACCACCCTAAGATATCTATGAGTAGCTGCCAAGTGTTATATTTGATCTTGATTGAGTGTTTTCATGCTGAACTTGGACTCATCTCACGCTAAATACCTGTAATATCTGCAATGTTGGTAGCTGAGTGAGTAAAACAACTTTTAACTATGTTTATAAACCAAAATCAATAATTTTCAACCAAGAACAACTTTTTACCTTTATTATGTACATTATGCCATTATGCTAGTGGAAATGGTAAAAAAGGAAAGGTTCTGCTAAAAAATGAGGGTGGATGGCTTGGTTGTAATAATAAAAAGAGAATCAAAACTGGCACCCAACACAAATTTTTGCTACAACCTCTGCTATTCAAAGTGAAGGTTTTAGCAGATGTTTTAACATATGTTCCATATAACTAAATTTTTTTGGGTGAGAAGAGTTTTTTTTTGTTTTTTTGGGTGCTTGTATTGTTAAAAATGCACCAATGTGCACACATAAGAAAAAAAAACTTGTGCTCTTAAAACTATTACGCACTGGTTTAGTATTTTATGTTATATGAAACACTAGTGATTTTTGTGTTAGTGTACACACATGTACGTGTTGTTTTTGTATGAAACAATGGTGCTCATATAAATATTACCCACTAGGTCGTTTCTTTTGTTTTATGGCCAATAGATTCTCTTATAGTCTGTATGCACTAGGGATTATACTACCATGTGTTCCAAAGGATAGCCAAATTTCAAATATTTGAGGTGTGATGTTGGTGCCATTTTTGCTTACTAAGCACCCACACATATATTATATTTAAAGCATAGGGTCATATATTATACGTAAAGAACCAGTGCACATTTTTATCATATGCACCGTAATATTTTGAAACGATAAATATAATCAATCGTACATTATGCCACTTAAAGTACTGATGCATTTTCACAATTGTTAGGACCAATGATTTCATTTAATTAATAGGCACTGGTACGCATAACTCATAAAAGCGCACCACTGCCTATTTTATGGAACACGACGTTTAGTGAGTTCAAAATAATACAATGCATCGATATATTTTTATTAATTATTTTTTTACAAATTTCCATTTAATCATTTGAAAATCAATTATTTTTTATAACAATGTTGTTTTTATATTTATGTTATTGCATTTTGATATAATGATTACATTAACGCGTTATCCAACAAATTAAACCTCTATTATTTGTAACAATATAACTCATCCATATATTAATTAATCAACAACACAACATTTTACAACATTTGACAATGCAATAAAATAAGAATCCCATTTTATTATAAATGAATAAGAGATCCGTTGTCATATAGAATAAGATAAATTAAAGGTCCAGAATAATCAAAATGCAACCAATATGTAATTGTTACCCTTATTGGTAACATGTGCTCATGCAATGGGGACATTATGTTGAGTACAATAAAAAAATCTCTGATTTTTACAGACAAATTTTCCAAAACATACAACTTGTGGTAACATTCAATTATGTTGATTGTCATTCATCACTTGAACTACTATCATTGATCGAGCTACGTGCATGCCTAATTTCTTCATCAAATGTAGGCGATATTGTACTTTGGTTATTTAGACTAGCGTTTTTTTGATCAACTTATTTTTGATGTTCTGTATGTTCATGTACCATCTACAAACATATAAATAAAGTGTAATAAGTAAATTCACACACACACACACACACACACACACACACACACACACACACACACACACACACACACACACACACACACACA
>ML793674.1:43397-85326 GCA_009831015.1 Picea engelmannii | reverse complement strand
ACTTTCCACCATGAAAATTCCAAAATACACCAAGAATAACCTCCTCCAAGAGTTGCGCACCATTTAATTTCAGCCAATAAGCCTTAAAAGAGGCCGAATTTCAGACCTCACACTTGTGTGAGTGAAATATCATGAAAAAATGCGAGTCTTAACTCTCTATTTATACAATATGAATGACCTTTAATTACATTTTAGGTCAAAAAAGGCCGACATGGCCAGTTTACATCAAAAATCCAGTTTTACATAAAATTAACAATTCAAAACCATAATTTTCCTTTAGGGATGATTCCATGCCCCCCCTAGGGTGACGTTAGGCCCCATCATGGAACACTAGGCCTCATAAGTGAGATGTTAGACCTCAAAATGCCTCAAAAACTACCACATGTGCCAACCAATACATCCTCATGCCAAAACCCTAACTGGATGATGCAAAGGCTCCATATGATGACATCAGGGGCCTTCAAGGGCCAACGTCATGGTGTAAGGACATGACCCCCCTAGGTCTAGGCCTGCCAAAGTGTCTCTGGTGGAACATCCTCTTTTTTCTCTGGTGCAAGCCTCTAGTATCCCTCTGCCCTTGGCTGGGGTCACAACATCCATCTGGTGGGATTTTAGCCCCATGGAGGTCCAAACTAATCATCTCCCCATATGTACCTATCCGTCGAGCATGGTCTTGTATAAAAAAAAATTACGCCCTCCATGGGCTCATAAGCCACATGGATCATAGAAATGCCAATCACATCTAATAATCAAGTTACCCAAACATGTGCATCAAACCCCCCTTTACCCATAAAAATGCTCAAAGACGTTATGCTATTTAACAAGCCAGGTTTGGGGAGGGTATCAAGAAATCCTATTGGGATAATCCTCCTTAGGTGTGGGGTGTTTCCCAGGTGAAGACCAATCTAGGTCATGTAAATGCATGAGATGGTGTAGGGGATGTTTGGGCAAGGGGTGCAATGATAACAAGGAAATGCAGGTCTTACTTGTGGATGCCTCTGTAGAGGGCGAGTTGCATCTTGTCATGGATGCCATTGTTTCCTATCCCATTCAATTCCTTTACTCTTTTTATTATTGATTTTTCTTTTCAAGAGAATATTTGGAGGACAGTGTCCTGGCATGGTGACCAGTAGTGGTAGCGTTTCCCACAAGCATTTCATGGAGATGAGAAGGTTGGCTCGTGATGAGACCCCCTTTCTCTTAGCTATGACACCAAGAGACACTACCCTAGTTTGGTGACCAGATAGATGGTAGTTTCATACCGCTACATGCCCATGGACCTAATAGGCCGACTCATGATGAGACCTCCTATCCACCAACTAGATCTTAAGTTTTATTTTATTTTACAGGTCCTGTTTTCTTGTTGAGAAGTATTTTATTTCTTTCTTGAGAATCCCTGGGTGAAGCATATCAAGGTTTCATATTGGCTTTAAAATTTCTCCATCTACTTTTACCCTCTAGGCCTTTATCCCCTTCTTCCCACAAGGTAAGGTACAACCCTTACTAGCTTGGAAAACCCAATTTTTGAGCCAATGTAGGGGAAAATATGAGAGGGATAATGATGAAAAGTGGCAAGTATGGAAGGAATGGATGATGAAATTTCATAGACCCACCCAGTGGAAAATCATCCCTACGGGAACCAACTTACTAGGGCACTCTGTCATCCCCCCCACGTATGGACAAGTTAAAGTACATAATTTCCAAGAAAATGTCATGAAACAAAAGAAAATTCAATGCACATATTCAAATGTTTTGAGAATCAAAGTGACACATACCATGATACCCATACTCATTACCTCGTGGAGCAAGACCCACTGCTACTTTAGAACCAGGTCGATGGGATGGATGTTGCTGTAGTTGGTAGATAGGAGGTGCTGAAGAAAAGATGGGACCTCCAGGGACAAGCTCAAGTCATATGGCTCTCAGTACTCCATGTCTAGGACCTGTGGGCCTCAAGACGTAATATCCTTAGTTGTACCTAGGATAGGGGATAACATTTGGCTCTAACTCAGGGACATGTTCTCACCGTAGAGTGCATGGGAAACTCAACATATCTGGCATGACCTGTGATCTGCTAGATCTCAACAAAAGTGATTAGTAATATTTTGAGGTGGTGATATCACCCCTGGCTTATATATGATACAATGAAAGGAAAACAATCATATGTACAAATGGAAATGAAATTACAACTACACTACTCTAGCATGATATGTAGATGGTATATACAATGAATGCAAATGCCAACCTACTTACTTGTACTTACCTGTGAAGTCAAGTCTTTTCCCCTTGATGGAGTTTGAGGAGGTCTCCACTAACCGGTAATGGACGTCTTCTTCCTTCCAACATAGATAGATAATAGGCATCATTGTCTGACTTCATTCTGACTCTGAAAGGTCCAAGCCAAAACTGTGCACTCCCTTTGACATTAGTAGGATCTCCCTTTTTTGTATCCCACATCTAGACTGCATCTCCCTCTTGGTAATCCTTTCTTTTGAATTTGGTTGTTTCTTGTATAAATCTAGTATATTTTTTTGAGGGAGGAGGGTGGGATTCTTTTCTGAATACTTCCTGCTAGGTCGATCTGATCAATATGCCATCCTCTCCTTTCTTTAATAGATTGACAGTCCCAACTTCTTTGTCCTTGTATTTGTCTTGGAGTTTCTCGTATTCTTCCTTCTTTGGCCATTGTATTTGATCAAAGTCTTCCTCTGAAGAGAAAGGAAAATCATCGGGGGAAAATACAGGAAGAATTTCCTTGATTGGCTCACATGTCTTGCTAGTTCTAACATCATCATCAATTTCCTGCACATGGACCTTGGCCATCGACAAATTTGGGAGGCGTCTTATTGTTCCGTCATTCATATACACATTATTGTAAGTTAGATCCATCTCTAAGGTGCCTCCAAACATTGCAACAAACTTCCTAGAAAACATCATTCCCCATACATTCGGGACATCCACTACCAAAATATCTGTGTGGATCACTCTCTCGGGGTATCTTTGAAGGTATACTTCAACATTCTTAACTACCCCATGAGTAGGTATGGCCCTGGATTCAAAGCCACACACATTTATATAAGGTTGTGTGGCCTTTAGGCCAAATTTCTCCATGACCTTCAAAGACATCATGTTAGCACCTGCTCTTGAATAAAAAATACAATTGTTAAGTCATTTGTTATTAATCAACAAAGTCATGAAGAACGGTGGGTGTCCATCATACTGAACCCTAAAGTGATTTGCTTGTAACATGATAGGAGGGTCCATTGGCTCATCTGAAACTTTGAAATTTTTTTTGAACCTTTCTTTTACAGATGAGACCTTGATGACTTCCCTTAATGGAATAGTCACATGCATTTTTTCCATTGCACCTTCAAGGTCGAAGTTCAAATCCACCTTATTGGTTTTGGGAGGATTTTTAGGAAGAAGTATGTTCATAGATGTAGGTCTTGTTTGTGAAATTACAGGCTCAGTAGAGAGAGGTTGGTTCATTCATTTTTGCATGTGTACAATTTGAATTCTTGATTCTTCAACTTTTCTCTCGACTCTTGGTCAAGGTTATTTATCACCTCCATCCTAGCCTTTCTGGATGCTTCCTTTATGCCTTCTTGATGTTCTTCAAGTGTGACATTAAGGTAATATTGAGGACCTTCAATGGTATGATTAACAACATTCACTTGTTCATGTTCACCATTGTTGAGAGGACACTCATGCTCCCATTTTGATTCTCTGCATTGTAAGCACCAAAAGTTTTCATATACCATGTTTGAGAGGGCTAAAGTATTAGGAACCTCTTGATCATTTTTTGGTCTAAAAACTTGATTCCCTTTCTGGAATTTTCCTTTGTAAGGAACCCTAGGAGCTTGTTGTTGAGCTCTTTCCAAGTTGAAAATCCTATTCATCATTAGTTCTTGGGTTTTTTCCATGCCATATACAATTAATTGTATCTTTCCAAGCTAGCGCTAATATTTGAGGTAGGTTCAACATTATGGACTATCTTAGGTTTAGCATCCATTAAAATTGTCGCCTATTAATGAAAATATTTACAGGGCCTACATAATGAGTTATTAGCATTAAATCATACTAAATGTGCATTTGGAAAAGCTTGAAGGTGGCAGGGATGAACATGAGATGAATAGGATTTGAGACTTTTGTGAACCCGCCAACCTGCGAATGGAGAAGGTAAAAAATTGGTTAAGTGTTGTGAGGCGGTTAGACGAACTCAACATAGGAGAAATGAGATACTTGGAAGCTCGGGGAGTCCATGGTCAAAATGTAGAACATGGATATTTTGGATGAAAAATGTATATCATGGAACATGGAATATGAGAGTTCGACCCCGCCAACCTGGGACCCACGATTGAAGAAATGGTTAAGTATGGGATAATGTGGTGGTAGGATGGACTTGATATGTGAGAATGTGGATTGGAGATGAGGATTCACGAGTTCGCCAACCCGGGAATCCGCCATTCTGAAAAAACAACTAAGTATAAAACTAGAGAGGGAGAATAGAAGGGACAAAGGAAAGGGGAAAATGGGTAAGTATAGAAGAGGGAAAAGAAGGGGAGAAAATAAGTTGGGAAAATAAAAAAAAGGGGAGGGAAATTTCATAAGTGGGAATTGATATCAACGATAGGCTCCAACTGTGGGATGATGACCCCCTTTGGGTTGTCAAGAATCCATAATCTCTCATGACCAGGTGCTTCCGCCCATTGGGCTATGGAGTCAGAGTAAGAATATACAAAATGAAAAATAAAATTATGCACATTGAGAAATGAGACAGTCTTAAGAGAAGAAACGTTTCAAATGTTTCCCGTTGACGGGAAGCATCAACCTTTTACCCTTCATGTCTTGGAGAATATAGGAGTTAAAGCCCAAGATCTTCTCGACGACATATGGTCTGATCCAGAGTGCTTCAAACTTTGTATGCATGGACGATTTCTCCTTGGCCTTGTTCCAAAGTAACACCAGCTCTCCTTTCTGGAAATTCTTTACAGTTGTTCTATGATCAAAATATCTTTTAGTGCTCTGTTGCCTCAGAGAAGTTCGATTCAATGCTTTGCTTTGTTCTTCCTCAAACTTCAACAACTGATTGATTATCCTTTGAATGGGTGAACTATCTTCTGTATCTTCGATATTGACCACATAAATCAACGATTGAGCTCAAGGCTAATCAACATTTTCGCCTCTTTCCCATAAACCAATAGATATGGAGACATTCTTGTACTATCCTTCGGGGTCGCTCTGCTGCCCATAATGCATCCGTCAGCTTCAGATGCCTATTCCTTTGGTTTCTATCAATGGTTTTCTTAAATATTTTCACAAGTGTTTTGTTTGTGGATTCAACAAGGCCATTACCTTGCATGACAAACACTTCCTTATTGCGGCATGCGAATCTCTAAAGATTGATGGCCAGTAAAATCCTGCTTTGATTATTTTGTGAAAAGTGTCCACCACATATTCCCTCATGAAATTCTCTAATTATTTCTTGGGATTGATTTTCATCGACTCATCTTAGCAATATACCATCATAATTTGTTCTGAACAATATGTCAACAATAAACACGTATTGATTCTCCTTCATCTTCAGTGTCCTTCACTCCTTGGGATTCACGGTGACAAGAAATTGCTCTGAACTTAAGTAGAATATAATATTTCTATACCATTATGAATCAACTAATGGTTCTTTGAATGATATTGAAATTATCCCATCGATTGAATCCCCATTTGTGATGAGCTTGCATAAACCTTGTTCTTTGATTGCCTTTAAAGGTTTAATCTCAATATCATATTCTTGTATCTTTTCCAACTAGTTAGCTCATTTTCCTTCTCTCAACTGTTGATTTAGAAGCATATTCACTGGTGATGAGGGAACATAAAAAATAATATGGGAGTTTAATATATACGTTCGAAAGTGCGCTACTTATTTTACAAGAGCCAAGGCTTGCTTCTCCAATTTTAAATACCTCAACTCATAGTCGTGCAGGGTTTTTCTCATAAACATTATTGGGAGTTCTTCTCCTCTGTTATTTTTCTGAGTGAGAATGGATGCAACAATTGTCTCTATAGCAAATGAATATATAATGAAGTCTCTTTGGAAGTCCCGACTGACGAGGACAAGAGAAGTGGTTATTGCTCCTTTGATATTCTTCAATGCCTCCTGAGTATCCATTGTCCATTCAAACCTCTGCTTCTTTTCAACAACAAATCGATCAGATTTACGATGCTTTCGTAGTCAGGGACAAATCTTCGCAAAAAAATTGATTTTTAGGAAGAATGAATGGAATCCCTTCTTGGATGTCGGGTGGTTGAGATCGTTTATTTCTTTAAATCTTTCCAGATGCATGTAAATCCATTCCTTGCATACAATATGACCTAAAAATTTTCCTTGAGTCACAACGAACAAGCATTTCTTTGGATTAAGAGAAACACCATATAATCTACATTGTTCAAAAACCTTTCTCAAATGATGGATATGATCCTCCATTTTCTTTGAATGCACCATCAATTCATCTTGATAGTCTTCCATAAACTTTCCTCAACCCACTGAATGCATGATCCATGGCCCTTCGGAATGTGGCTCTAGCATTCTTCAAACCAAAGGGCATTCTAGCATATGCATATGTTTCCCATGGTGTGATAAATGTTGTCTTTTCCCTATATTCCTCAACCACCAAGACCTGGTTATATCCAGATAAACCATCCAACATGGACATGCAGGTCGATCCAGTAACTTGTTGTGGAAGAAACTCCATATTAGGAAAAGGAAAATTATCCTTTATGCTTGCTTTGTTAAGGTCTCTTAAGTCAACACACATTCAGATTTCCCTGCTATTTTTTCTTACAATCACTAGATTTGAAATCCAATCTAAATGTCTGATGGGATAAATTATCCTCACCTTCTTCAATTTATCCAATTCAATTTTTACCAGAGGTTTCAACTTGGGATTCATCATCCTTGTTTTTTGTTTCACTGGATTTCCTTCTTCCCTCAAAGGAAGGATATGCTGGAATACAATTTTATCGTAAGCTTTCAAATCATCATAGGTCCAAGAAAACACATAAATATATTCCTTGAATAAGGAAACATATTGGTCAACCTCTTCAGTGGTGCAGTCAACTCCCAAGTTGACATATTTCGGGGAACTATCAGTTCCAATATTGACCTTTTTCATTTCTTGCACTTTTCAAACTGAAAATTCTTCAAGGATATTTTTAGCATGACATTCTTTTGTAAAAAAAAGATTCAGATTGTATACAATATTTGGGGACAATAGACAAGCAATCGTATTGTTCTTCATCATCATTTAACAAAAAAATTTCCAGTTGTTCATCATTCTCAAATACTTGCAAGTACTCAACGTTATCGGGCACAGACGGTCAAAAAACTCTTTCTACCTGGAAAGACATTTTTCTTTGGAAATCGTCTCGGTTTGACAATGAGGCTGCCAAGGCTAGTGAATCAACCTTGTGATTCTTGTCTCTTGGAATGAAAGAAATGTTGAAGGAACTTAAAGATTTCATCAACTCGTTAACTCTTTTGAAATACAACTTAAGTCTTTCCTTTTTGATTTTATACCTTTGGGTAACTTGATTGATGAACAACTCCGAGTCTCCAATTACAACGAGATGTTCTATTTTCATTTCCTGTGCAAGGATCATCCCCTGAATCAAAGCTTCATATTCTACCTCGTTATTTGTGCATGAAAACTCCAGTCTGACATCATGGGGGTGCATAGTCTTACTTGGTCTCAAAAGAATAATTCCAATTCCGTTCCCAGATTTTGAACCAGCTCAGTCGAATGACATCCTCCAATAACCTTCAAACAAACACTCTTGATTCCCCGTGCATTGAAATTGCTGTAGGATTTTGTTGTCCTCCATGTCTAGGATAGCATAGTTTGCCATCCCGACATCTATATAATCTTCAATCAATTTATTGTCCTTCTTCCTGAAAGAGAAGGGTTTTTTAGGTTCACGGGGTACTTTAATCATCACTCCCTCTTTTATTGATAGCATCATACAAATTCCATCGTTCATTATATATCCACCGATCATGGATGTCCAGTCTCTTCCCAACACAACTCCATATGTTGGAGGAAGGTCTACCACAATAATATTGAAAACTGTAATGATATGGGGAGCTGCTGTAATCCAAGCATAAAAATCCTTCATTTCTCCATATGTTGGCACTTTTCTAGAATCAATCGCATATATTATTTCATCAATTTCATAATACTCAGTGAAACTCATGCCCAATGCCTCCATGACTGCAAGTGGAATTATATTATTTGTCGTGCTAGTGTCAACTAAAAAATTATGTAGTGCAACATCATGATTTTCAATCGAAATATAGAAGGGAATAATTTTACCTCTCAGCTTGGAAGTTGACAGGCTCTAGCTTTGTTTTGGACTGGTAACAACAACTTCATCTCTTTTAGATGGATCATCCAATAACCTCAAAATATTATGTCTTTGTTGGGGAATCTTCACCACTTTYGTAAAGGAAAAAGTTATCCTCAATTTACTTAGGTCCTCCAMARCATTATACATCATTTGAGTGGATATTGATGCCAGGTGTTGCATTTTAGTTCCATTTCCATTCATCACTTTCTCATTTGACACTTTTTCATTTGTTTTTTATTTTTCCTTTTCTTTTTGTTTTTCCTTGTCAGTGTCRCCTTTATTTTTGGATCTATTTAMAAATCCTCTTGCTTGGGMGACATTTTATTGCGAGTTGGKATCGTTGTCRCCCTTTCCAAATATATACATGGATGTCTCACATCCCTCCATTTGYACAATTTCAGAGCTTTCATCAGGTGAGTAATAATTTTCTTGCTCAATTAATTTATCTTCATAGACATCATCTAAAACAACCGTGTTTGGAGTAGGTTGTCTGGGAACCCTTGGTCTWTGTGGGTTATCCATGTTCTCAAACCTCACTCTTTTTTTAGGGGGAGGGTTCCTCCTTTTATATGGGATTGGAATTCTTGAGTTTTGCATGCAATTATCTCCCCTTCTTAGTTTGGTTATCACGTTCTGCATTTGTTTGATGGTCCTATTCATCTATGCAATTTCAATTCTTTTCTTAGTTTCCTACACCACCACAGGGTCAACCTTCACGTCAGGTATGGTCCCCTTGAAAAATCCTCCTCTCGCCATTTGACTCTGAGTATTTCGAGGTTTTAATTCCTCATTTTTTCCTGAACTGGAAGATCCTTGGTTATCAATACTTAATCCTCCCAGCTTCCTTTGTACTCTTCCTAGTATAATATCGGGGTTGACACCTGTTTCAATCATAATTTATTCCATCTCAATAGATTTAGTCATTTTCTCCTCCAAAGTATCCATTTGGGATGTTCTGATGGCATATTTTACATTCGGGGGCATTGCATTCTTATAACAACCAAGAATGACCTGGTCATTTGGTATTTTATCTTCTGGAATTTTACTAAAGGTCTTGTTGAACTTGAGATTAAAATCTCATATACTGTCGTTCTTCCTCAACCCAATCTGGGTGAAATCAATGAGTATTGTATGGTAAGCAATTGTAGGGGAAAATATAGTCAGGAACATAGATTCGAGGTCGTTAAATGAGTGGATGGATCTACTAGGAAATGTTCTATACCATTCATATTCTCTTTTTGATAATGTTTGAAGAAACAACCTTACCATGACATCATCATATTCAACACAGTGAAAATAAAAAACATTAATAAATAAGTGCAGATGCCTCTTTGCATCGATTGCTCCATCCTCAGAAAATTCCTTTAAGGTGCCCTCAGGGAGAACAAGGAACTCATGTTTCTCACCTATAATATTCAGAGGGGAACCTCTTACCCTCCTATTTTAAAATCCTAAGATTCCTTGATTTCTTGCAACATATCTTCCACCTCCTTGTCTCTCCTCATGATACTCGTCTCGGGGCTGTTTTTCTCTCACTGCCATGTCTGGAGAGATTCCAGGAATAGGTTTTTCACTTCTGAAAATAAAGAGCTTCTTGCTTTTGCTTCTGGTAATGGGTCCCTTGTATTCATCCAACTTCAATTCTGACCTTTTTCTTGTGCTTCTCTAGCTAGTCTTTGATTTCTTTGGTCTTGTCGTTCTTCTCTCCTCTGTCTTCGAAGGATTTCTCTTTCTTCTTCTTGGACCAAGGTTTTCCACGACCTTTCTAAATATTCACGGGTTTGGGCCTTTGATATTACTAAGTTGTATAACTGATGTAAAATTCTTCGTTGATTATTCAATCCAATTTCCAAATGGGGTTGATTACCCTGGGGTAAAGTCATATATTCTTTCAAAAACGCAGGGCCAAGTTCCGAATTTTTAGTTCATTTTCCCCAGTATGGTCGCCAAAAATATTGACACTTGAAGCCGTTAGGATCGAAATGAAAACCTCATGAGGAAGTGAATCCCCTTGCATTTTTATAGAGGTGGTACTCCTCTTTTGATTTTCTTGAGATTTTTAAATATTCAAAATGTTGGACTTGACAGAAGTCCGTCACAATATTTCAAAGAAACAAAAATATTACAATAAAATAAAGGGGAAAATGATTTTGTTTTCTTTTAAAGGAAAGTTCCCACGAAAGGACCAAGAACTGAACACATTCACACATTTAAAACAAATAAACAAAATTTCCTCACATCCGTCATAGTTTAAGATAGAGATTTTTTATCACATAAAAATAAAAAAGAATATGATTCGCATGCACAAGAGAACTTTAACATAGTGGATACATGGGAATATGAAGTAAAGATAATGATATATATCAACCTCACATACTTTATATTATGAAGACAGGGTTACAAAGCACAGTCGAGATTGTTCCTGAAGTAGTTCTCTTGAAATTTCCAAAAATATATAGTTTATTACATATTCTTGAAATTGTAAATGCATTTGTATTAAAGACTTGTATTGGGGTTCCTGTAGAACATTAAGCAAATAGAAACAAGAAATAAGATTTTAGAAAGAGGACAGTGGGCGATGGAAAGATCAACAAGACCTGGTAAGAAGAACAAAGGAGTTATCAGTCTTCAGTTAAACCTTTCTAGTGAAAGAGGTGGAATAAATGGATGAAAGACTTGATAAAGAAATAAGAATGTGATCAACATAAAATTACTATGATGGTCGCTCCCCTCTTCATTTGCTTGCTGATGTCCTTTTATCATTTTCATCAATGATTACATGAACCGTCTCAACTGCTTCTTGCCCTTCATGTGTTGGTTTGTCGATAGCCTTCTTGAACCACTCTTCGATGTAACTTTTCATAGGTTCAACATTGATTTCATGATGAATTTTAATATTGAACAACTCGCCCTCCAAGTCATAGAGATCAATGGAGATTCCATGTAATATTTCTTCAATATCCTGATTTTTTACGGAACAATCTACTAGCCAGTTATCTATGGAATTCTCATCATATACAACTATTCCATAGAATTTTCAATTGATAATCCTTTAAAAATCTCAACCCGCTCATCGAACTGTTGTTTTTTTAGGAACAATGACTTGAGGATCAACTTGGGATATTGAACCTCGTTAGTGCTTCCAGCTAGGTCCACCTCCATGAGCCTTTTGAATATCTCTTCTCTCCTTTTTATGGCTTGGATGCACACCTGAACGATGCTGTTCAAGTTATTTATTTTCTCTTTCCAGCAGGAATTCAACTACTTGATCCAACTTGGAGAGGGAACGTTGCCCTCTCTTCTCTTTAGCTTTGACATGTTAGTAACTTTAATACCAAAGGGTAACACTACATCAAGGTAGAAACCTTATTCATTTTTTAGATCGACCTGTAGATATTCAAGGAAGGCATGCACCCTTGAGCCAAAATAAATCATGCTCTTTGAAATTTCCCAAGCTTATGTAATCAATGCCATTCTTTTCTTGATATTATTCTCCACATAAATCCTGGATGGTGTGAGTAAGCTTGAGGATCCTTTTATTTTGGCTATGGGCGTGGTAGGTCTGACAATTGCCAAAGGTATGGAAAGGAGTGGAAGAGGCATCAAAGTCTCTTCAAGTTCCTTAATTCTTTCTTTCAACTTTGTATTTTATGCTTCGAGACTGCCAATGGAATCGTCCAATGCATCACCGATGGCTCTATGGATTATGGATTCCTGGGAAGGCCGCATATTATTTAGGTTAACCTCTGAATGAGATTTCCCCTTTTTATTCTTCACATCACTCTTATCAATAATTATTTTTTTACATTCGTTGTCAAAGAAAAAACTCTAAAATCCAAATGATTCTTCTTCATCAAATATCTCATTCTCAATAATTTCCAACAACTAGTTTTGGTGGGTCGTGCCTCCTTGACGGGAATCATACAGGAAATTCTAGCAGTATTTTCTTGACCCATAAATCTGGTAAATAACCAGGCAATTTCCCAAAATGGGTTTTTGAACAAGCTGACCCGTAGTCTGGTAATATCCTCAGGGATGACAGTGAGATTCTCCAAGAATTATGGTAAGAGATCCTAACTATTGTCGTGTTTTTTCAAAAAGTCTCCGCAATCTTCACCTTTGAAGGTGAGAATTGGCTCTGGGAGTCTCAACATATTACGAAATACTTGAGGCGAAAGAATAATGGGAGAATGGTCCTGGAGTAGAATTATCTGCTGGCTTGGTATGTATTTCTCGGTGCACCATGCAACCAATTCCTTGCAGTCAAAAACTTCAGTAACACAACCTGCATGCACAATTTTGGACGTCCAAATTACTTCCTTCTGAGCAGAAGGGGATGAATAATAAGAGTATGCTCTAGACCACTGAAAACTCTGATCCTCTCGTCCAAAAATGTTCAAGGTATCTCCATAGAACTGTTGTCGAGATGTTGCTGCCATAAGTTGACGAGAGCATTCTTTTGATCCAGATAATATTAGAAATGAGCACTTGAGAGATAATATATAATCTTCCACAAATCATGCTTTAATGTGGTTTATTGAGGAAGTTCCTCGAGCCCTTCGCCTATTAATGAAAATATTTATGGGACCTTCATAATGAGTTATTAGCATTAAACCATACTAAATGTGCATTGGGAAAAGCATGAAGGTGGAGGGGGTGGACATGAGAAAAATAGGATTTGAGACTTTTAAGAACCCTCCAACCTGTGAATGGAGAAGGTAAAAAATTGGCTAAGTGTTGTGAGGCGGTCAGCTGGATGCAACATAAGAGAAATGAGATACTTGGAAGCTCGGGGATTCCAGGGGTCAAAATTTATATTGCGGATATTTTGGATGCAAAATGTACATCACAGAACATGGTATATCAGAGTTCGATCCCACCAACCCAGGAACCGACGATTGAAGAAACGACTAAGTATGGGATAATTTAGTGGTTGGATGGACTCGATATGTGAGAATGTGGATTGGAGATGAGGATTCATGAGTCTACCAACCCAGGAACCCGTTGTTCTGAAAAAAATGACTAAGTATAGAACTAGAAAGGGAGAATAGAAGGGACAAAGGAAAAGGGGAAAATGGGTAGGTATAGAAGAGGGAAAAGAAGGGGAGAAAATAAGTTGGGAAAATAGAAAAGGGGAGGGAAATTTTGTAAGTGGGAATTGATCTCAACAGGAGGCTGGGATGTCACCCTTATATCCCATGATGTCATTAGGGATTGATTGAGATGATGAGGCAGCTTGGATGTGACACTTGGCACATGTGATGCTGATGAGTGGCATTTGGAGGCCTAACACCACCTCTTTCCAGCTTGGATGTCACCTTAGGAAGCCTAACGCCACCCTTTGAGGGTCATTATGTAAAAAATGAATTTATTTTTTATTTTAATGAGCAAATTGAGAAGTAGGCCCAACAATTTGAAAACACACAACTGTTGGGTAATTAGGCCAGGATTTTCCATATAAATATGGGTGGAATTTTCATTTTGTCATCATAACGCTCCTTACTAGAGAGAGTGGATTGAAATTTGTGCCATTTTAAGGGTTATTGGTTGAAATCCTAAGGTGCACTTTCTTGGAGACTATTGTGGATTCTTTTTGGATCATTTCTTGGTGGAATTTTCAGCAATATAGGGTTTTTATGCTTGACTATTCTTGGTGAAGTAAGTAAATCTGCAATTTTCCTTTCATGTTAAATGTTTATGGTATGTTTTCTTATTCATTTTGAAGATTATAAAATTTCTTGTTTGAAATCTTAGGAGTAAGAAACATGAGGTGCTTCTTTCTTTCTATTTGTTTGCCAAGTTTTTCCTAAGAAGATCTTGTCTAGACAAACTTCTAGAGCCCTAAAGTGCTATCACTTTAGAAGCTTTGTCTATTTCTTTTTGCATATAATACATTTCAAGAGTCTAAGAGAGGAGAAATTGCTAGTGCCTAGAAGTGCCTACACCCTAGTTTAATTTTATCTTTAAAGCTTGCTACTTGAGGACTTGAGGTGTTACTCCTCAAGATTCCACCTTATCATCTCTTAGACAAGTAAAATCATTTTAATTTCTTCAAGTTATTGTGATGATATAATTGACTCCATAATCCCTCAAAGGCAATAGTTCTTTCTTCTCTCTTGTTGAAGGATTTATCAAACACTCAAAAATTATTCTCCCGAGATTTTACTAACTAAGACTAACACTAACTTAGCTTAGATCTCTAATTTACTTGCTGTTGTTACAAAACTTTGTTACAACCATACTAATTGCATCAATTTTTTTTGCATAAGTGACTTTATTTGCTATCCAAACCTATCTGAATTTGCTTGTGACAATTGATAATCATTCCACATAATAAATGCTAAGTTTTCACTGTCTTTTCAAGCATTTATGAAGTTTTTTTTATTGTAGATGTTACAAACTTATTCATTGCTTCATTTTTATATGAGCTAGCATATTTTCACTTGGTTTAGTGTCTTTTGAGGCTTTATTATCAATTTTGTACTTGAAATTTCTATATATATGCTCTGGATAGGTACACAAAATATCTTCATTTTGTTAAGATTTTGGTATGCTCATTTAACCATAGACAATGTCACATCATTGTCACCCAACCATGGGCATAAGTCCACTCTTGAGCACCCTAAAAGTTACTTAGAATAATTCCAGAAAGCCTACTCCAGAACTAACAGATAAACCCTAGCTGCTAACTGCAACAACAACTCAAGACAAGTAGAGTGCTCCTTCTCCAAGGGTAGCGCATAAGAGAGAGAGAGTTTCCATATCCATAGAAAAAGTACCATACACAATTGCAGCATCTACAATTGCGGTAATCTCTCAAACTTGCTCCATACTTAGCACGAATATCACCAAGAGTATCACCAAGAATGTCACCAAGAGAATCACCAATAATATCACCAATAGAATCACCAAGAGAATCACCAAGAGAATCACCAAGAATATCACTTGATAGTGCTAGAGAGAGACCAAGACCAAGAGATACACCCTTATTCCTCCTTGCAGTCGCAGTTGCAACTAGGGTTTATCTGTTGGTTCCAGAGTAGGATTGACGTAATTATTCTAAGTAAAGGTTAGGGTGCTCGGGGGTGGCCTTGTGCCTATGTTTGGGTAACAATGATGTGACATTGTCTATGATTAAACAAGCATACCAAAATATTAACATGGTATTAGAGTGAGGTTTCCATAATAACAGTCTAACCACTAGAAGGAAGATCCTTATTTTCCCCCATTGCACTTACTGAACTCACTAAGAATGTCACCTAAGTAGGGAAAATCTCTTCCTTGGATCATATATGAAAATTTCTAAAGTTGAGAAATTAGGGTTTCTTCATAAAACCCTAGGTTTGCAGTGCCAATTCCTTTGTGCCAATTGCAACACCATTTGCAACATCAGTTGTAGTGCTAATTGCAGTACCAACACTAGTTGGAGTACCAGTTGTAATGAAAGTTTCTGTGAAGTATTGGGACTAATTTTAGGTTGTCCTAGTGTGCCTTACCCTAGCACATATCCAACTATATTCAGACTACAAGTTGAAGCACCTTGAAATTTTGGGTTTGTCATTTCTTACCGCTATTGCCGAATGGTGCCGATGTTGCCAGAGGTATGTACTCATATATGTTTAAATTGTATCATTATCTTAAGGGTATTTGTAGGAGAAGGAATCTTTTTTTTGTCCAAACAACAATCATAGATCCTGAGGGATCTCAGATGGGGATCACATTCAGAGGAACAATGCACTCCATGTTTGATTGTTTTGATATGCCTCTAGTTTTTATGGCATTATTATTATCTTATGAACATCTAGGTTGCATTTTTGATCTATTGAAGTTATGATTATCATACTAATATCTGGTCAAAGTATTATATTGATTAAGGTTGATATTTTAGAGTTTAGTTGCATTATATTCTCTAACTTAGATTTCTGTCAAGAAAGCATATTGTCTTAACTACAAGGGACAAGTTGAAGAGAATAATTGTCATCTTGATTGAAGGAGACTCAGAAGAAAATAAACAACACTCGTTCTTGAAGATAAGACTCCAGGTTCCAGGTTTGATTGATTAAATTAATAAGTTTCCAATTTGCACATATCAAGTTTGATAATTGATACATTACTAGTTGTGACAACAATCCTTGAAAGGTTCTATTACTACTAGATACAATGAATACTTGGCAGCATGTGAGTACTATTGATATAAATGCTTATTGTACTTGTTTTCAAGATGAACTAACATCTCCTCTAGGAGATACTTCTTGTTTTTCTTCCAGGAAGGTCATCTTGGTTATTTATAAATTCCATGGAGGTAATTACCATGGAAGAATGATTGATCACAACACTAGAAGAGTGTTGTTCGTATTATTGTATTTTTATTTGGGCTCTTGTTCTAGGAAGGTCATAAGAAATAAATTTGAGAAGGAGCTATTGTAATTATTGTTCTCGTTCTTGTTTTTATTACTATAAGAGTATTATTCTTGTCCACTATTTTCCCCTTTGTTTTCCTTGTTTCGGGCAGGTCACAGGTGATAACTCTAAGGGAAGATGTAGTGATGATTGCAAGAGAAAACATATTAGATGGTCTCTAGTTTGAGACATGGATCATACTATCCATATAATAAGTTGTATACACGATCATATACATCCATGTACCAAAGAAGAAGAAGACGAAGAAGGGTAATTTTGTGATATACAGAGTATCTCATATGGAGATTGATTGTAAGGAGCATAAGGCTCCAAATATGATCGAAAAAATCCTTGTAGTGTAGTTTATCACTCTTGATATCATCATAAAGAGTTAGTAGAGACAAAAGGGCCTACCCATAATGATTGCAATAACTAGGAAGAGACCAACATGGTCCCGTGAAACTTTGCAGGATGCAAAGCCATAGCCATATCATGAAGAGAAGATGGATTCACCAGTGGTGAGGCATGAGGCCCCACTAAGTATCAAATCAGAAGGAGATAAAGTTCAGAGGGAGTCATCCCTCACGATCTAGTAAGTAGGATTAGAGTCCCCTAGACCACTCATAGGATACTTTAGAAGAAATCATCACATACATAGGGAGTAGATGGCTCCGAAGATTATAGAGGCTCAGAGTGAGCCTGTTCTCAACAAGGGTCAGAGGATTAAACAATTTCATTCATAAAGTATTCCTACTTAGATTCATATGGGAGAGAGAGAAGTATTCCAATATTGATAGACATGTGCCATGAATTGAGGAGGCCATATTTAAGCTTCATAAGCTTTGAGGAGATATGAGACCTGATGGGAAGATTCCCTAGTTTTCAGTGACAAAGGAGGAAGCTAGCCAAAAATACTGGAATATGGATATTTTGGATTGACACCAGAAAGGAAGTTAGTGGTGACATCCAAATTGATCTACAAGATCAAACATGATGTTGACGACAACATAGAGATGTACAAATCTTGATTTGTGTTGATAGGATTCTCCCAGCAAGAGGGAGAAGACTATGACGAGACACTTTCACCAGAAGTCAAAAGAAGTATACATAGAGCAAACATAAGATACATAAGAAGGAGTCTCATGTATGCATATTGAAGAAGGATTTGTACAGGTCTAAGTAGGCACCCAGGGCATGATATGCTAGATAAACAATTTCCTGATGAGCTTGGGCCTTACCAAGAATATGTGGCAACATGTTTAGCTTATGGCAAAGCAGTGTGGATTCAGAAGTTGATTACAAGATTGTTTGATCTCGATTTGGAGGCGACATGTATATTTTGTGACAACTAGAGTTGCATGAAGTCATCAGAGAATCCCATGGTCTATGATAGGTCGAAGCATATTGAGATCAAATATTACTATATCAGGGATATGGTGAAAAAGGGAGTAGTGAGGCTCCAATTTCATGACTACAAAGGATCAGGTTGTAGACGTGTTTGCCAAGTTGCTGTCGAAGATGAAGTTTGAGTACTTTAGAGACAAGTTTGGTGTGGTCCCTCTTCAGAGGTAATTTTCTCATCCATCATGAAAAAGGGCTAGCACTGAGACATGTGGAACTCATCCAACATGAAAAAGGGTTGGAACTGAGTGTTCTTGTCTAGCATGAAAAAGTGTTGGCACCGAGACAGGTGGAACTCATCCATCATGAAAAAGTGTTGGAACTGAGATAGGTGGAACTCATACAACATGAAAAAGGGATGGCACTGACTGTTCACATCCAATATGAAAAAGGGTTGGCACTGAGATAGGTGGAACTCATCCAACATGAAAAAGGTTTGGCATTGAGTGTTCTCATCCAACATGAAAAAGAGATGGCACTGAGACAAGTGGATCTCATCCAGCATGAAAAAGGGCTGGCATTGAGACTGAGGGTGCACATGATCATGTATTGATGCATTGCAGGGTATTGGATGTCCTGGGGATTTAATGAGATTATTACTTGCCAATTAATCTCTCAATTTTTAATTCATAAAAGAGAAAAAGAATGAGTTTTTGAAAAAAACCTGAACCAACTAATTGAGAGAGTGAAAGCGCTCCTGGTTGTCTTGTTGACTTCTATTGGTCATGACGTGCCCCTTCGTAATCCTACAAGATCAATGCATTATTTGTAATTTGACCACATCTTTGTAAACTAAGAAAATGATATGGCAGGAAGAAGATGTAAATTGTGAGCTCATCACCCGAGATTTGTTGTTCATAGATTATATATATATATAAAACAAACCTTACCTGTCGGTGATCCAGTTTTCAAACAAGAGTTCGTTCCATTGCGCCCCTAGGGGTTTTCACAACTATTTTTTTTTAACTAGGTATATTGGCCAGAAATTGGTTTTCCAATATCATTAGTGTCGACAGCGCCTGAGGCCAGGTTTTCACTACCATATCTTTATTACCTTTATATATATGGTTAGGTTTCATCAATGTAAAAATAGATTATAGAACAATGGGCACAGGTGGCGATGCCGCTGTGCCCATTATATTGAGATCATTATGTTTTACTACTTCCTGAATGAATTCCTCCTTGGTCTTGGGCTTCTGATATAGCCTCAATCAATGGCCATTTTCCATGAGTGATGTACTTGCTTTGTCAATGGTATAGAGTTTAACAGATCCATTCTCATAGACTGTATCTACCTCGTATGGTCTGAGCCATCGAGTGTGGAACTTGCCTTTAAAATCCTTATATCGTGAATCAAATAGGAGGGCCCAATCCCCCACTTTAAATTTATTTTCTTTGAAGAATTCATCGTGCCATTTAGCTCTTTGCTGTTGAACTAGAGTAGTTTGATGTATTGCATCTTGGTGAATCTCATCAAGCTCATTAATCTGCTCAAGCCTATGTTATTGGGCTTCTGAGAGATCCAAACCCACTTGTAGTGCAATTCTCAGTGTTTTGATCTCAAAGTTGACGGGGAGAACCACACGCTTTCCATACAATAATTCGTAAGGAGTAAACCCCGTGGTGTTCCTCCAGGTGGTTCTATAGGTCCATAGGGCCTCTAGGAGCCTGTCAGCCCAATATTTATGATGATGCTGGATTGTTTTAGTCAAAATAGCTTCTAACACTCGATTTGTGACTTCTACCTGGCCATTTGCCTGAGGATGGTACAGATTTGACATTCGGTGCTTAATCTTGAATTTCTCGTGATGGACTCGATGAGTCGTGAAGTAAACTGGGCTCCTTGATCAGTGACGATCTCTTGGGGAACCCCGAAGCAGATGAATATATCTTCATATAAGAAGTTATCCACTGCATCCTCTGTGGCCTTTGGAAGTGCTTTGGATTCGACCCATTTGGTTACGTAGTCTATACATACTAGAATGTGCACCTTCTCCTTTGATGGTGGGTTAATAGGTCCCACTAAATCCAGGGCCCACTTCTCGAAGGGTTCTATTTGAAGCTGAGGCTGAAGTGGCATCTCATATGACTTCATGGGTTGTCCCATTCTTTGACACTTGTTGCATCTCCTGATGTACTGCTTGGCGTCCCTAAATATGGTTGGCCAATAATACCCCAGGTGCAGTACTTTATTTGCAATTATTTTATCTGCAAAGTGACCTCCTCAAGGTTCATCATGGCATGCTTTTAATATGTCATACATCTCGTCCTCTCGAATACAGCGTCGGATAATATGATCGTGTCTGGTATGGAAGAGATATCCTTCAATCCAAGAATATGTTGCGCTCTGTCGGATAACCCTTTGACGTTCTTTTGGGGAGAGATGTTGTGGGAGTCTACCTGCAGCCAAGTAGTTAGTGACATCTGCAAACCAAGGTGTATTAGTATATAAAGAAAATAAGTGTTCATCGGGGAAGTTATCTTCCACGGGAATGGTTTCTCCATTGTTGGTGATTCGAGAGAGAAAGTTAGCGACGACATTTTCCTTCCCTGGTCTATCAATGATTGAAATGTCGAACTCTTAGAGTAAGAGAAACCACCTGGTTACTCTGCCATTGGTGATGGATTTTTTCATAAGATAACAAATGGTGGAGTGATTTGTATGTATGAAGACCGAATAACCTATGATGTAATGACAAAATTTGTTAATAGCATACACGATAGCAAGGAATTCTTTTTCGGTTACGGTATAGTTCTTTTCAGCAGGGGTAAGATTTTTACTGATGTAGTAGATAGCATACGAACGTTGTTCCTCTTTCTATCCGAGAACAACTCCAATGGCTGTATCTGAAGCATCTGTAGAGATATGAAAGGGTATGGTCCAGTTGGGGCCATGCAAGATAGGTGCAATGGATAACCTTTCTTTTAAGGTTTCAAATGCGGTCTGACATTGATCATTCCAGGAAAATTCTGTAGCTTTTGTGAGTAATGAAAATAGGGGGGATGCTATCTTTATAAAATTTTCGATGAATCTTTGATAATATCCTGCGTGTCCTAAAAAACTACAGACATCTTTCTGGGTTGTGGGAACTGGAAGGTCACGAATGAATTTGATTTTAGCAGGATCTACCTGGATCCCTGTAGGTGATATATGGTGTCCTAGCACAACCCCCTCGGTACAAAGCATATGGAATTTCTCATGGCTAAGAGAGAGGTTGGTTTCTTGGCATCTGATCAAGACCTTTTCTAAATTTTCTATGACTTCTTGAAAGGTATCTCCGTACAAAGTAAAATCGTCCATATATATTTCCACACAATCGTTGGTCAAATCTGAGAATATCCCTAAGACAGCCCTCTGAAATGTAGCGGGAGCATTACATAGTCCAAATGGGAGTACTCGGTAAGCATAGGTTCCCCATGGGCATGTAAAAGTGGTTTTCTCTTGATCCGTAGGGGTGATCTGTATTTGATTATATCCACTAAACCCGTCAAGAAAATAGAAGTATTTTTTCCCTGCCAAGGTATCCAAGACTTGATCAATGAATGGTAATGGGAAGTAATCCTTCAAAGTGGCCTTATTCAGCTCCCTGTAGTCAACAAAAATATGCCACTTGACATTCTTCTTTGGCACAATAACCAAGGGAGAAACCCATTTGCTATCGAAGATTGGGTAAATGAAATTTATGTCAAGGAGCTTCGGGAGCTCCCCCTTGACTATGTCCTTCAAAGCAGGGTTCATCCTCTGCTGGGGTTGTCGAATAGGTCGTGAATCCTCCTTAATATAGATGTGATGGGTACATGTATTAGGGTGGATCCCTTTCATGTCAGTATAGTCCCAAGCAAAGGCGGAACTGTGTTTTCTTAGTATTTCTATGAGCTTCTTTTGTTGAGAAGAGTCTAGCTTAGCATTGATATTCAAGGTTTTCCCTAGATGGATTTCAACAGCTAAGATTTGGTCTCCAGGGGTAGCCTCTATAGGAACCAATTCATCTAGTATTTGTGTTGGTTCAATTGGTGAATAGACTTCCTGGAACTTCTCTCCAAGGATGTGCTCCAAGGTTGGATGAATGGCTATGTGAGGATGTGCTAAATATGTACAGATCAAATGATCTTCAATAGCTTGTTTAAATGTTGATGCTTGGTCAAGGGTTAACAGAGGCTGTGCAGGTTCCTCATCGCTATCCTTAGCCCAAGGAGAATTCTCTAGGTCAGGGGAAGGTTTAGTAGGAGGATAGAGGGTCATCTTTTTAGTGGAGTTTCCATGGGAGATGGTCATATTACCTGATCTGTAGTTGATATATGCATCAGCGGTATCCAACCAGGGTCTCCCCAGAATCAATGGATATCCCCCTAGGTTGGCCTTTGGTTGTAGGACCATAAAGTTAGCTAGATATTCCCATGAGCCTACAGAAACAATTACATCTTCCAACATCCCCTCAGGTTTTACTGTGGATCTATTTGCTAATTGAAGGACTGCATGGGTTGGTCGAAGACCAAACAACAGAAGTTTCTCCATGGTTTCTGTAGTCATTACATTGATGATCGCCCCTAAGTCCACTAAAGTGTGTGCAATGAAAATTTTATTGATGTTGACTTTGACTACCAGACTTTCTGGATCCATGTATTTGGCCAAAACTACTTTCCCTAGCATTAGATCCGCTAACTTTCCTATGACATGAACAATTTCTGGGTATTTCTTCTTCCTCCCTAGTTTCTTTAAGCAGAGTTCCCGAACAACTTTAGCATAGATTGGAACATCCTTGATGGCTTGAAACAGGGGAATTTTTACACATATGTTTCAGAGTTCTCCCAAAAGATCAAATTCTGGTTGTGCAGGGGCCTTTTCTATATTTAGCCTTTCCAGATAAGGTGGTTCTACGAGTAATTCCTGCTCATCGGAGTTCTTTTGAGGGATATTTTGTTTCTCCTTGGGGGTATTGGCTTCCTGGTTTTCTAACTCGAGGGTGTTCTCCTCATCATCCTGTTCTTGGATGATAGATGAGGTTTGATCCTAAACCACTCTTCCCGATCGTAGATGTATGTTTTGGAATTCAGTAGGAGAAATGACGTATGTTGGAAAGAAGGTTAGTTCAACATTGTAGGCGGGCTGAGCTACTTTATTATTTGGATTTGGTATTGGTTGGGCTGGTAATTGTGTAGGTATTGGAGGAGGTTGGTTAGATGGTAATTGGAGTTGTTGTTGGTGTTGAATTGGAGGGTGTGTTTGGGGAGTAGGCTGTTGAATATTTGGCCCTCTCCAGCCTTGTCTCCAAGGCTGATTATGAATTTGGGGTTGCCCTTGTTGCCAAGGCATGGAAGCATACCAATTTTTCTGTGGATACTAATACTGAGTATAGTATGGAGGAAATTGGGATTGCTCTTGTGTCATGCCTGGTGCCTTGGGTGGCCATGGTCGCTTTTGGGCCATAAAACATATTTTCTCTATCTCCCCAGTGGCCCCTTGGTAGACTGCCTTTAGTTCAGGCAGGGAAGGGAAATTCTTAGTATCGTGATTTTGTTCGCAGATACCACATATTTCTATGTTATCCAGAGGACACTCCCTCAAGGGGTGTTTCTTTCTACATCTAGAACAAAAGATGACCAATGCTAGGTCAACTTCTTCTTTCTTTTTCTTTGCTTGAAAGGTATCCAACTAGGAACTAAACGAACTAAGGATATTGGTTTTAAAGTTGTCCAACATGTTTCCTATTTCAGTTCTGGTAACTCCTCCTCTTGACGGATTTGTGACCCTAGAGACTAGATCGCATGGGCTTTTCCTAGACTTAGTAATACCTCTTGAATAGCGTTTACACAATTTACAGATATCATTATAGGTCATCTGGGAGATATCCCCAGCTCCCATGAGATTTAATGCATCCATACAATCATCCTTGATTCCTCTTAGGAAGATAATATGTAATGTTTCAGGATCAAGTGTGTTTTGCTTGGTCGTCTGTAAGTTGTATTGAAATCTTTCTACGTAATATTCAAGGGTTTCTTCCTCCTTCTATGTCATTCTAAAAATTTCTTCTCGTATATCCCTTACCTTGCAGTAATCCTAGTACTTCTGGAGAAATCTCTGTTTCATTTCATCCAAGGTTTTGATAGAGTTTCCTCCGAGTCCCATGAACCAGCGAAGAGCTGCTTCTTTCAAGGTGGAAGGAAACAGTTTAAGTTTATGGGCATTAGAATAATACTCATAACTTCGGCAAAGGACATCAAATTCGAAGAGGAAGGTATCTGGTCCTCGCTAGGAAATCCAAGGAAATTCGGTAAAGCAGAGGGTGGAATGTTTTTCATTTGAAGTATGCCCTCAGTCTCTTTAATAGGAAACTCAAATGTAATTGGTTATTTCTTCTTTGGTGTTTCCATTTCTTCTTCCATGTTTAAGAGTCTTTCCCCCCACAAGGATTCTTCAGAGGCGATAGAGTTTTCTGGCTCTTTAATGGGATTACTATGTCCTTCTGATTCAAAGCCTTAAATGGGATGGTCCTGGTTTCTGGGAGATTTAGAAGAAGGTGACTCTATGATTAACCTGACAATCGAGTCTATTTCAGGAGGCTCTTCCAGATTGTTAGATGCTATTTTTGAGTAACAATGAGTACTTGGGGTTTTTGTAGGGTCTTTTTTTTCTTCACTTTTACTGGCCTATTTATTAGTGTCACAGGTTGTCCTTGCACCACATCCACAAGGTTTCTTAGTGCCTCGAGTCATGCATCCTATGATAATTTGTAAGGACAATACCCAGGGAAAGGAATATCTGTGGGTAGTGGTGAACTCCTTAGGGTTTCCCTTCAGCCTGGTATTTCTCCTATTATGATCCTAAGGCTAAAGTCCTAATTTCTTGAGTGCCTCCCCGACAATGATGCCAAAATGACGAGGTAAAAATATGACTCTCAATTATTTAATATCAGATTACACTCTTTCATTCATTTGTCAACCCAGGGCTCATTGTGTAATTATGAGGCAGTCTATGCAATTTACACAGAAAAGAGAACTAGCATACTATAACTATGATTATGAAAGAAATGAGTCACAAAACCCTGATCCTTTCAGTCCTATGGTGGTATCTCTGGAAACTAAGCTCTTTGAAATATCATAAACTTAATCTTTGAATGTTCACTTGACTGGGATTTATGAGCATTGTGATTTTGTAACAACTGTGCATATGTATAAAAATAAATGATAAGGTCTATATGTAACACCCTATTCCCCCCAGTTTGTAAAAATAAATGACTGGCCAAGAACTATGGCAAACTCATAAATGTGAATATGTGATGTAAATGGACCTTGAGGAAAAGGTCAATGAATGTGAATAACAATATGAATTTTATTGCAAGACTCCTGAAAGGGGATGTGCAGAAAAAAGATACCACGATGGCGGTGGAAGGCACCTGGAAAGGTGGTGTTAACTTCCACCGATAATTAATACCGTATTTGGACTCCATTGGCCCGGATAACCAAAAGTGGCTTGCTGGCCCTGAATTAAATGTCTCATAGGATGGTAGGTTGATGGTTTAATGAGGGACGGGAGGTGAACCTCCCATCCATAGAGCCATCAGGCCTGATCAATGCGAGGGTAATTGTGCCACACACAACCTTGCAAGAGGGTAAGGCGTGGGGTAGAAGCGATTGGGGGTAGACGTGGGGGGAAAAACTCCGGCATTACGCAGAGTGAGTGATAGCCGAGAGGAAGGATTGCAACCTTCGCTCCTGGTCACTGGCAAACGGAGACGCAGTCTCACAGCATCATGGTCTCAGCTTGGGGGTGGCTAGTGGTAAATCCACTAGGAGTCGCTAAGCCTATGGTTGGGTGGAAACGAGCACCCCTCTCAGCAGTTGCACTAAATTCTGGTGTTATTTCTGATAAGTGTTTTGCCTTTGTCTCCTTGAAATATATGTATTTTGATAATTATGCTCATAAGTTGTGAAACTATGAATGTTTTCATTATGAGAATGTCTGTGTGGTATTTTGATCAGTACTAGTAGTTGTATATGCTTATAACAAAAAAGCCACGCATGGCTTATGTTGATAAATGAATTTAATTATGCATAAGTTGAACCAAGTCAGACTTCCAGTCTGTTATCGGGAATTTGTTTCCCCTTATCCGACTCCCGGAATGCCCTAGAATAGATCTCTTCACAGAGATTCCCTCCTTGGAAAGGTTTACCAAGAACCTAGAAAAAGGACTTGAATGTGCAAGTCTTGACAACCCTGCACGAGGAGGAATGACCCTCATAAAAATCCCGAAGTAGCAACGTAGGGATAAGGATCGATCGACGAACGAGATCCCGTTGGAAGATCCATGGTCATTCACGATTGTTAGATTGACGAAAGAAAATAAGGGCGTTGCATACCTTGCCCCTTTCCCTTTATCCTCATGAATAGCGAGGAAATCAGGATCATAGACCCCCAAGATCCATGAGAACATCTAGACCATTGATTTTTCCACGTCCATGAAGTAGTGGGAGAGTGCGTGATGTGGGACAGATCTGAGCCGTTATATCTTAGCTAGAACAAACTGACAACCATTGGATCTGTTAAGAGATGCATGAGGGTTAAGCCCTCATGAACAGGAGGTTGAAAGTCCCGACGAGAGGCGTGGCCATCGGGATATTGAAATTCATGAAATTAGGAGTCACAATGACATGAGATCAAGAATTTTCATAGTGAAAATTCCGAAATCAATCTGAGCCATCCATCATAGGAGGATGCGTGGCGGCAATAGGAGCATTCGGGAAAAGTCCTGAAAGGAAAGTCATCCATCGGGAAATCGGGGATCCCAGGGACAAGAAGTCCATACACTTTGGAATTGCGAAGTCTGGAATCTCGACAAAGAGAAAAGCGTCCCTTGTAGGGACAGTTGTCATCATATCAGCATATCGGGATTCAACGGATCGCGAATCTTGAGGACGAGTACCTTTCGGCATTGGAAAGTCTGAAAACCCGACAGGAGATAAGGATGCAGTCTTGTGAGGTAGTGGTCAAGTGGGTCATAAGTTTAGCCAAGAGGGATAACACGTAAGGGACCATATCAGTGAGTTAGCTCATCAGAAATTGGGGATTCAAGAGAACAGGGAACTCTTGACATCGGGGATCACGAAACCCCGAAACCCAAAAGTATATGCATTTCCCGCTATGGAAAGAGTAGTGGTTGTATGAAAAGGCCGTGAAAGGGAGAGAAGGACCTGTGGATAGGGTCTTGATAGAGATTCCAACAGGGAATCCAATGAGCCGCTTTGGCTCATGGACTGATTGAATGATCTTGTGAGCGGATGTGTTTGGGAGTGCGACTGCATCACTTCCCATATCGGAATTCAAAGATTCGAATGACGAAGAGTCTTGGATTCGTTGCACTTCGAACTCCCGAGTACCGAAACCCCAAAAGGACCCATGCCATTGGATCAAGGGAGGCTTATGAGCGTCGATCTCCCTTCAGAGGGAAACTTTGGGGACCTCAGAAGTTTTGGGGATTTGAATGGGGAAAGGTAGAAGTCGTGTATCGCGATTCCATGAATCACGAAAAGCCGATAAGATCTTGGTTGGCTTAAGCGCATGGAAACAACATAGGGTTGCGTAGACAAGACCCCAAGAGAGAAACTTGCCCCTCGCTAGCCCCGTCGGGGTTCGACGTTTCGTTGTTTCAAGCTTCGGGGCTTACAGAGTCGAGCGAATCGACGTTCCGGTAGCACTGAGTCACGGAGTGCGAAAAGACACCGTGCTGATTTGGTCCATAGTCGTGAACTACAATCATATGGAGGTGGAAAAAGGAAAGAGCTAGCCTGTGCTAAGCCCCGTAGGACTTCGGGGATTCTGATTGTTGAGAAGTCAACGAAAAAGTCTGATACGCGTAGTGGGTGTGTGACAAAGTGGTATTAGAGCATGGTTACAACACTCGGCCTGATTGGGCTCATGCTCGAGCTGCACATAAGCTCCGTTCGAAGTACTCACACGAAGAGTAGCCCCTAACATAACTCTCTTGTCCAGGATTAAAACTTGGAAACGAGAACCTGACTGTGTATGCATGTGAAAGAGTTATAAATTATGCGCAAATTATAAAAATGTATTTAATTCTTTACTAATAACCATCGTTTGTCTTTTCACTCAAGCAGACGATCAGTCGCGGAAATCTACAGATGCAGAGCATGGTGACTCACCAAGAGGTGGGAGAAGGCTCCCACAACAGAGACGAAGAGTCTGAAGAAAGAAGAGCAATAGGAACCCCTCCAGATCTAGCTGAGACTGTGAGGAGTCTCATGGTTGAATTGCAAAGCTGCAAGGCTGACAATGAAAGGATGATGAAAGAACAAGAAAAGAAAACTGAAATTAATGTAATTTTACTGCAGATCTTATCCGACCTACAATGAAAAATGCAGCAGGAACCTGAGATGCAGAATCATGGTCGTGTCAGTGGCCATACTGAGAGAAGCACATCAAGAAAGGTCCACCCCAGAGGTAAAGGACCAATGCCAGACGATTCCACTGAGAAGGAAGCTGGCGATTCATAAGGCTCTTCCAACAGCAGGACCAGTTCCTATTCTCAAAGAAAATAGAAGAAGCAAAAGACTTCCAAGAGTCATAAATTTGAGGAATTCAGAAAGGCCAAACCTCCCTCCTTCGACGGTGAGATAAATAAGGGAGAGGAAGGCGAGGCTTGGCTACTTGGACTGAAGAAATATTTCAGAGTCCATGATTTTTCAGAAAATTTGAAGGCCCGAGTGGCCACTTTCAATCTGAATGGAAAAGCTTCCATCTGGTGGGAAGATCTTAAGAACATGAAAGGGGTCCGCGAGGAGGACTTGTCTTGGAAACGGTTTGAGAAGTACTTCTGGAAGAAGTATTTGTCGGAAAGATATTTCGATGAGAAGGCTAAAGAGTTTTATGAACTCAAACTGGGTCAACTCACTATAGAGGAATATGTCAACAAATTCCTCAACGTATTGAGATATGTACCCTACATCAAAGCAGAGAAGGCGAAGGCGCAACGCTTCATCAATGGGATACCTAAGGAATACTGGAACCAAATCGAATTCGACAGGCCAAAGACATTAGAAGACACTATATGAAAGGAGACATATTGTCATGAACAATATGGACATCGAGTAGAGTCTCGTGGAGACTGGAAACATAAGAGTGGTTCGAGATTTTAGAAAAAGGGGATTAAATCCTCAGGATTTAAAAACTACAAGAAGAACCCCAGAATGAACTATCCATCCCAGAGTGTACTCCAGTAGAACTTTTCCTCAGTGGACGGAAATAAAACTTCTAGACCTATACTAGTAAAGACTAATAACCCATCGAAAGAACGTTTGAAATGTTGGGGTTGCGGAGAAGAGAATCTCCTAAAAGACTGCCCACACCGACAATAGAACAGTCAAAATTTTTATAACATTCAGGAAGCTACCACAGTCAATGATGTGGCAAGGAGTGTGCCGCAGATTTATGCAGCCTTGGATAATAACCAAGCTGACCACCAAGCTTCAGTGGTGGAAATAGAAGGTATGATTTTCAACCATCTGGGGTCTGTTTTGATTGACCCTGGTTCAAATTTGAGTTATATATCCCCTAAAGCTGTTGATAAGTGTAAGCTACAGCCACAAAAGAAAACTAAGCCATGGTTGGTACAGTTAGCCACTGGCACCAAAAGAAAAGTGGTAGAGGTCATACCGGCCTGCTAGTTAACGTTGGGTGAATTCCCCACCCAAGCGACCCTTAACGTATTACCCCCGGGATCATACGATCTGTTGATTGGTATGGATTGGCTGGCCGCCCGTAAAGCCAACTTGGGTTGTTACCATAAAACCTTAGAATGTGTGAGCAAAGAAGGAAAAAGGATAACCCTTCAAGGGATCCGAAAACCGGTCTCGGTGAGACAGATATCAACCCTGCAAATGAGAAAGTATTGCCGAAAAGGATGTCCCCTGTATGCAATACAGGTATTGAAAACAATCGAAGGTGCTAAACCAAGCCTTGACGATCACCTTGTCCTGAAGGAATACAGAGATGTGTTTCTGGAAGAAGTACCGGGTCTACCTCTGAGAAGAGACATTGACTTCTCGATAGAGCTCGCACCAGGAGCGGTGCCGGTGTCTAGGGCACCCTACCGAATGAGCACACCTGAGTTAGTGGAACTCAAATTGAAATTGAAATAAATGATGGATAAGGATTATATTCGACCCAGCGTGTCCCCATGGGGAGCACCAGTCCTGTTTGTGAAAAAGAAGGATGGCACCCTTAGACTGTGCATAGATTACAGACAACTTAATAAAGTAACCATAAAGAACAAATACCCTTTTCCCAGGATCGATGATATATTCGATCAGTTGGGAGGTGCGTCTATTTTCTCAAAGATTGACTTGAGGTCGGGGTACCATCAAGTCCGAATCAAGGGTGAAGACATCCATAAAACCTCTTTCCAAACACGGTATGGTCACTATGAGTTTGTGGTAGTGCCCTTTGGGTTAACCAATGCCCTTGCCACTTTCATGTGCTTAATGAATAATGTACTCAGTAAGTTTTTAGATAAATTTGTACTAGTTTTTATTGATGACATATTAATCTACTCTAAGAATAGAGAAGAACATGAAGAACATCTTAGACTTGTGCTGCAAGTGCTAAAAGAGCATCAGCTCTATGCTAAATTCAGCAAATGCGACTTCTTTCAGAAGAAAATACATTACTTGGGACATGTTCTGTCCGAGTAAGGGGTAGCAATAGATCCTAATAAGATCAGGTCTATCATGGAATGGCCTACCCCAAAGGATGTCTCAGACATCAGATCCTTTATGGGATTGGCGGGATACTATAGGAGATTTATAAAAGAATTCTCCAAGATTGGTTGTCCAATCACTGCCCTCTAGAAGAAGGGGACAAAATTCCTGTGGACACAACAATGTGAAGAAAGATTTCAAACCTTGAAAAATCTGCTAACCCATGCACCCGTGTTGAAAATCGCTGACCCAGAAGCTGACTTCCTTGTGTGCACAAATGCCTGTAAGGAAGGGCTCGGAGGAGTCCTTATGCAGGAAGGAAAGGTGATCTGCTATGAATCCCGAAAATTGAACGAACATGAGGTCAACTATGTGACTCATGATCTAAAACTGGCTACCATAGTGCATGCCTTAAAAATGTGGAGGCATTACCTCTTGGGAAGAAAATTTGTACTTATGACAGATCACTGTGGATTACGGTATTTGTTCGACCAAAAAATGTGGAGGCATTACCTCTTGGGAAGAAAATTTGTACTTATGACAGATCACTGTGGATTACGGTATTTGTTCGACCAACCAAAGCTCAATGCTAGACAAGCTAGATGGATGGCCCTCCTTAGCAAATTTGATTTTGAAATCAAACACATCAAAAGGAAGGAAAATAGGGTGGACGATGCCCTTAGCAGAAACATGAAAACAATTCACCTGGCAGCGGTGAGTACCTGTGAGACAGATGTCAAGAACAGAGTTATAAATGCATAAGAAACAAATTTCTTCGTTCAGACTGTGACCCTATACCTACAACAAGAACCCACTGGAGAAAAATATGAAGACTACCAGATGACCGAAGGAGGTCTGCTCACTTACAGAGATAGACTGTACATTCCAAATCGTGACGACTTGAAGAGATTCATCATGGATGAACTACATGAAAGACCCTACACTGGTCACCCAGGATACCAGAAAATGATCACCGCCACCCAAAAACAATTTTATTGGCCTGGATTGAAGAAAGACATAGCCAAATATTTGGCCCAATGCATAGAGTGCCAACAGGTTAAAGCAGAACATCAACACCCATGAGGACTATTACACCCTTTACCCATCCCAGAATGGAAATGGGAAACCATCTCCATGGATTTTATCACTAGATTACCAATTTCAACCAAACAGAATGATGCCATTATGGTGGTGGTGGATAAGTTGAGCAAGTCTGCTCATTTCATCCCCGTCAAATCGACCTGCAAGGCGATAGATATCGCCCAGATATTCATGAAAGAGGTATTCCGACTGCACGCTATGCCGAGAGAGATAATATCTGACAGAGACACAAAATTTACTTCCAAATTTTGGAAATCATTGATGGCTGGATTGGAGACCAAATTGTTGTTCAACACCGCCTATCACCCTCAAACCGATGGACAGACAGAAAGAGTGAACCAAATATTAKAATATATGTTAAGKATGCATGTAATGCATCAACCYAGGAAATGGGAAGACTACCTGCCATTGGTAGAATTCGCCTACAACAACGACTACCAAGCATCCTTAAAGATGAGTCCCTTTGAGGTCCTCTATGGTAGGCCGTGTAATACTCCAATCAACTGGAGTAATCCTATAAATAGGATTTCTTTTGGACCTRACATGCTGAAAGAAATGGAACAAGTAGCTCAGATAAGACAAAATMTGAAGATCACCCAGAACCGACAGAAAAGTTATGCTGACCAAAAGAGAACTCCAAGAGAGTTCAAAATGGGAGACCATGTATATCTCAAAATTAAKCCCAGAAGGAGTTCCCYGAGAATGGGAGCTTGTGCCAAGTTGGCACCCCAGTTTTGTGGACCCTTTGAGGTTCTAGATAGAGTGGGACCTGTAGCCTATCGGCTAGCACTTCCTCCCACAGTAAAAGCACATAATGTTTTCCATGTTTCATTATTGAAGAAATATGTACATGATGATAATCATATAATTAACTAGTCTATGATCCAGGTGGAACTGGAGGGAGAATTTCTACCAGAACCCCAATGCATATTGGACAAAAAGGAAACCCCGCTCCAGAACAGAACCATTGCACATGTCAAGGTGCAATGGAAACATTTTGGCCCAGATGAGGCTACATGGGAAATGGAGGATGCCATGAGACAGGCATATCCGATTTTGTTTACCTCTGTACATGCAATTCATGTTAGTAGATAAGAACATTGAGGAAGATGTTCCTTTTAAGGGGGAGGGAATTGTAACACCCTGTTTCCCCCAGTTTGTAAAAATAACTGGACTGTCCAAGAACTATGGAAAACTCATAAATGTGAATATGTGATGTAAATGGACCTTGAGGAAAAGGTCAATGAATGTGAATAACAATATGAATTTTATTGTAGGACTGCTGAAAGGGGATGTGTAGAAAAAAGAGACCACGATGGTGGTGGAAGGCACCTGGAAAGGTGGCGTTAACTTGCACTGAGAATTAATACCATATTTGGACTCCATTGGCCCAGAGAACCAAAAGCGACTCCCTGGCCTTGAATTAAATGTCTCGCAGGCTAGTAGGTTGATGGTTTAATGAGGGATGGAAGGTGAACTTCCCATCCGTAGAGCCGTCAGGCCTGATCAGTGCGAGGGTAATCGCGACACACACAACCTCGCAAGAGGGTAAGGCATGGGGTAGAAGCGATTGGGGGTAGACGTGAGGGGAAAAACTCTGGCATTACGCATAGTGAGTGATAGAAGAGAGGAAGGATTGCAACCTTCGTTCCTAGTCACTGGCAAATGGAGACGTAGTCTCACAGCATCGTGGTCTCAGCTCGGGGGTGGCTAGTGGTAAATCCGCTGGGAGTTGCTAAGCCTACGGTTGGGTGGAAACGAGCACCCCTCTCAGCAGTTGCACTAACTTTCGGTGTTATTTCTGATAAGTGTTTTGCCTCTGGCTCCTTGAAATATATGTATTTTGATAATTATGCTCATAAGCTGTAAAACTGTGAATGTTTTCATTATGAGAATGTCTGTGTGTTATTTTGATCAGTACTAGTAGTTGTATATGCTTATAACATAAAATCCACGCATGGATTATGTTGATAAATGAATTTAATTATGCATAAGTTGAACCAAGTCAGACTTCCAGTCCGTTCTTGGGAATTTGTTTCCCCTTATCTGACTCCCAGAATGACCCAGAATAGATCTCTTCACAGAGATTCCCTCCTTGGAAAGGTTTACCAAGAACCTGGAAAAAGGACTTGAATGTGCAAGTTTTGACAATCCTGCACGAGGAGGAATGACCCTCTTAAAAATCCCGAAGTAGCAGCGTAGGGATAAGTATCGATCGATGGACGAGATCTCATCGGAAGATCCATGGTCATTCACGATCGTTAGATTGATGAAATAAAATAAGGGCGTTGCATACCTTGCCCCTTTCCCTCTATCCTCGTGAATAGCGATGAAATCGTGATCGTAGACCACCAAGGTCCATGAGAAAATATGGACTGTTGATTTTTCCACATCCATGAAGTAGTGGGAGAGTGCGCGACGTGGGACAGATCTGAGCCATTAGATCTTAGCTAGAACAAACCGAAAACCGTTGGATCTGTTAAGAGATGCATGAGGGTTAAGCCCTCGTGAACAGGAGGTTGAAAGTCCTGATGAGAGGCATGGCCATCGGGATATCGACATTCGGGAAATCGGGAGTCACAATGATATGAGATCGGGAATTTTCATAGTGAAAATTTCGGAATCAATCTGAGTTGTCCATCATAGGAGGACGCGTGGCGACAATCGGAGCATTCGGGAAAAGTCCCGAAAGGAAAGTCATCCATTGGGAAATCGGGGATCCCGGGGACAAGAAGTCCATACACTTCAGAATTACAAAGTCTGAAACCCCGACAAAGAGAAAATCGTCCCTTGTAGGGACAACTGTCATCATATCGGCATATCGGGATTCGGTGGATCGTGAATCCTGAGGACGAGTACATTTCGGCATTGGAAAGTTCGAAAACCCGACAGGAGATAAAGCTGCGGTCTTGTGAGGTAGTGGTCACGTGGGTCAAGAGTTTAGCTAGGAGGGCTAACACGTAAGGGACCATATCCTTGAGTTAGCTCATCAGAAATCGGGGATTCAAGAGAACATGGAACTCTTGACATCGGGGATCACGAAACCCCAAAACCCAAAAGTATATGCATTTCCCGCTGTGGAAAGAGTAGTGGTCGTATGCAAAGGCTATGACAGGGAGAGAAGGACCTATGGATAGGGTCTTGATAGAGATTCCAGTAGGGAATCCAATGAGCCACTTTGGCTCATGCACTGATTGAACGATCCCGTGAGCGAACGTGATTGGGAGTACGACTGCATCACTTCCCATATCGGAATTCGGAGATTCGAATGACGAAGAGTCTTGGAGTCATAGCACTTCAAAATCCTGAGTACCGAAACCCTGAAAGGACCCTTGCCGTTGGATCAAGGGAGGCTTACGACCGTTGATCTCCCTTCGGAGGGAAACTTTGGGGACCTCGGAAGTTTCGGGGATTTGAATGGGGAAAGGTAGAAGTCGTGTATCGTGATTCCACGAATCGTGAAAAGTCGATAAGATCTTGGCTGGCTTAAGCATGTGGACACATCATAGGGTCATGTAGACAAGACCCCAAGAGAGAAACTTTCCCCTTGCTAGCCCCGTCGGCGTTCAACGTTTCGTTGTTTCAAGCTTCATGGCTTACAGAGTCAAGTGACTCGACGTTCCAGTAGCACTGAGTCATGGAGTGCAAAAAGACGCCGTGCTGATTCGGTCCATAGTCGTGAACTACAATCATATGGAGGTGGAAAAAGGAAAGAGCTAGCCTGTGCTAAGCCCCGTAGGACTTCGGGGATTCTGATTGTTGAGAAGTCAACGAAAAAGTCTGATACGCGTAGTGGGTGTGTGGCACTATAAAACTAAAAAATTATGATGTTGCAACAGCAAGGGTAATGTACTTAATGATCCCTATCCTTAGCTCATTATGTTATAGGATGATGCCAAAGCTCATTATGATGGTAGATTCTTTTACCTAGGCTTTGTTATACATACCCAGATTTATCTACACATACCTAGAGTTTATCCATAAGGTATTAGGATAACAATAGATTTGATTTTAAATGTTGACTGAAATCTGTTCACCTTAATAATCTTTAACCGTCATTATGCAACAAATGTCCAGGGCCATTATGCAACATATAACCATTACTCAACAAACTATACAATATAAAATTTCAGAAACTAGTAATCTGATCAGTATATATATATATATATATATATATATATATATATATCTAACTATCACACATAAATTTAACCAACAACAAAAGATATAAACAGCAAGGAAATAATACAGACTGTACCTATGAGTGGACCCTTGCTCATGGTTCTCCCATATTCACACTTCACTAATTACCAACAAGGAATGATCATGTACAACATAATATATATATATATATATATATATATAAGAAATATGGAAATTCAAGACAGTATATGCTTAGCTTAATGTCTGATATGTATCACATGCTAATCGTCTTTGCTCAACCGAGCACACATATATATACAAAAATGCTTAGCTAAAAATAGCTCTGTGCAGAGTGCCAATCCCCTAGATTCTAGGAAAAATTGTTAAAACAAATTGGTGCCTAATCCATCCACGTATCCACTGGCTGTTCACTTCTTGGATGCGTTGAGTACACTGTTATGCATGTTCCTGTTTTAGATTTATCACATGCGATGAAGTAAAGATGTTGAACATCTTATTTACTGCTCACGGTTATGTAGCCTCCACGTTGATAACCATCAGCTCTACCACTTGTCTACACGTAAGCTATCCATTCAAAGCATGTCGTACTGTGTAGGTGCTGATATATATATGCAAAAATAGAATGTGGCTGTTGTGCTGGAAATATATCTTCTTAAAATACCCTCTTTATATATCTCCATAATTTGCCTTGCATCGATACACATCTTCGTATGAACTTGGAATCTTGCATTATGTAGCTAGAACCTGGAGCCTTGCATTCTGTGATAAAGGTGGGACTTTATAAAGATAAGTATGTGGAAAACATAAAAGGAGGGAAAAATGCATGTGTATTTAGAGGAGATAGGGAACAAAAAGATGCCAAAATGGGGGTTCATCACAGAGTGCCATCAAGCTCACCAAAGACCCAGTTCAACATCAACGTAGAAAACACATCAAGCTACACATGCACTTCATCAGAAAGCTCATTCATGATCAAGTTATTGAAGTGCTCTTTTTTCCTACAGAAGATCAAGTTGTAAACATTTTCACAAAGTCTCTTACAGAAGCGAAGTTTTCCAAACTTTGATCTATGTTAGGAGTTCAGGAAGTTGTCCTTAAGGGGGGATAGGCTCTAATGCCTCCTTCCTTCTCCTATTGTGTCAACATTGTGAATCCTTCAATCTTATCCCAAGTTGTTCTTAACGGGGGATGTTAGGATATTTAGACACTTAGGAGTTATTTAAGATCTACTTGGTCTAATGTGTCGTTAGGTAAAAGTGTGTTTCTTTAGTATGCATTAGTATGCATTTGTAGTTAGGAAATCCGACGATCATGATATGTTCCCGACATAGAGTGATCCAATGGTTCATACTCTCCTCGATTTTAACGACCATTGATCCATGGCTTAACACCCGATTGGTCCATGATCTCTATTTAAAGAGCATGGAGGGTCATTTGCTGATGATCGATTGTGAGAAACTCTCTTGTAAAATATCTCTGTAATATTTTTCTTTTACATTAATGAACTTCTCCAAGTGGCCGCGTTGGCTGGGGCCATGGATGTTTTCCTGTAGGGGTTTTACCATGTGAAAACATCAGTGTGTTGATCTTTGATCTGGTTATGTGAGTGGTTACTGAAGGTGTTCGTACTCTGTTGGAATACCTGTGTTGTCGAACATCTCTTATGTGTGCCATGGTATGCATACGACCAAACATAACACATTTAGTGGGAGTAGTGAGCATATTTATGTTTGACCTAGGAAAGGAACATTGGATGGTTGTTAAAATAATATTTAGGTATTTGCAAGGCTCTAAGGACTATGCCTTATCTTACTAGGGTCATGAAAATGACATTTTTTGTTTGCATGGATTTTTTGATGCATATTGGGATCAATATGTGGACAAGGGAAAGCCCATAAGTGCGTACATGTTTACTCTATTTGGAGGAGAAGTGAGATGGATGAGAACAAGGAGATCCATCATTTCCTTATCTAGTTTACATGTAGAATATGTTGTTATAGCAAAAGCTACAAAAGGGGCTATTTAGTTATTAAGATTATGCGGTAGCTTTGGTATCAAATAGGGTAGTTTGGAAATAGAATGTGATAGTCAAAGTTCCATTGTGATGGCTAAGAATCCCACTTACAATTCCAAGAGTAAGCATATTGATGTAAAGTATCACTTTGTGAAGGAAATGGAGGAAGTACATGTGCTGAAATTGGAAAAGTACATATAGAGGATAATTCAATAGATGTATTAAGAAAGGTTGAATGGAGATAAGTTTGTCTTGTCTAGATACATAATTAGCATGCACACTTGTTCAAAGTGATTACCAAGTGGGAGAATGTTGGAAAAGTGTGGCAATTGCTTTTCACTCTGTAAAAATGATGAAATTCAATTGTAAAGTGGAATCTACAGGAATTGGCAAATATGCTCCTTTCTTTTAGGAGAAAAAAACAATTGCCTAACATATCTATTCTTTATTAAAGGAAAAATGATGAATTAAGAAGACAAGCATTTGTCCCAAGAAATTCTATTGTTCAATGCTTTCTCAAGATTGCTTTTTCTTTTTTCTTTAGCTCTGCATTTTTCTTTGTTTTTAAACTGCATGTTTCTTTGTTTTAAAACTAATAGTAAATTTTTCATATATGACTTCCAAATAATACATGAAAATAGATAATAAAAAGATATGGAATGGAGGAATGTGTAGATAATCTTGTTGAAAGTATTCAACAAGTGGAAGGATCCTTAAAGTGATTATAAAAAACAAAAACGTCCATTAAATAGGTGTAGCATGAAGCACCTCATAAGGCCACAATGACTATTAATACATTGTTCCCACTATGCATGGATTACAAGTGGAATAGGTGCATGTTGATTTCAAGATTGCCTTGCTAAACACTTATAAGCATATCAAGGTGATAATACAAGCAATGCTTGTGTTCCCAAAATTACCTATTGTTTCTTGAAGAAATCTCAACAATAAGATGGTGAATGTCTTCATGATAAGCCTATTAACAATATCTTGAATGCCCTCATAATTAGAACATGAATGCATATATACCTAAAAACTTAGGTTCAAATGTTAAGAAAAATTGATTAATAATATTGCACAGATTGCAAAGTCTTTCGATTACAATTTTCCATGTTAATCAAGGAATAATAATTGGACTACGAATATTATTACACAAGCAAAGAGAATGTATCAATTTCAATTTACATAAAAATAATGGTTTCCTTAAAATGGAGGGGGTGAGCTATTGCAAAGATTAAGAAGGTTCAATTTCACCCCTCTCTATATGCCATAGTGTACAATGCATTAACTAATACATTGTTATCTTTAAAATTTAAAAGTTTATAAATTTTTAAAAGTATGTCATCAAATGATACCAATTGACCATCTAACCTCTTTCAAAACAAAGTTCCCAACCAAATAATAAAATAACAATAATAACATAAATTGTATATCAAAGAATTATAATATCAACATTATTTCGTAAGCCCTTAATTCGGGTGCCCATACAATCCCACATGCCTAACACAGATCTAGACCAGTCGACACATGGACCCCAATAGCACACCCTCATGATGAGCTTCAACAATATTAATGGAGCCATTAATTGGCCAGTTCCAACCTTAAATTGGACAAGGATTGACAAGGTCGATGGCATAATTGAGAATAAGCACAAAGATACTGGTACAAGCGAGAGAAGTCTCACGAATAACCTTAGCTTCAGCCGTATGAGAAACTAGAAGGAAATGAGGGAACCTATCACTATGAAAGAGTCACATCAGATCCATCCTAGGCACAGAAGTAGATCCTTGCATTTACTTTGGTTTTATGAGGCATGTATGCAGCCTTGTGGCCAACACCGCCATAGGAAAGCACACTCCTCAACCATTATTGCAATGTTGAGCGTAAGTATTAACCATCTTGTCTCCATTTCTCTTTCGAAGTGAGTAAACTTGCAAAGTAAGGAAGAAACAAGAGTTAGTATTAGGAAACAAAGAGCTGTCCAAATCCAGGATAAAATCCCCCCCCCCCTGGTGCAAGAGCACTCGTAACTCTCAGGGTAAGCTACATTCAGTAATCAAGCAAGCTAGCATGACTACGAGTGGGGCCATATTTAGAGGCCAACACCCTTGACGAAGCCTCCCCCTCCCAAGGACACATCAATATGAAATTATGTTTGTTGAATCATATATGGCTCAAACTCCTCCAATTACCAGAGAAGCAGTGGAGGCTCTCAAAGAAGAAGTCCATCGTACTCGACAACGCATTACGCATTTCAAATAGTGAAGTTGATTAAAAAATGATAACTTGGTTTCTTGACATTGGTTCTACCAGAGCAAGGGACACCAAGTATTATCGGACGATTGATCTTTATTGGCATATAAAGGCTCTCCTCGGAAGGGTGCTCATTGACAAATATGCAATCTTCAATAATCTTTTCATGCAAATTGAATATCTCCAACTGCAGGTAAAATCTCCTAATAAAATTATCACCATCATGCCTACAAGCACAATGGGGATCCACTTCAAAGACCCTAGTAGTGAGATCCCTTAGGTTCCCGAAGAAAATACCCCTCCTCTTGCTGTCAACATTCCATGATTTCTCCTTTTATCAACAACTTTTTATATATTTGTTGCTGGCACAAGGCAATCAGATCTTTGTATACTTGTTGTCAACATTCCATGATTTCTCCTTTTATCAACAAATTTTTATATATTTGTTACTAGCATAAGGAAACCAAATTTTTGTATACTTTTTGTAGGCAGAACATGGAAAATAACATTAAAAAAAATCACAAATATGGGTGATAAGTTTCTTTTTGTTAATATCAAAGCTAGAAACCTAAAAAAATCAGCAGTATGGATGTCAGTCAGGCCTACGAGATAACATGCAGATAGCAAAGCAATGCGCATATGTAACTCTGCTCTTGTATTTTTATCCATATTATATAATACAATTTGATAGTTTAAAAATTCATTATTTTGTAAACATATAGAGACAATTTTTTTTTCTCAACAATACATTCTTATCTAAACTCTACCTCACAATCCCAAAGCATAACATCCACTTATTTAAATACATTCTTATCTAAACTCTACCTCACAATCCCAAAGCATAACATCCACTTATTTAAAGGAAAAACTTCCCTCTCCCCAAATTACAAAAACTAGTTAACATTAGACCCCAAAAAAAAAAAAAATGTCCTTAGTGTATATTTCAATATGTAAATGGAAAAGCAAGGGTTACACAAATACGTCGCTTTGGCCGAGTGGTTAAGGCGTGTGCCTGCTAAGTACATGGGGTTTCCCCGCGAGAGTTCGAATCTCTCAGGCGACGAATTTCCTTCTTAACGAGGATCCTTTCCATCCCTTTTGTTGCCGGCAATAATGCTCGAATTTAAGATGATATCGGGTATGCGGATCTTTCCTGGGGTTTCCCCGCGAGAGTTCGAATCTCTCAAGCGACGAATTTTCTCTTTTTACTTCGTATGAGGATCTTCCCTGAACTTTTTCAGGGGATCATTCAGCGACAATGCTGGAATTCATTGCGACGACTTTTCTCTCTCTCTCTTGCGAGAATGCTGGAATTCATTAAGTATGTGGGTTTGAAATAAAGAAAACAAGACCATCTTCAAGGAATGATACATTAAGGATTGTCTAGCTTTCTTTTTATATGATATAATTCATATTACTATTGACATATAAAAATTATTATTTATGTATATTTGGTGAAATTAAATATTATTTCTTGAATTA